>CAWUFW010007307.1:622500-1025161 GCA_963921515.1 Calotriton arnoldi | reverse complement strand
GCCTGCTCCTGGGCCTGTGGTGGTACCAAAGCCACATGTGTCCCATCAATGGAGCCAATGACATGCGGCATCCTCCCCAGGGCATAGAAGTCACTCTTCACGTCAGTGAGTCGTTGCAGTCTAGGGAAATAGATGTACCGGTTCAGGAATAGCAACATTGCCGCCAAAACATCGCGGAGCACACGGCTCAACATGGTCTGTGACATCCCACCAGCAGTCGCCACAGTATGTTGGAAGGTACCGGTGGCAAAGAAGTGTAGGGCTGCCGTCACCTTCACCTTGGGGATCAGCGCTGTAGGATACGGCCGGCCAGGCTGCAAATGTGGGGCCAACTGCACTGCCAAATCCTCAATCAGCTGCCTGGTGAAGCGGTACCGTCGGATGCTGTCCCGTTCCACCATCGTTGCCAGGTCTGGGAATGGTCGATGAACAGCAGGAGCCCTGCAGTGCAGAGGAGAAGAAAGCAAGATTGTCAGTCACCCCACATATTGAACACACTCAATATCCCAACATACATCATTATGAGGCACAACTACATGAAGTGTGCAGTTCCGTAAGGACATGTATGGTACATACATGGCCAACATCTGTCATCACGGTTCAACAAGTGGCATCAATAAGTCCCAGGTTGGCCCATTGGATATCATGAGGCCGTGTCACAGTTCCCATCTCCTGCTGCCGTGTCACAATCACCCCCACAGTGACATGTGAGGACAGATGTGCCCCAGGCATCACAGCTCATCGACAGGTAGATTCCCAGGGACCCTGTATTGCCACATGGACACTGGCATTACATGGAGTATCATGTATACACCACAGCAAAACAACTATGACCCCCACAGGTAGTGGTCCCACTTGCCACTGCAGGACAGACATGGACATCTGTGACACACACACGCACAACATCAAAGTCCATGCACACACAACGTGGATGTGGAGACTGTCTCCCATTGTGCACATGAAATCAGAGACATTGTAAACACTACATGCACACAGACTGTGGAGGACCATCACTATTGTGACACTGGGACACCCTGGCTCAAACATACCGTCCCACATGGGACTCACGGGGTATGTGACATGACATACACATACACCACCGTGAAATGTGACCATGGCACATGCACAGATATGAACAGTTGCACATCACAGTGGTCATGTACACGTAACACCCAGGATCCTGTCCCCATGAACACGTGCACAGCCTGGGGGTGGCTGCCCCCAGGTGACACCCACAGGATAACATGTACACCAACATACACACAATAGGAAATGCAGCCTTACATGCCTTATTATACAGTTTGGACAGGCTGTCGTGTTGTAGGTGTGCCCCTCACTCCCTGGGAGCTATCTGTGGCTGGCATATGTCCATCTGAGACAGGCATGGTGACATATGCCAGTCACTTGTACAGGGATCGTTGAACAGCAATGGACCGATCGGTGCCCCCGGCCGGCCCATTGCATTCAATGTGTGCAGGCACGCGTTGTACCCCTGTACGCGTTGTACCGCAATGGACCGATCGGTGCCCCCGGCCGGCCCATTGCATTCAATGTGTGCGGGTACGCGTTGTATCCCTGTACGCGTTGATCAGCAATGGACCGATCGGTGCCCCCGGCCGGCCCATTGCATTCAATGTGTGCGGGTACGCGTTGTACCCCTGTACGCGTTGGATCAGCAATGGACCGATCGGTGCCCCCGGCCGGCCCATTGCATTCAATGTCGTGCAGATGCACGCGTTGATACCCCTGTACGCTGTTGTATCACGCAATGGACCGATCGGTGCCCCCGGCCTGCCCATTGCATTCAATGTGTGCGGTACGCGTTGTACCCCTGTACGCGTTGTACCGCAATGGACCGATCGGTGCTCCCGGCCGGCCCATTGCATTCAATGTGTGCGGGTACGCGTTGTACCCCTGTACGCGTTGATCAGCAATGGACCGATCGGTGCGCACCCATTGACAATGGCCTAGCCTGGCAACGGACGCGTTTTGAAATTCGAACGAGTCGGTTGCTGGAAATTCAGTTGGTCACCCACAACAATGTTGCAAAATCATGTATGTCATGAAGTTGAAGATTTGAAGGATGCTGTGGGCGTGAATTGGTGCTGCTATTCCATGGATTGGCCAGATTCAGAAGATGCAAACGACTTGGACCCATCACTTTGGACACAAGGGACAGTATCTGCCTCTCCAGCACATATATATTGCTGGCTGTTCCCCTGAGAGCTCACTTGCCTGCACTACATGCTCCAGGACGACATCTGCCACTGCACTGCTGCTGTCTCTGCCCCTCTTTACCCTGCAATGGCACGTACTGTGGAGAGAGCCCCAGCCTTCAGCCTTGAGGAGAACCAGGCCCTGCTGGACAGCCTACTTCCACAGTACAGCAAGCTGTATGGGACACCAGGGGAGCAGGTGAGTGTTCTGTGCACTGCCTTTCTGAATGTGCATTTTGTCTGACTAGCAAGGCTGAAAGTCTGCACGCCACTGGCTAGCAGGCTCACTGAGTAGTTGTCACCCCCCATAGTGTGTAGTGACATGCACTGGACAGGTATGGTGCAGTGACAGTGCATTTGAACAAGGTTTTACTTCCCAAGCAATGATACCATGTAGTGACTTCGGGCAAACTGTCCATGGGCAGCTTTGCACTGCCTGTGTACATCATGTGCCCCTGTGATTGAGACATGTATATACAACTGTGTCATGCACGGATATGTTGCATGTGTAGTAATGGCCTTTTCACTTTGTCATCCTGACAGGTAAATGCCCATCGGAAGCAGGAGATCTGGAAGGACATCGTCTGGACTGTCCGGTCCGTGGGGGTCTACAAGCGCCGGATCCGCAACTGCCAGAAGAGGTGGCAGGACCTTCGGGCTGGACCCGGAGGATTGCACGGGTCCAGCTGAAGCTGTCGCCTCCTCGCAGGAGGGGCGGAACACGGACCCTGACCCCCCACATGCTCCAGATTCTGGCGGTGGTGTTTCCAGACCTGGATGGGCAGCTGAAGGCCAGACAGCAGCAAGGAGGGGGTGAGTCAAAGACTGCACTGTGAACTCTGTATTTCATGCTATGTGCCCTCCTCTGGCCTGGTTAAACTGCCACAGTACAGCAGTCATGTTGTCCAGGAGCCATGTCCCTCTATTGTGCACTGCCCACTCCTCATCTGATACCCAGGTGTGGCCCTTACATTCAGGGAATTGTGTCACTTGGGACTGTGTCCTTGCAGTTTGCTTCACTAAAGGTGGGGGACAGCATCTGTTTCCCTAACTCTGTTGTGGGCATCATGGGTGGGTCCATTGTTCACACAACGCCTGTGTTCGGTCATGTAATCTGCGTGTTGCTTTGATATGCGGTCCACTTGCTGAGCTGAGCCACCACATGTGCCTGGGGTATGTGGCACACACCCATGCAGCGGGTGGGAACAATGTTTGGGCCCCAGGAGTGTGCAGATTACGTGTGTCACACATACATAGCCAGCTATCCACTGTCCAGGGCTCATCCCTCATTCATGTGGGGCAGGACAGTCATGCCTACTCCAGGCCATGCAATGCACTCTGTACTCCCACGCCCGTGTATCAGCTGACACATTGTGCGCAGTGATTTGACCCCTCAGGTGTCTGCCTCTGTGTCAGTGTGCTGTGGATTTGTTGCCAGGACTGCTGGGGTGTTTCTCGGTAGGGGCTCAGCATGCCACTGGAGATGTGACCATAGGAGACGATACTTGTGTGTCACATAGGTGTTTGATCAGCTGCCCGTGCAGACTGGGGTATGCGAATGTGAAGTTCAGGCAGCTGTTCCCCATTCACAGCAGATTGTGAGGGGCTCAGGTTCAGAGGGTAGTGTCACAGGTCTCCCATATGTCCAATCGGTATGACCTGGACAGATGAGGGTTAAGATGATGTGTTGTGTGGGGGATGTACATGTGCACTTGTGCAGCTCCAGGACTTGCATTCCCCATGACCTACTATTGTGACACAGTGCAGAGTGTTGTTGTCTGGCTGCCAAGTCATACATCACTGAGACAGTGATGTATGACTTAGCAGTCATGCCTCCGCCATGGCATGTGTCTACTTATTGGTGATCCTGCAGGGGAGTGACATGTGCTACATGCACACCATTGTGGCGATGGATCAGACTGACAATTGGCTTCTCCTGTTCAGTTAGGGCACTTTTAGCAGTGTACAACTAATGATGCCAGGGCTTGCTCTGTAATGTGCTGTGCTCACAGTGGTGTGTGCGTTTGGTGCAGGTGACTGATGTCTGTCTGTTTCCCCATTGTTTGCAGATACATCCACGGCCACGGAAGGGGACAGCTCCACGGACCAGGAGGAGCCGGAGAGCCAGACTGGGTCAGCAGCCGAGGAGTGGTCGGAGGGACCCAGTGGCACGGAGGGCGAGGGGAGCCACACCTAGGAGTCCTCAGCACCATCCACCTCAGCTGAGGACCAGAGCAACTCGGAGGATGACTCCCTTATGGAGGCGGGTGTCAGCAGCCACCACACCCCAGCTAGTGTTGCTGTCCCCGCCACTACCAGCACCACCACCGCCCTCCCATCGGCTCCCATTCCCCAGTTCCATGGAGGCTCCCATGTTCGGGAGCGTGTCTCCTTTGGGCCAGGCACCGCACCCTCTGCCCCTGTGTCCCCTGCTGCCATGAGTGAGGAGTCTGTGTACCTCCTTCGCCAGCTCCATGTAGGGCAGACAGCCATGCTGAGTGTCCTCCATGCGCACACCGCTCTGTTGACTCAGCTGGTGTCGTTCATGGAGGGCATCTCATCGGGCATGTCTGACCTACAGAGGGGCAATAGGTCCATGGACTCCTCCCTGACGGCAGCAGTGTCCCTCCTCAGACAGTCCCTCACCCCTCCTGCCTCTGCTCCATCCAAACTCCCCAGCACCTTACCCGTCCCAAGCACACACACACCGGCACAGGCACACACCAGCACACACACATCCAGCACACAGACACACACGCCACAAACAAAACACACACGCACGCACAGTCAGGGGACTGAAACCAGACTCACAGGGGATGGGGCCCTGGAACACACACACGCATCGACGAGCACTGCGCAGTCCTCAGTTGCCTCTCCCTCCAAAACACCCTCCCTTGCCTCACCTGCAACCCCAAAGACCCAGCGGCTCTTCCTCAGTGACCTCGGCCTCTTCCTCTCCGATCCAGCTGATACAGCATACAGGGGGAAGAGGAAGCCCACCCACACGGAGCAGAGTGCCCCTCGCCCCCGGACACCCTCCCCCAGGTGCAGGCAGACTGAGGCCCCCACCCGCAAGTCCCCCCGGAGTCGTAAGAGCAAGACCCCGCCGCCGCCCTGCAGCTCAGGCACCAGGTCTCCTTCACCCATCCCTCAGGCCCCCACTCCACAGGTGCCCCCACCACACCCTGCCCCAGGTTCCCCCACCCACAGATTTACCATCCCCAAGAGGATCCGGCCTTCTCCCCCTGCCACTTGCTCTCCCGGCACCACACCCCCCGCTGCGCTTGTCTGTGCCACTGATGTGGTGAGGGTGTCCTCCCCTCTGTCCAGCCCACCTTGCCTGTTCCCCATTCTCCTCCCCTGGTGGTAGGCACTGCAGTGGAGTCCACTACCACCCTGTCTGACTTGGGCACTGCAGTGGCGGACCTGTCCACTCCATCTGCAGGGTCCACTGCAGTCGTGCCGGCACCCACAACATCTGAGTCATGCCCCCAGTTGTGCCGGCACACACCATGTCAGACACCTCCACTGCAGTTGTCAGTGGCTCTCCAGCACCCACCACCCCTTCCCTGCTTCCTCCTGGTGAGCCCTGATCCTGTCCCTGCGGTGCCTGGCCTGCCCCCCGGTTGCCCCTCCTAGTGGATTGTCCCTGGTTTTGTGCAGGCATGCGTAGGGTGACATCTGCCACTGTCACCCTGTTTGGACTTTGACAATGGACTGGCCATTGGCCTTTGTGTTTTTTCTGGACTTTGTTTACATTACACACATATGCTGAATAAAGCAACTTTCTGTTCTCTAGTGCTTATGCTTCTGATGTACATGTTGTTGATGATGCTAACCATGCCCTTGCTGCAGTGATGGTGATATTTGGTCTCATGATAATGAAGTGTTACTGTGCAGGAACCCATGTGGTCCAGGGGGAATGTGTCCTATCCTGTGGTGTATCCATGTCATCCATAGCAGCATCTGAGGGTGTCATGTGTTCAGTATTTGGCAATGGGATTTCCTACTTAGATTAGCTATTTCACATCTGTGGCTTCCACCCCTGCACATCTGTTGTGCCTGCCATTGTTCAATTTGTCTACTTCCCTGACCGTGTGGCCATCTCCACTGGACATGCAGGTTTGGGCATCAATGGGGAAGGACTCATCTGTGTTGTCGGTGCAACATTGCTATACAAGTGTGTTGGATCTGTGCTGATGATTTCGTTGGCACTTCCATGACCAGGCTGATGTGACGGGAGCCCTCATTTGGTGCTAATTGTTGATTGTGTGACCAAGTGCTCAGCTGACATGATGGGGCCCTACTGAGGCAACATATGGCACAGCTTTCCTCACACAGGAGTGGAGTCCCCTCATGGCAGTGTGTACTCCTGTGACATTGCCTGCGCCCAAGGTGTGTGTTGTATGTGCATGTCTGTGTGTTCACTTCCGTTTAGCTGTGCATGCTGTGATCCCTAGTGTTGTACCTGTTTGTGATGCTTGCTGAGTTGACCTATGTTCCCCAAAGTCTTCTCCTGGGTTCTCTGTGATGTGGGTGCATGGCACATTACTGGTCATCAGGGTGTCACCCATAGGTGTGTTTGCTGTCAGGGCTGAGTTTGTGTGCAGACGCAGATGGGTCACAGTCAGGTTTCCCCTTGGCACTTGTTGTTTGCCCCTGTCATGTGATTTCCAGTTTGTGTTATCTTTCAGTGATTGTGACACGTTGTGTGTGTGACTGCTGGCACTCCTCAGGGTCCGGGCTGCAATGTTGGTTGTTGTCTATGTGTGTTCTTTGTGGGTGACCTTGGCTTCTTCATTGGTGTGTGACTGTGGCTGGGATCCCATTGGTTGGTGTGGTATTGCCGTCATGTCCATGTACAGCGTAGTGTGCAGTGTGTCAGACGTTCAGGAGTCTTGTTGAGTGGCCATGTGTGATGTGTTTCTGCACCTTGGTTCCCACCCACCACCCTGGAATAGTCATGGGTGCATGTGCAATGTCACCAGTGCATGTGTGCTTCACTGCTGCACATTGTTGGAGGTCGAGGGGTGTGGTGTTGAGTGTGTGCAGATGAGAGTTGTTGCCCGGCTAGGCCCCTGCCTCCATGTTGGCCTTGGCTTACTGGCCATGCTGATTGATTTGTGCTTGTGTAGGTGTGATGGTAGTTTGTTGCTCAGGACACATGACTGTGGTTCACAGTGTGAACGACATTTAGCTTTGTCATCACAGTGGGATTGTAATGCAGCCCAGGGTCACCACATTGTGGGGGCCCTGGGGGTAGTGCTGTGGTGTGTCTGTGTCTTGCTGTGTCAGTTGCTGTTCCTACGTGCCTGTGTGACATGTGTGATTTGTGCTCCCTCTCATCTGACAATGCCTGCTTGCCCACATAGGGGATTTGGATCCATGAGTTACCTTTGTGTGGCACTGTATGCACATCTGTATGATTGGTATTCAGGTCTCCTCATGTGTTGTGTGGTTGCCTGGGGACACTGGCAACCCCCTCCCTCACCTGTTGTGTATGATGTGCAGTGTGGGTCTGCCTGTTTGTGTTTGTGCATCTGCACCACTGCATTGGCATATCTTGGGTGTGCCATTGGCTGTATGTAGTTTGGTGGCTTTCCCCTGCTGTCCCTGGGACTCCTAGGTCATCGGTCAGCACAATGATCATGGTTTGTGTGTCCCATTGCTGCCATGGTATGGTATCTGTTCACCTCACATCTACAGTCTCCACAGGGTATCTGCATTTGTGTGCCCATTGGTGCAAATATGTGGGTCTGCATTCTGATGGTCACTTCTGTCATTGTATCATTGATGAATGTTGACAGTGTCAGCCCCCATGGGTGTTGTTTGTCTGCACATGGCAAAAGGTATGTCTTATTTGCACTGCAGTATTTGGCTCCCCCAATTTATGTTGCAATGGGACACATGCACTACTTTGCCACTGATGTGTTTTATGTTCTGTGACCAGGAATCATCCATGCAGTTTGGCAGTTGCAGCTCTTTCTTTGTCAACACTTACCTTTTGGTCACTGTGATGATGGGGGTTTGGACCCCATTGCCACAATGTTCAAAATGTGCTTCAGCTATGGACCCCACACTTACCTTTTGGTCACTGTGGTGATGGGGCGTTAGACCCCATTGCCACAATGTTCAAAATGTGCTTCAGCTATGGACCCCACACTTACATTTTGGTCACTGTGATGATGGGGGTTTGGACCCCATTGCCACAATGTTCAAAATGTGCTTCAGCTATGGACCCCACACTTACCTTTTGGTCACTGTGGTGATGGGGCGTTAGACCCCATTGCCACAATGTTCAAAATGTGCTTCAGCTATGGACCCCACACTTACATTTTGGTCACTGTGATGATGGGGGTTTGGACCCCATTGCCACACTGTTCAAAATGTGCTTCAGCTATGGACCCCACACTTACCTTTTGGTCACTGTGATGATGGGGGTTTGGACCCCATTGCCACAATGGTCATGGCCTGCTTGCATTGTGGGGGCCACACACATATATGTGTGGCACATGTGCTAGGGGGTCACATTGTATGTTCAAAGTCATGTTCAGTGTTGTAGGCATTTGACACAGTCTACACACGCTTGTCATGGTGTTGGGGGATGTCTTTTCTTGCATTCCCTAGGTTGTGGTGTGCTGGTTGTGTCATGCATTGTCCATCCTATGAGTGGGGGTGGTGTTGGTGGTAGGCATCCAGCCCCCCATGGGTAGAGGTGGTAGTAGTGGTAGGCATCCAGCCCCCCCTGGCTAAGGGTGGTAGTAGTGGTAGGCATCTGGCACCCCCATGGCTAAGGGTGGTAGTGGTGGTGGGCATCTGGCACCCCCCTGGCTAAGGGAGGTAGTGGTGGTTGGCATCCAGCCCCCCTGGCTTAGGGTGGTAGTAGTGGTAGGCATCCAGCCCCCCTGGGTGAGGGTGGTAGTTGTGGTAGGCATCTGGCACCCCCATGGCTAAGGGTGGTAGTGGTGGTGGGCATCTGGCACCCCCTGGCTAAGGGTGGTAGTAGTGGTAGGCATCCAGCCCCCTGGGTAAGGGTGGTAGTGGTGGTAGGCATCCAGCCCCCTGGGTAAGGGTGGTAGTAGTGGTAGGCATCTGGCACCCCCTGGCTAAGGGTGGTAGTAGTGGTAGGCATCTGGCACCCCCTGGCTAAGGGTGGTAGTAGTGGTAGGCATCTGGCACCCCCTGGCTAAGGGTGGTAGTAGTGGTAGGCATCAAGCCCCCTGGGTAAGGGTGGTAGTGGTGGTTGGCATCCAGCCCCCCTGGCTTAGGGTGGTAGTAGTGGTAGGCATCTGGCACCCCCATGGCTAAGGGTGGTAGTGGTGGTGGGCATCTGGCACCCCCTGGCTAAGGGTGGTAGTAGTGGTAGGCATCCAGCCCCCTGGCTTAGGGTGGTAGTAGTGGTAGGCATCTGGCACCCCCTGGCTAAGGGTGGTAGTAGTGGTAGGCATCCAGCCCCCTGGCTAAGGGTGGTAGTAGTGGTAGGCATCCAGCCCCTGGCTTAGGGTGGTAGTAGTGGTAGGCATCCAGCCCCCTGGCTTAGGGTGGTAGTAGTGGTAGGCATCTGGCACCCCCTGGCTAAGGGTGGTAGTAGTGGTAGGCATCTGGCACCCCCCTGGCTAAGGGTGGTAGTAGTGGTAGGCATCCAGCCCCCCTGGGTAAGGGTGGTAGTGGTGGTTGGCATCCAGCCCCCCTGGCTTAGGGTGGTAGTAGTGGTAGGCATCCAGCCCCCTGGGTAAGGGTGGTAGTGGTGGTGGGCATCTGGCACCCCCTGGCTAAGGGTGCTAGTAGTGGTAGGCATCCAGCCCCCTGGGTGAGGGTGGTAGTTGTGGTAGGCATCCAGCCCCCTGGGTGAGGGTGGTAGTAGTGGTAGGCATCCAGCCCCCTGGCTAAGGGTGGTGAGGCATCTGGCACCCCCATGGCTAAGGGTGGTAGTAGTGGTAGGCATCTGGCACCCCTGGCTAAGGGTGGTAGTAGTTGTAGGCATCCAGCCCCCTGGGTAAGGGTGGTAGTGGTGGTAGGCATCCAGCCCCCCTGGGTGAGGGTGGTAGTTGTGGTAGGCATCCAGCCCCCTGGGTGAGGGTGGTAGTAGTGGTAGGCATCCAGCCCCCCTGGCTAAGGGTGGTAGTAGTGGTAGGCATCTGGCACCCCCTGGGTAAGGGTGGTAGTGGTGGTGGGCATCTGGCACCCCTGGCTAAGGGTGGTAGTAGTGTTAGGCATCCAGCCCCCTGGGTGAGGGTGGTAGTTGTGGTAGGCATCCAGCCCCCTGGGTGAGGGTGGTAGTAGTGGTAGGCATCCAGCCCCCTGGCTAAGGGTGGTAGTAGTGGTAGGCATCTGGCACCCCTGGCTAAGGGTGGTAGTAGTGGTAGGCATCCAGCCCCCTGGGTAAGGGTGGTAGTGGTGGTAGGCATCCAGCCCCCTGGGTAAGGGTGGTAATGGTGGTGGGCATCCAGCCCCCCTGGCTAAGGGTGGTAGTAGTGGTAGGCATCTGGCACCCCCCTGGCTAAGGGTGGTAGTAGTGGTAGGCATCCAGCCACCCTGGGTAAGGGTGGTAGTGGTGGTAGGCATCCAACCCCCCTGGGTAAGGGTGGTAGTGGTGGTGGGCATCTGGCACCCCCCTGGCTAAGGGTGGTAGTAGTGGTAGGCATCCAGCCCCCCCTGGGTAAAGGTGGTAGTAGTGGTAGGCATCCAGCCCCCCCTGGGTGAGGGTGGTAGTGGTGGTGGGCATCTGGCACCCCCCTGGCTAAGGGTGGTAGTAGTGGTTGGCATCCGGCCCCCTGGGTAGGGGTGGTGGTGCGCATTCAGGCCCCTGTGTGCATATGTGGCATTGGTGATGGGCATCCCGCCCCTATGGTGCTGCTGTTGCTGGTGTGAGTAAATTCTGCATCCCTCTGTGTGTGTGTGATGTGTCGTGTACGTGTTGTATGTGTTTTGTGGTTGGTATCTGACTTACCTTCTGCGCCGTACGCGTCCGTGCCTGTTCCGGTAGTAAATGTAGAATATTGGTATGATCGGGACGAAGGGATTCATGGTTGGTTCGTGTCGTTCGTCCTTCTCGTTGCTTCGCGTCGTCCTCGCCGCTTCGCGTCGTCCTCGTCGCTGGCGTGTTCGCCTCGTAGCCGTGGATCGTGTTGTTGCGCGGATCGGAGCTTATGTGCGCCTCTCCCGGATGCTTTGACGTGCCGTGCGTAGCGACGGGTTCGGCGCGTACGGAAAGCGCATCGTAGTTGTTCGGCCGGACGGAGCTGCATTTTCCCTTCCGTGCAACTCGATTCAGCGTTTCCGGATTCGCCTCGGTCGGAGAACAGGACCTGGATTGGGTGAGTACGACTCGGCCGGATTCTGTGCTGTTGTGCGCATCGTACTTACTCGTTCGGTCTGCTGTACGGATCGGTCGGGAAACAGGCATTCGCATGGCTTTTTTCCCGACCGAATGGTATTGGGTGCGCCTCCGACCGAGATCGGAATCGGCCCCATAATGTTTTGGGTAACAGTAGATGCATTCATTTTTTATATTATACATATTTTGTACATTGATACACTAAGGGGCCGATTCCGATTCGGGCCGGAAATCTCTCCGACCGAGCCGGACCCGGAGAGAATTCCGACCGAATCGGACTTCTGCTAGTCCGACCGAACGAGTACGATGCGTTCGCATGCTATCGGACTCGATTCGGTCGGACTCCCATTGAAGTCAATGGGAGCCGGTCGTACAACGCGTACGCGGGCTCCCATTGACTCAATGGGTGCGAGGCGAACAAGGGCGCCCCTACAGCGGGTACGCGTCGAAGCGCATCGTGCTGTACATGCACAGGTAGGGGGGACCCATGGGTCCCCCCTGTGTGCGACTCGAGTGGCCACGCGTACAGGGGGGTCCGACGCGGACCCCCAAAGTCCGGATCCGACAGCTCTTTCGAGCCGGACGGCGCGAGTCGATCGGACTGCTCGCGGTGCGCATCGTACTTACCCGGCCGGGGAACATCTCCATTGCGCGGTGCGAGTTGAGTCCGTGTGAGTCGGTCGGAGCGTGTTGAAGCCGCGTACGAGTCGGTCGGCGATTTCGCGGGCGCTTGCATCGTACTCGCTCGGCCGGACCCGCGTACGATTCGGTCGGGAAACAGGGCTCCGAATCGGATCCGGTAAAGCCGAATCCGATTCGGAGCCCTACCGGCCGAGATCGGAATCGGCCCCATAGTGAATATTATTAATAATGTATGTAGTTTAACAAAAAAAAATTGAAAACATATTTATAATTGTTTGTATTTTTTAACATTTAGGGGCCGATTCCAATCCCGGTTAGAAACCGTACCAACCGACACAGACCAGGACTGGAGTCCGACCGACACGTACACGGGCTGTACGACCGGCCAAGTACGATGCAATTCTAGTGAATCACAAACGACTCGCACGGAGCACAATCCGCACGACCGAAACTTACCACGTAAAAGAGCCCGTCGCGACCGACGCGTACGCAAATGCTGCAACATAGCATAATGTGAGTGTGACAGACTCGGATTAGCCTGCAATTGCCGCTGTAAGCGTCCGTCCCGGACAACTGAACGTGTCCGACATACTCACCAAAATGACATAGAAACAAACTGAAAAAGACCAAACAAGCATTGTCAAAGTCAATAAATAAAAAATAATGGAACAAAGACACACCCACAACTCCACCTACATAAAGGGCCAAAATGCCTACCATGATTTATTTATTTATTGAGTTTTATATAGCGCTGGCTAGACCCGTAGGTATCAGAGCGCTTTACATGAGGATCAGTGAGTTACAGGTTACAAGTTACATTTGTTACAAAGCATAATCAAACATAGGATAAAAAAGCAGTGTTAAGGTAAATTTGTCAGAGGAGGGGGAGGAAGGAGACAAAACAGGGAGAACGGGGAGAAACTGTGCCCAATGTCCGGCTGGGTAGGTGACGGTCAAGGGGATGAACCAGGGCCGATCTCCTCTATAGCTGTCTGGCAGCTCCACCGGGCATCGGCCATAATCCTTTGCAAATTCCACACATATAACAGCAGAGAACACCACCACCCTGCACTCAGAGACACACTCACAACTCACCCACCACACAACCTTTACACCATTTGCACCTCTCAAAAACACACTCGCAAACACCCAGATAAACTGACACCCACTCACCCTCACTTTCATCCTCACACACACATCAATCTCCACAACCACCCATCACCATGCCCCCAAAGAAGAATCCAAAGTTCACAGATAGTGAGTTGGAAGTCTTGGTTGATGAAATCCTCAGAGTAGAGCCACATTTATTTGGCACATTGGTCCAACAGACCCCCATGTCACAGAAAACAAAGATGTGGGAGAGGATTTTCGACAAGGTGAACGCACAAGCACCTTGCCTGCGCACAATGGAGGATATCAAGAACAGGTACTACAATGTGCGAAGGAGGGTCAAGAAGCTGATTCCAGAGACCATGCCCTGAGCCAGCGGACCGGCGGTGGCCCTCCTGCAGAACCAACGCACTTCACTTCCTGGGAGGAGAAGGTGCAGGCCATCCTTCCCCCGGAGGGCATCCATGGATTAACAGGAATACCAGAGCCTGGTGAGTACATAACCAACTAGCCAATATTGTGAGGCAATACACACACAGACATCACTGTCAATGGGACAGTGAAACCAATCACTGTTAGCAAAGCCATAGCAACTGAAAGCTAATTATCCTGCAATGTGTATGCCACTTAGATAAACACAATACCTGCAATCTCAGAGTAATATGGAACTATGTCATAACATGTACAAACTTACTAACAAATACAGCAAGGCATTGGCCCAAAACACCAACAAACACTGTCAGCCATTTTGCCAGCACTATTTCGCCCACTCACAGGGAAGCAGAGTCAAAAGGAAGGAAGGGTGGGTATGCTGGGAAGGTGGGTGTAGCCAAAAGCATGATGGGAGTCGTAGTCACAGCCAACAGTCCTCCTCCCACATGGCCCATCAAGCCCACCCTGAACCATGTTCACCTCACTGTGAGTGGCATAATACTGACAAGATGGCTGACACTGGACTCTGCTGTGGGGAGCACAAGGCCTTGGAGGGAGTACTGCTCAAACAAACAACAGGACACCACTGTCAGCCATCTTGCCAGCACTGTTACACCACCTCACAGGGAAGCTGAGTCACAGGAAGAAAGTCTTGGTATTCTGGGAAGCTGGGTGTAGCCAATAGCATGATGTGAGTCATAGTCACAGCCAACAGTCCCCCTCCCACATGGCCCATCAAGCCCACCCTGAACCATGCTCACCTCACAGGGAGTGGAAAGAGACTGACAAGATGGCTGACACTGGCCTCTGCTGTGGGGAGCACTAGGCCCTGGTGGGGGTTGTGCTCCAACAAACAACAGGACACCACTGCCTGACATCCTGAACGTCAACTGTGACCCCCTGCAATGGAAGCATGCTTCATGGTGGCCCATCTGGCCTGGGGGGGGAGGAGTGCTAGCTCTGACTACATCTACCAGCAGGCCCTGACACACACACACACCTCCCACCAACACCAAACAACACACCTGGGACTATGCTCTCCAAGAGAGTGAGTCAAAACCCACTTCCAAGATGTCTGTCACTGGGCTCTGCTGTGGGGAGCACAAGGCCTTGCTGGGAACTGTGCACAAACAAACACCAGGCCACCACTGTCAGCCATCCTGCCAGCACTGTTACACTACCTCACAGGGAAGCTGAGTCACAGGAAGGAAGGTTGGGTATGCTGGGAAGGTGGGAGTAGCCAAAAGCATGATGGGAGTTGCAGTCACAGCCAACAGTCCCCCTCCCACATGGCCCATCAAGCCCACCCTGAACCATGCTCACCTCACAGGGAATGGAAAGAGACTGACAAGATGGCTGACACTGGACTCTGCTGTGGGGAGCACTAGGCCCTGGTGGGAGTACTGCTCAAACAAACAACAGGACACCACTGTCAGCCATCTTGCCAGCACTGTTACACCACCTCACAGGGAAGCTGAGTCACAGGAAGGAAGGGTGGGTATGCTGGGAAGGTGGGCGTAGCCAAAAGCATGATGGGAGTTGTAGTCACAGCCAACAGTCCCCCTCCCACATGGCCCATCAAGCCCACCGTGAACCATGCTCACCTCACAGGGAGTGGAAAGAGACTGACAAGATGGCTGACACTGGGCTCTGGTGGGAGTACTGCTCAAACAAACAACAGGACACCACTGTCAGCCATCTTGCCAGCACTGTTACACCACCTCACAGGGAAGCTGAGTCACAGGAAGGAAGGTTGGGTATGCTGGGAAGGTGGGCGTAGCCAAAAGCATGATGGGAGTTGCAGTTACAGCCAACAGTACCCCTCCCACATGGCCCATCAAGCCCACCCTGAACCATGCTTACCTCACAGGGAGTGGAAAGAGACTGACAAGATGGCTGACACTGGACTCTGCTGTGGGGAGCACTAGGCCCTGGTGGGGGTTGTGCTCCAACAAACAACAGGACACCACTGCCTGACATCCTGAATGTCAACTTTGACTCCATGCAGTGGAGGCATGCTACGGGGGGATTACCTGGGCTCTATGGGTGAAGGAGGACCTGCAATGACTCCAAATACTATCAAGTCCGGCTCAACACACACCTTCTCAGCCAGAACAAATAGCACCCTTGGGACTAGTCACCCTGAAAGTAAATGCCCTAGCAAGATGGCTGACACATGGGCCTGATGTATGAATTGGCTGCAAGTCACACATAGGCACTGGCCCCCCCAAACACGATCACACCCACAGCCATCGCAACTGTATGTTTCCACTCACTGTCTAGGGAAGCAGTGTCCCATGGGTGCCCCCTGGCCTGGCTGTGAAGGTGTGTGGGTTACATGACAATTGGGGAGATGCAGACATAGCACATATCAAAACACACACACAAAGCTACATATACATCATTGACAGGGGACATATGACAGTGAATGTAATGGCCACAGCAAGATAGCTGACACTGTTGCCTGGTGTCATGTACACAAGGTGCTGTTGTGAGCTGCATTCCACTCCTACATCATGCAGCGTTGTTAGCATCCTTGACACAACACTCCCCTCACTGTCATTGACACTTGCAACACAAGGAGTAACCTGGACTGGGTAGGAGGAGCCATACAACTTACAGCAGCATAACTCAAACACACAAACCTCTGGCCCTCACTATCATGAGCATTGAAAATCAAGAGAGCTGCCTCGGTTAACTCCTCTTTCCATGGAGGACATTGACAAGATAAATGACGTTATCACGTACAAAGCTCAGTAGCAACATCATTTGCTACGGTAACACCATCACATGTGTGCAATGAGATGTAAACCAGGAACACGTACATCAATATGGTAGCTCACAAGAGATCTCAGACATACCGGACTGTGACCATGTTGTTCCGATACACCAATGTGACTCAAATAAACATGCACAAAGGCCAGCACACATGCCCCAATCTTGCAACACATCGGTAGAGGAAGTGCACGTATGTCCTTGTTAAAGCACAAATGATGATAAGGAAAGCACACCTGTGTCAGGCACGGGATAGCACTTGAGCAGCAATGGCCATGTACAGTACTTGAATCAATACATGAGCTGACCACGCACACAGCTCCAACTGCCCATCAAAACGCTTCAGGTTGTCATGACAATGTGCTTAAGCAATATAGACCTCTGTCTGTGAAATGGAGGACAATGCAATGTACATACACTCATCATGAAGTACAGTAGCAACTGTAATGTGTGTGATCTGTTGATGCGTGCTGAACCCCAACATACATTGTGTGTCTCTTCCACCCACAGGGGATGCTGGGGACACTGCAGGGACCGAAGAAGGATCCCAGTCCCAGACTCTGGTTGACCCTGAGCTCTCTGGTGTGGATGTCTCTCAGTCCTCTTCGGACGACGACGAACGACCTGGCACCTCCGGTGTGGCTCCGCGTCCAGCCCCAGCAGCTGTAACAGCACCCCCTGCCACCACTCCTGCCACATCTGCAAACACACCAATGACCTCTGCCGACACGGACAGACCAAGGCAACAGAACACTGACGGCACAGCTACACAGGGCACCCTGGAGGTGAGGGACAACACCACCAGTGCCAACACAGAAGGGGGCCCAGTGTCGTCTGTGCCTGCCACGGCAGGTCCTGCCCGTGTGGGCAGGGGTGGTGTGTGGGTGGGCAGGCTGAGACCATGGCCTGCAGATGGGGCTGGACTGCAGGATGATCAACAGTTGGAACGCAACATAGATGCGTACCAGGAAAGCACCGGAGGCTTTGGCCAGGTATTGGGGATCCTCAGGGACATGCAACAACAGCAGGCTGCCCATCATGCCAGATCGGAATCCCACATGTCCCGAATGGAGTCCAAAATGGACAAAATTGATGAACTCACGGCGGTGCATAGGGACATACTCACATGCCTCCGCAAGATAGCTGACAACATGACCACACCTCCCTGTGTGCCCACTACATCTGTTGCCACTACATCTGCAACTGCCACAGGGAGGAATGAGGACTGTGGCGGAGAGTCCCCGGCACGGCAGCAGCCTGCACCTGAGGGTCCCCCCTAAAAAGAAGAAGAGGGGTCGTCCGAAGAAGGACAAGTAAGAGGCAGATGGCCATGCATACCCCCCAGGAAGTGAATACCTGTTCCAGACATCCTCCATTGTGTGCAAAGCGTTCACCTTGTTGACTGTCGCTAAACTCCCACACATGTGATGGAGGGTCTAAGTTGGACCAATGTTTCAAATGACTGTGGCCTTTACTCTTGAAATTTCATCTACCAACACTACTAACTCCTCTGTGAACTTTGGATTCCTATCGCACTGTACAGCACTTTCATTTACGTATACTATTCAAACACATGTATGTTAATAAATTCACAATCACACAAAACTTGCTTCTGTTGTGACTTAAACTTGGTTTGTGTCATAGAGATGATGACCTGCTAAAAGAATACTGTGCATGAAAACTACTACAGCAATGTAAACACAGTTATGTGAGTCATGGTGATGTGACACATATGAGGGAGACACACCACTACGTCAACACAACACATACTTACCATGGCCATCTAACTCATCGCCTACACTTTTGTGAACTGCAAATACAGTGGAATGCACATACACAACACCCATCCTGAGCCCACAGGTACAGTATGCAAATGATTGTCGGATGTGTGGACACAGACAAAGCACAGTCCAAAGTGACACACAGGTTTAATACACAATCACTACATGTGAACTCCACAACAGATGGAAGGTAACCTCACATGACAGTGAGCACAAAGTAACCAAGTGGTAAACAATGAAAGTCCAGGGGTGTGTGGGACATCATCGGTTTGACAACGATAACTTGCACTCTGTAACAGGAATCCTTGTTTCGGGGGTCACACGTGACCAAACAACAACCAAAGGACCCTGTGAAGGACAGACATTCAACACTATTAATATCACAAAATAACAGCATACATCTCCAATACACATGCCAAACACAAATCTTAAGATACGTGAACACAACCTAGTAATCATGTCAACACTGTTTGGGAGTACATACTAACTTAAAGGACACATCACTGCAAGCATCCGGTCAAGTAGCACACAGCCACACATATGCAGCAACATTGCACCACCTACACATATCAGGCCATGACAAAACGTAGACAACACATCACTGTATACTCACAATCATGTGAAAAAGTTGTTGATGAGCTGTGTCCGTATATCCCCCTCACCCTCATCATCACTGGCAACATGACCCAGAGCAGGAACCTCCACAGCTGGCAGTTGTCGGTCATCATCATCCTGGATGAGAGCCAACTCCTCCCTCACTGCCAGGTTGTGTAGCATGCAGCACACAATTATGATTTTGCACACCTTCTCAGGGGCATATGGGAGGGCCCCTCCAGTCCTGTCCAGGCAGCGGAATCTGCTTTTTAGTAGACCAAATGTCCGCTCTATCACTCTCCTGGTCCGCCCATGTGCCTCATTATAACGTATCTCCGCCGGTGTCACAGGGTTCCTGAGGGGTGTCAGCAACCACGGCATGTTTGGGTATCCGGAGTCACCTACATACAAACAAACATTTTATGGGTCTGAAAAGAGGTTGACATTTTTTTTTACCAAAAACACACAAGGGAAACAGATATTACACACCGACAAGCCAGGCACGCTGGTTCTGCAGCTGTGACATCATTGTTAGGATCCGACTAGTCCGCATGATGTAAGCATCGTGTGCTGAACCAGGGAAACGTGCACACACATGTGATATCGTCATGTCCGGCAGACATACCACCAGGGCATTAATGGAGTGAAAATGTTTTCTGTTCCGGTATGTCTGCTCATGTTGCTTGTGGTGGTACCAAAGCCACATGTGTTCCATCTATGGAGCCTATGACGTGGCATCCTTCCCAGTGCATAAAAGTCACTCTTTATGTCAGTGAATTGTCCTGGGGTTGGGAATTGGATGTACCGGTCCAGGAAATGCAACATCGCCTCCAAAACATCGCAAAGCACACGGCTGAACATGGTCTGTGACATCCTACCAGCAGAAGCCACAGTGTACTGGAAGGTGCCGGTGGCAAAGAAGTGTAGGGCTGCCATCACCTTCAACTTGGGGGTCAGCGCTGATGGATATGTCCGGCCAGGTTGTAAATGTGGGGCCAACTGCTCCACCAACACCTCAATTAGTGGTCTGGTGAAGAGGTACCGTCGGATGCAGTCATGTTCAGCCATGGTTGCAAGGTCTGGGAACGGTCTATGGACAGCTGGTCTCCTGCAGTACATAGGTGAGCAAAGAAAGATTGTCAGTTCCCCTACATACGTGGCAATGACCATGCTAAATATCACATGCTACATCATAGCAAGACACAATTACTTGATGTGTGTGCTGTTGGGCATGGACACATCTGTCAGCTATGTGCCCCTCACCTGACATCTCAGCTCAGCATGGTTACACAACAAGTGCAATGCTGCGCCGTGAACAATATATGGGGTCTGTCACAGTACATCTGCACAAATGTCACATACCAAACACACACCTCAGTGACTAGTAAGGATAGATGTGTTCCCCACATGACAGATGCTTTTTCAGTCACACACACAAGGATCTTGTAGTGCCACAAGGACACTGTCATGATGTAGAGTCTGATGTACACGTACCAACACACCCATGAAACCCACATGATGTGCTACCAGATTTGTTCGCAGGGCATACATGGATGTCTGTGACACACAGACACAACAGCAACTCACATGGCCAAATCACATGGATGTTGTAAACGATTGACATCTACCACATACAATCAGAGACATGTGTGTAGCACAATACACACATACTCTGGATTAACCACACAATGGTAGCTCTGGGACACCCTGTGACACACAGTCCATTTCATCTATGAGTCAGGGTGTATGTAACATGTCATCACACAATGTGCACCTTGAACTGTGTACAGGCCTCGGGGTCTGATCTGCAAAGTTGTCACTCACAGTAGTGATGTGCCTCACACACAATGGTTTTTGTCCCCATTAAACATGGCACATCCTGGGAGTGTGTGCCACTAAGTTCCCCGTCCAATATGACATGTGGAGCCATATACCCACACATGTTATGAAGCCTTAAATGTTATCCATATACTGTGTGACAGGCTGTATGTTTGTTGTAGAGCACCGGAGTCCCTGCCAAGATATTGTGTGTGGCATCCTTTGGCTATTGACTGTAATGATGACAGACGCGGGTGAGATATCAAGAGACGCGTCGGTCACTTAGGGTCCGAGCCGGGCGCACGCATTGGCTATTGACTGCAATGGAGACGGATGCGTGTGAGTTTTAAAAAGACGCGTCGTACATTTACGGGCTGAGCCGGGCGCACGCATTGGCTATTGACTGCAATGGAGACGGATGATTGTGAGTTTTCAAAAGATGCGTCGTACCTTTACGGGCCGAGCCGGGCGCACGCATTGGCTATTGACTGCAATGGAGACGGATGCGTGTGAGCTTTCAAAAGACGCGTCGTACATTTACGGGCCGAGCCGGGCGCACGCATTGGCTATTGACTGCAATGGAGACGGATGCGTGTGAGTTTTCATAAGACGCGTCGTACATTTACGGGCCGAGCCGGGCGCACGCATTGGCTCTTGACTGTCATGGAGACGGATGCGGTTTTGATACTTGTACGAATCGCGTTAAAAAAATTCCGTTGGCACCCAACAACAATGTATCAAAGTCAATGGTGTCATGATGGGGAATATTTGAACGATGCGGAAGGCGTGTACAAAGCGTGCAATGCAATGAATTGGCCAATTTCATAAAAAGCGAACGTCTCGGACCTATCGCTTCGGACGCATGGGACAGATTCTGCCTCTGCAGCACAGATATAAGGCTGTCTGTTCCCCAGAGACTTCACTTGCCTGCACTACATGCTACAGGACTACATCTACCACTACCACTGCTGCCGTCTCTGCATCCTCTGGCTACTGCAATGGCATGTACTGTGGAGAGGGCCCCAGCATTCCCTGAGGAGGAGAACCAGGCCCTGCTGGACGGCCTCCTGCCACAGTACAGAAAGCTGTATGGGAAACCAGGGGAGCAGGTGAGTGTGCAGTCCACTGCCTTTCTAATTGTGCATGTTGTCTGACTAGCACTACTAGCATTGTGTTCACCAAGGGCAAACATGCTCACTGAGTAATTGTAAGTCTCCAAGTGTGTAGAAACAAGTAATGTACAGGTGCAGTTTCTAAGAAATAGCATTTTGTATTTGCTTTGGATTAACATACACTGTTATCATGTTGTCAATGCTGGCTTGCACACAGGACAACTGCCCATGTCCATAGTTGCACTCCCTGTTTCCATCATATGCCCTTCAGCAAATGACATGTATGTCCAACTGTGTGATGAACAGACATGTTGCATGTGTGGCAATGGTGTCTAACTTTGTCATCCATGAAGGTTGATGCCCATCAGAAGCAGGAGATTTGGCAGACCATTGTCCGGGCAGTAAGATCTGTGGGGGCCTTCAAATGCCGCATCCGCCACTGCCAGAAGAGGTGGCAGGACCTTCGTGGCTGGACCAGGAGGATAGCCAGAGTCCAGCTGAAGCTGTCGCCTCCACGCAGACGGGCGGACGATGGACACTGACCCCCGCATGCTCCGGATACTGACGGTGGTCTTCCCTGACCTGGATGGGCAGTTGAAGGACAGACAGCAGAAAGGAGGGGGTAAGTTCATGCCTTTTTGGTGAGCTATGTCTAACATGCAATTTACACCCCTTCAGCCTGGTAACACTCCCACAGTTCGTCTGTCTGCTGAGACAAGACTCATGTGGCTAAATTTGGTGATGCCCCATTCTCATCTGATAACCAGGTGTGTCCTTTTCGGTCTGTGACTTGTGTCACTTGGGTTGTGTGTTCTTGCTGTTGTCCAAGGTTGATGTTGTGAACAGTATCTGCTACAGGTGCATTGATTTGGGCTTCATGAGTGGGGCTATTGTCTGACGTGTGTCAGCACATTGACAGAAATCTGACCTGTACTCTGTGTGGGCCATACATAAATGTTCTAATTGCTGACCTGGGTCACCATAGGTGTCTGAGGTATTTACCACACACCCATGCAGCAGGTAAGACCAATGTTGTGGCCTCAGGGGAATGAAATTCATGTGTGTAACTAATGCATAGCCACCTGCCAAGTGTTCCTGGTAATCCCATGTTGCACATGGTCCAGGACAGGTATGGCAACTCCGGCCATCCAAGACACTCTGTCCTCCTAATCCTGGGTGTCATCCAACATCATGACCATTGCGAAATGTGCAATCAGGTGTCTGACTCTGTGTCATTGTGGACTGGCATAGCTTTTTGGACTTCAAGAGTGGTAAAATGTTCATAATGTACTGACATCTGATTTGTGGCTGTTGGATCTGCACAGAGGGTAAAACAGATGTGTGTAATTACTGGACTGTGCCTAATGGTGGATTCCACAATAATGTGCAAGCAGCTTTACTTTGTTCTCGTCAGCCTGCGATGTGTTCATGTATACTGATTTGTGTTATCACACACTCAAATGTCTCATTTGGATAACGTGTGATCATCAGATTCTTTCTAATGTGGGTTGCATGGGGTGTACATGTGTACTTGACCACTACAGAGCTTGCATTCCCCGCAAAAATAGGAGTGTGACACGGTGCAGACTGTTGTTTTTGGATGCACTGCCCCTGTGACAGGAGCCGGTAATGACTCATTGGCCAGACAGGCCTGTGGCATGGTGTACCACATGCCAATCTGGAGCCTGCAGTATTGTCAGTTGTCCTGCATGAACTCCATTGTAGCATTGACTATCAAGACATGAAGCCATCATGGTGTCTGGGGATGGAAGCATATCCATCATATCAACAATGGCTACGGCCAGCCCATTTACTGACACAAGTACTGAGTCACTGGCAGGAGATGGGATATGTGTGTAATGACACATTACACTCACAATCCTTGCAGATAAGTAAACTGGCAATGTGGTGCATGTTTGCACATATCATTAGTGACATCATACATGCACCAGACAGATGGGTCCATTGCCAGGATGGGTACGAGGAGCATGGTTGACTGGCAGACTGACAAGTGCCTGGTTCACATATGTGTCATTCATTTAAGCAATGATTTTCTGATAATGCCAGGGCTTGCTCTCTGATGTGCTGCAATTACAGTCATGTGTCAAGTCAATACAGGTGACTAATGTGATTCTGTTTTTCCTCCTTGTTTAAAGCATCATCTTCGGCTACTGGAGGAGACAGCTCCACGGACCAAGAGGAGGTGCAGAGCCAGACTGGGTCCACTGTGGATGAGGCGGAGGGACCCAGTGGCACGGAGGGTAAGGGGAGCCACACTGAGGGACACTCAGCAACAACCACCTCAGCTGAGGAACACTCCAGCTCCAGTGAGGACTCCCTTGTGGAGGCGGGTGTTACAGGACCACAGGCCACAACTAGCGAGTCTGTCCCCGCCACCACCTCCATCTCCACCCTCCCAGCTGCTCCCATCCCAGATGTCCGTGGAGCCTCCCGTGTTAGGGAGCATGTCTCCTTCAGTCCAGGCACCGCACCCCCTGCCTCTGTCTCCCCTGCTGCCCTGAGTGTGGAGTCTGTGGACTTGCTGAAGCAGATCCATGTGGGGCAGACATCGATGCTGAGTGTCCTCCATGCTCACACCGGTCTATTGACACAATAGGTGTCATTCATGGAGGGCATCTCAGCAAACATGTCTGACCGACAGCGGACCAATCAGTCCATGGCCTCCTTACTGACGGCAGCAGTGTCCCTCCTCCAACAGTCCCTCACCCCTCCTACCTCTGTCCCATCCACAATCCCCACTACCCTACCTGCCCAACGCACACTCACACAGGCACATGCACGCACAACAACAGACACAAGCAGCACACAGCAATGTCAGTCCAAGGCAAAACGTGCAAGCACGCACACTCAGGGGACTGATGGCACACACACAGGGGAAGGAGTACAGACACACAGACTGGCATCCAAAACCACTCCGCAGTCCTCAGATACCTCTCCCTCCAAAACCCCTTCCCTTGACTCACCTGCAACCCCACTTCCCAGAAGGTCTTCCTCTGTGACCTTGGCCTCTTCCCCACAGATCCATCAGGTCCAACTCACAAGGGGAAGAGGAAGTCACCACACACAGAGGGTAGACCCCCCCCACACGCACACCCTCCCCCAGGAGCAGGAACACTGAGGCCCCCGCCCGCAAATCCCCCAGGACCAGGAAGAGCAAGACCCCACCACAATCCCGCACTCCCACCACACAGTCTCCGTCCTCCAGCCCCCAGGCCACCACTCCTAAGGTTCCCACGCCACACCCTGCCCCAGGTTCTCCCACACACAGGTACACCATCCCCAAAATGATTAGGCCCTCCCCCTTCCACATGCACTTCCACCCCAACCTCACACCCTCAGCCTGTTCCTACGACTGCTGTGGAGACCAGGTCCCCCCCATCTGACCTACCCACTTCATCTGAGCCCCAAACAACACCTTTGGACATTGGCACTGCAGTGGAGACCACGTCCACTCCGTCTGACTTGGGCACTGCAGTGGTGACGGCGCCCACTGTATCAGACACATCCACTGCAGTTGCCACTGACACTCCTGCACCCACCACACCTCCCCTGCCCCATACTGCTATCCCCTGATCCTGTCCCTGTGGTGCCTGGCCTGCCCCTATGTATGCCCCTCCAAGGAGAGATGTCCCCTGGCTGTAGCAGTGCAGGCAAGCAATGTGTGACGAGTAGTCATATGTCACACGAAACGGACAATTGCATTGGACTGGCCATTGGCCTTTGGATTGATCATGGTATCAAAATGTTTATTTTTGCAAGCTGAATAAAGCAAATTTTTGTTATTTGCTAGTTTTGCATTTAATGTACATGATCTTGCTGATGAGTGTCATTAAGTTGCTGTTGCTATTGTGTTTGTTGAAAATAAGTGTGTTATACCCTACTAAGTTGTATTTGCATGTACTCCAGCCCTGCTGCCCCTAGCTGCTCAGCCAGAGTGTGAGTTGGTTATGGAATGTTGGTGTGCCTGTGCTGCGTGGAATGCTTGGGTGTCTGAGTGGATGAGTGTTGTCAGTTAGAGATGGGCTGAGCAGCTAGGCAGGCTGCTCCTGGTGGGGCTGGTACCACACCAGTGCTGGCTGGTTACAAGACTGATGTAACATGGACCGATGGATGAAATAAAGACGACGTGAATATACATCCTGGCTCCTGGTGTCTACCTTCACAGACTACAACATATTTTGGCGACGAGCGGACTTGGACCCTAGAGTCTCTTAGTACAGCACAGAAACCAAGTAACTACAAAGAAACTTAAAGAGAAACCAAGAGATTACGTAAGCAACCACATCTACAAAGAAAGTATTTCCAGGCAAGCCAGCGCCAGCCCCACCAGTGTCCTTACCAATGGACAGCCCCACCGACCAGTGTCATCACCAATTGACACCGCAGCCTGGGAATACTACAGCCACAAAAAGGTACAGTGAGTTGGAGGAGTAGTTGCACTACAGCCACAGCCGGTGTTCCAGCCACATCAGTCTACAAAGACCACAGTGACTTAAAAAAAATTAAGGTACTTTATGTTTGTGTGTAAGTGTTGGTCAGCACACAAATGCTACATGTGTGTTATCCTGCCACATCGCGCAATGAGATTAACTAGGAATGGATGACTAGTAACCACAGCTCATTAAAGCAGTCTTCATGCTTTCTACAGAGGTGTACATTCAGTTGTTTGGCACGTGGATCAAGAAGTTTGGGGCACTGCGATTTGTGTCTGCACAGAAGAATAAAGTTTTGGAGTTTTACATTGCATTGTGGCAGTTGAACTCTCTGCAAGTCTTGCGTGGTTTGGCCTGTGCACTGTATCGAGGTGTTCCGTTCTCCACCACTAGTGTGTGCACATAATGAATGAGAGGATATGCAGGATCCACACAGGATCCACTGAGCTCTGTGCAAGTTTTCGTTTTTGGCAACCAAACCAACAGGTTGCTGTGCCCGGCAATTTTCTGCTGTTTGTTGATGAGCCTAGCGTTTTTCCAGCCCAATGCTCTCTTCCTGTCCTGTTACAGTAGCTGTGCTAGCAGTTGGATTTGGCAGAGTCTGCGTGAAATGAGCTCGGAGACGACTTTTCTGCTTTACAGGTCAAGAGATGTTAGACACTTTTTGTCTTTTATTGGTGGAGTCCGCTGAGACATCTAGTCTGCGGGCGTTAGTCAACCGCCGTGCGGATTTCAAAATACTGGGGCGCGTGTCTCCAACAGCACGCGCAATCTTACCTGATGTTTCCTCGTGGGATCCTGCATGACGCGCTCATCATCGAGGGATCCTCTATGACGGTTGTTCTTTACACGAGACGCCTTTGGAGCACCTACGCGCCGGGAGCCACCCGGTGCGACGCCAAAAGCGTGCCGTCATCTTAGGGTTGGCCCTTCCTCATGGGCAGCCTGTGAAGCAAAAGAACTATATAGTGTATGTAGTGTTAGGTTTTGTAATTTTAGGTGAGTTGTATGTTTAAATTAGAAGTGTGCGAAATGCGGTTGGTTTGTTAAACGGTCTGTGTTAGAGTTTGATAGGTATGTGTAATTATGTTTAAAGTCTGTTGTTAGTACTGTATTTATTTGTAATGTTATATAGTGTATATGCATTTTTGTGCGGGAGGGGTTGTTTTATTTCCTAATAGGTTTTTGTCGGTTGGACGTCATCGTCGGGAGAAGAGTGCGCTTTTTTTTTTAAGGAAGTGTGTATTAGTTTTAATAAACTAATGATTATTTTACACTTCCTTAATTTTTTGAGTTTTCCTGGAGCTTTTCTTTTTTTAAATCTTTTTATCGGGTTTTTTATGGATTATCGTTTGTGGACCTATTGCTGATGGATTAATTTTTATACAGCTGAATTTTTCAATTTTTTGGGGGATTATTTTTTAAATATTGATTTTTTAAACAGCTGTGGATTTTATTATGGAACTTTGGATTACTCTTCTTCAGCAACGAAAACTGTAAGTAAGTTTAAATGATTTATAGTGGGAGGGAAATGTTTATAATGTAATTGTTATAGTTAGTTGTTTTATATAAAATATCATTATTATGTCAGTTTATTTTTACAATTTTAGTTAAAATAATTGACAAAATAATTATATTTTTGGAGTTGGAAAAAAACCTTTTTTGACTGTTTTTAGATTAATTATTTTTGTGGTTTGGAGGTAGATTTATTTAAAGTAGGCTTTTAGCTATTGTTTCTAGATACTCTAATCCTTTAGTTGTTGGGTAGAGTCTTACTTTGAATTGTAAGTACTCAAACATTTGTTTAGTTTGCTTGGTTAGTTTTGGGCCTAGTTGAGTTATAGACTGTTCCATTCTTAGGGCCCGATTCCGATCTCGCTCGGAAACCCTTCCGACCGACACGGATCGGGAATGGCTTCCGACCGACACGTACGCGCGCTGTCCGACCGACGTAATACGATGCAATGCGTGTCAAATACAAACATCTCGCACGGGGCATAATGCGGAAGACCGACATGGACGGGAATCAATCCATCCGAGCGAAATGTCCGGAAAAGAGCCCGACGCGACCGACTCGTACGCGAATGCTGCAACATAGCTTAGCGTGAATGGGACAGACTCGGACTACCCTGCTAATATATCAAAAAGCATCCGTTGCGGTCAACGGAAGGTTTCCGTCATGCTCAACAAAATACACTAGAAACAGACAGAAAAAGTCCAAACAAGCATTGTCAAAGGCTAAAAAAAAAAAAAATTAAGACGCACCCACAACTCCACCTATATAAAGGGCCAAACTCCTTACCATGATTCTTTGCAAATTCCACAGACGTGCCAGCAGATACCACCACTATACTGCACTGATACATACACTCACAACTCACCCACCACACAACCTGTACACTACTAGCACCTGTCAAATACCACACTCACAAACCTTTACTCATACTCACTCACCCTCACCTTCACACTCACCCACACATCCATCTCCACCACCACCACCCATCACCATGCCCCCAAAGAAGAATCCAAAGTTCACAGACAGTGAGTTGGAAGTCATGGTAGATGAAATTCTCAGAGTAGAGCCACAGTTATTTGGCACCTTGGTCCAACAGACCCCCCTGTCCCAGAGAACCAAGATGTGGGAGAGGATTGTCAACAAGGTGAATGCTCAAGCACCTTGCCTGCGCACAACGGACGATATCAGGAACAGGTACTATGATGTGCGAAGGAGGGTCAAGAAGCTCATCAGCAAAGAGCACAAACTGAGTCAGCCGACTGGCGGTGGCCCTCCTGAAACACCTGTGCACTTCACTTCCTGGGAGGAGAAGGTGCAGGCCATACTTCCACCGGAGGGCGTCCATGGAATATCAGGAGTACCAGAGTCTGGTGAGTACATACTCAAATAGCCAATATGGATAGCAAATACACAGCCACAGACATCACTGTCAAGGACACAGCGATACAAATCCGTGTCAGAAAAGCCATAACAATATTAAGCAAATGCACCTGTGACGTGTATGCCAGTTTGACAAACAAAATACCTGCAATCTCAGAGTAATATGTAACTATTTCATGATATGTAACAACTTACTAAAAAACACAGCAAGGCTTTGGGCTTAAAACAGCAACCACCACTGTTGTTATGTTTCATATAGGTACCCTAATATAGGCCCGGGTAACATCATACCCTTTCACCTACATCACCTCCCCTACATTACACACTAACGAGCCTTTTAAGGATTGAACGCCTTTTATGGACTGAACCTTTTACCTAGTTCTAGGCCTGGGTGCAGGAGGAGGGTTTTTCCCGAACAATAGTGTTCTATGACTTCATCGTTAGACTGACACTGCATGAATAAAATATTCATGAGGCTACTTGGAAACCAGGCAGGGGCTATACACCACCTTCCTAATATCTACTCACAAGGTTCATCCCATACGTCGTCCTTATACCCAACAATGGCTAACACAAGAACAAGGGACAAAGGGACTCTATATACTTTTCTGTATAAATACAGCACCTCTTGCTATCAGTAGTTAGAGGGAACCGAGACTTCCAGGCCGACACACTGACCAGAGACACTGAGGCTCCTGCATACAGACGCTCCAGCTGACGGTGGTCTGAACATCCCTTGCGGGGTGTCCAGCTTGAGACCAGGAGAGGCTCCTACATTCTCACTTCAGGTAATGGGGTTCGACCAAATCCTAGAGGGATTCTTGGCTGCACACCTACTCACATGCTAGGTACACTTAGGTACATCTAGATAGGCATTGTAGGAGTACGCACTCTCTTTTATCAATGCATTTTATATTCATGTATTTATTCATGCTTATTGCAAGATGATAGAACTGTACTATCCTTTTATATTCATAGTACTGCTAATCATATATCTCTGCTACTGTCTAATGGTTGTTTTAGCTCATGTACTTTACACGAGAATAACAATTGTTCAATAAATCCTTATTGAAACGCCCAGACTGTTTATTCTGTGTACCTCTGAGAAGAAACTAAATGAGCACGAGTGACTGAGCGAAAAGTAGTACATTGTTTCCACGATCTTGAGGGATCAGGGTTGTCATGTTCTAAGGTTGCCAGAAACTAATCTCTCCCCGATTTGAGGAGACTCGAGTGGCACTGTGAGCTAGCTTTTGCAAACAGGCTAACATTTCTCGGTGGGGGTGTACAGAATCAGTCTGCCACCAAGCCCACAGTTTATGTTATCCAAACGCGCAGGTCCTGCATGGGTACTATAGGAACTACACGACATGGCGCCACTAACGATGGTTGGACTCCTATTTAACAGTAGAATCTGAGTAGTTCAGTAGTGCTATTCCCAGAGACCCCTACTCACAAAAACGCCAGAGACGTCTGGAGTGGGTGGGCACAAACTCCGCCACAGCTGAGTAGGCGAGAAATCCTATTTATTGGCTGTAGGTTATTCAAGCTTGAAGGACATTTAGGGGCTTATTACGATGGCGGGCGGATCAACACCGCCGGGCCGGCGGTGGCGATCCGCCCGCCATCAAAAGGTGATTTACCCACCGCCATATTAGGATGGCGGTGGGAATCACTATTGTTCCACGGCGGTCAAAAACACCGACCGCCACGGTTCCGCAAGGCGGTCCTTTTCCGCCTGCCTTGCGGAACCCGGAACCAGGCAACCATTGCGGCGGTGCCGTGCAGGCACCGCCGTAGTGATTACAATGGCCCTCTCCGCCTGTCTTTTTGCGGCGGATTCTCCGCCGCAAAAAGGCATGCGGAGACTGGCTTTGGAGGCCCGTTGCGGGGGGGGGAGGGTCAGCTGTGCACTGGGGGGGTACTCCCCTCCATTTCCATGCACAAGGTGGCAGGCACCGCACGGTGCCTGCCTCGTTGTGCAGGGAAATGCATAACATGGCCATTTCACATTGTGGCTGGTGCTGCAGCCAGCAGCACCCGCTGCAATGTTAAATCTCCAGATGCGACCGCCGCGGTGGCGGTCGCATCATACTCAGGGTGGCGGGACCGCCGCATGGTAGGCGGGTGGTCCCGTTACCGCTACGATGGCATCCTAATCAGCCCCTAAGTTCCTAAAATTGTGCATAACACCTTATCTTAGTTCCGTTGAACAAAACTTATCCTTTTACAAAATGACTGAGGAAAATAACCCAGTAGTAAATATACACCTCTCAGACGAGGAAGAAGATACAAATGCAATACAAATTGCACAAAAATTCAGACGCACTATCACCCTGAAACTAATGGACTATGGTCTAACATCTAAGGGTGGCTTAGTAGCTTTCGTGATTGAGGCACACGAATCAAACAAAACAGAGATAATTTATTCGTAGGTTACATTCCCAGCAGCAGATGCAAGAACACAGACATTTCACTACTATACAGAAGGAGATGCACCACAGGAATATGGTCCTTGCGAGGACACAGAAATTCCACTCACTTACCAGGAACACCTATACTGGTTTAAAGGCGCCCTACCACACATAAGACACAGAGTAAGATTAGGTCCGCTCGGAGGAGACGATGCAACATGGCCAATATTAGCGGCCTACACACCACATCCTAACATTGACACAATGCCGCAGCCAGACTTACTCTTACAACACAAGGATTTAATTAAAATTTACAGAAACCTGTCACAGTATGTCATGAGGACTTTCACAGTCCAGCCAACATCAGCTGCAACAAATGGAACTCAGTTTCAGGGTACAGCAACTAAAATTACACCACAAACATTACACGCAGTAATGGGCAAAATGCCCACGAAATGTGAACAAATGCCATTCTGGGTAGCTCAGAAAATAACTCAGCTAGAGGCAGTATTTCCGAATACTACCCCATTTGAAAAACACAGAGGGGCCGATTCCGATTCGGGCCGGAAGCGCACCTAACAGTATTCGTCCGGAAAAAATACCAGCCGAACGCGTGTTTCCCGACCGACTCGAACACTCTACCGAACGAACAAGTACGATGCGCATAACAGCCCAGATTCCGACCCAGCCGTACTTACCAATCCAGCTCCTTTTCTCCGCCCGAGCCGGATCCGTAAACGCCGAATCGAGTCGCACGGAACCAAATACACAGCACCTTCTGGCCGGACTAGTACGATGCGTCTTCCGTACGTGCTGAACCCGTCGCTACGTCCGGCACGTTTCAGCATCCGGGAGAGCCGCACATAAGCTCCGTTTCGCGTCACTAAACGATCCACGGGTACGAGACGAACAAGCCAGCGACGAGTACGAGTCGAAGACACGCGAAACCCGAAAGAGACAAACCAACCACGAATCCCATCGCGCAGGTCCTACCAATACTCTACATCTATTACCGGGACCGATTCGGACGCGTACGGCGCAGACGGTAAGTAAAACACCAACAATACAAACTAACTACACGTACCTAAAATATGTCACACACACATAGGGATGCACAAATGACGTACACTAGCAACTGCACAATCATAGGTGTGGGATGGGCATCACCAATGCCATACACACCCATAGGGTCCTGGATTCCTGCCACCACCACCACCCCTACTCAGGGGGGCCTGGATGCCTATCACCACTACCATCCCCACTCATGGGGGGCTGGATGCCTATCACTACTACCATCCCCACTCATGGGGGGCTGGATGCCTATCACTACCACCACCCCTACTCAGGGGGGGCTGGATGCCTATCACCACTACCATCCCCACTCATGGGGGGCTGGATGCCTATCACTACCACCACCCCTACTCAGGGGGGGGCTGGATGCCTATCACTACCACCACCCCTACTCAGGGGGGGCTGGATGCCTATCACTACTACCATCCCCACTCATGGGGGGCTGGATGCCTATCACTACCACCACCCCTACTCATGGGGGGATGGATGCCTATCACTACTACCACCCCTACTCATGGGGGGCTGGATGCCTATCACTACTACCACCCCTACTCAGGGGGGGGGGCTGGATGCCTATCACTACCACCACCCCTACTCAGGGGGGGCTGGATGCCTATCACCACTACCATCCCCACTCATGGGGGGCTGGATGCCCATCACTACCACCACCCCTACTCATGGGGGGCTGGATGTCTATCACTACTACCATCCCCACTCATGGGGGGCTGGATGCCTATCACTACCACCATCCCCACTCATGGGGTGCTGGATGCCTATCACTACCACCACCCCTACTCAGGGGGGGGCTGGATGCCTATCACTACCACCACCCCCACTCATGGGGGGCTGGATGCCTATCACTACTACCATCCCCACTCATGAGGGGCTGGATGCCTATCACTACCACCACCCCTACTCAGGGGGGGCTGGATGCCTATCACTACCACCACCCCTACTCAGGGGGGGCTGGATGCCTATCACTACCACCACCCCCACTCATGGGGGGCTGGATGCCTATCACCACTACCATCCCCACTCATGGGGGGCTGGATGCCTATCACTACCACCACCCCTACTCATGGGGGGCTGGATGTCTATCACTACTACCATCCCCACTCATGGGGGGCTGGATGCCTATCACTACCACCACCCCCACTCATGGGGGGCTGGATGCCTATCACTACTACCATCCCCACTCATGGGGGGCTGGATGCCTATCACTACCACCACCCCTACTCAGGGGGGCTGGATGCCTATCACTACCACCATCCCCACTCATGGGGGGCTGGATGCCTATCACTACCACCACCCCTACTCAGGGGGGCCTGGATGCCTACCACTACCACCACCCCTACTCATAGGACGGGTAATGCATGACACAACCAGCATACTCCCACATAAGGAATCACAGAAAATTACATCCACCCAAACAACATGACAAGCGTGTGTAGTCCATGTCAAATGCCTACAACACTAAACATGACAATGAACATACAATGTGACCCACTATCACATGTGTGACACATAAAATTGTGTGGCCTCCACAATACAAGCCGACCATGGCCACTGTGGCAATGGGGCCCAAAGACCCATCACCACAGTCACCAAAAGGCAAGTGTGGGGTCCAAGGCTGATGGACCTTTTGATCAGTGTGGCAATGGGGCCTAAAGCCCCATCACCACAGTCACCAAAAGGTAAGTGTGGGGCCAAGGCTGATGGCTCTTATGATCAGTGTGGCAATGGGGCCTAAAGCCCCATCACCACAGACACCAAAAGGTAAGTGTGGGGTCCAAGGCTGATGGACCTTTTGATCAGTGTGGCAATGGGGCCTAAAGCCCCATCACCACAGTCACCAAAAGGTAAGTGTGGGGTCCTAGGCTGATGGACCTTTTGATCAGTGTGGCAATGGTGCCTAAAGCCCCATCACCACGGTGATCATAAGGTAAGTGTAGGCATGGTAAAAGCTGCCAAAGACAAACTGAATGGATGAATCCTGGTCACACAACAACTAAAACATCTGTGGCATAGTACTGCTTGTGTCCCATTGCAACATAGATTGGGGAGGCTAACAGTGCAGTGTCACAGAAACATTGCTTTTGTCCATGTGCATACAAACATCACACATGGGGGACCACATTGCCAACAATCAGCCGATTACACAATGACAGAAGTGACCATCATGATGCTGACCCACATATCTGCACCTATGGACACACAAATGTATCTAATCTGTGGAGACTGTGGATGTCATGTGAACAAATAAAATTCCATGGCAGCAATGGGACATACAAACCATGATCATTGTGCTGACTGATGACCCAGGAGTACCAGGGAGAGCAGGGGAAAATCACCAAACAACATACAGCCAATGGCACACTACAGAAATGCCAATGCAGTGATGCAAATGCACTAACACAAACAGGCAGACTCACACTGCATATCAAAGACAACAGGTGATGGGGGTGTGTGCCAGTGTCCCCAGGCAACCACACAACACATGAGGAGGCCTGAATCCCAATTACACAGATGTGTATACAGTGCCACACACAAGTAACTCATGGATTGGATTCCCCTATGTGGGAAATCTGGCATTGTCAGATGAGAGGGAGCCCAAATTACACATGTCACACAAGCTTGTAGGAACAGCAACTAACACAGCAAGAGACACACCCACCACAGCACTACCCCCAGGGACCCCACATTGTGCAGACACTAGCCTGCATGACAATTCCACTGTGATGACAAAGGTAGATGTTGATCACACTGTGAACCACAGCCATGTGTCCTCAGCTACAAACTACCATCACACCTACACAAGCTCCAATCAATCAGCAGGGTCTGCCAGCCAAGGCCAATATGGAGGTAGTGGTCTAGCCGTGCAACAAGTCACATTTGCACACTCAACACCACACACCCTCATCTGCAACAATGTGCAGCAGTGAAGCTCACATGGACTGGTGACATTGCACATGCACCCATGACAATCCCAGGGGTGGTGGGGGGAACTAAGGTGCTGAAACCCATCACACATGCCCACTCAACATGACTCGTCTATGTATGACACACTGCACAGTACGCCGTACATGCGCATGATGTGAAATCCACCACAAACAATGGGATCCTGGCCATAGTCACACACCAACGAAGAAGCCAAGGTGAGACACAAAGAACACACGTACACAACTTCCAACATTGCAGCTCTGACCCTGAGGAGTGGCAGCAGTCACACACACAACGCGTCACAATCACTGAAAGGTACCACAAACTCAAAATCACATTACTTGTGTAAACAACAAGTGCCAAGGGGAATCCTGAATGTGTCCCATCTGCGTTTGCCCACATCCCCAGCCCTGACAACAAAGACAACCTGGGATGACAACCTCATGAACATCAGTTTGCCATGCAACCATATCACGGAGAAACCAGGTCCAAGATGCTGGATGAACACATACCAACTCTGCAACCATCACAAACAGGAACATCCCTAGGGACACAGCCTGTGTAGGAAAATGGAAGGGAACATGCACAGACATGCTCACACAACACACAACACGGGCACAGGCAATGTCACCAGATTACACACAGCCATGAGGGCACTCCACTCCTGTGGAAGCTCCGCTGTGCCAAACCTTGTCTGTGCACGACTCAAACATATCAGCAGGACACTCCGTCAGTGAGTCAACACCTACAACACACAGAAGCCTCTGCTCACATCAGCCTGGGTACGGGAGTGTCACGTCAGTCATCTGCATACACCCAAAACACGTGGCAATCCAGTTGTACTGTATACACAGATGAGTCCTCCAAAATTGATGTGCAAAACTGCATGTCCAGTGGAGACGGGCACACAGTCAGGGTACTAGGAACATTGGACAGTGGTAAGCCCAACAGATGTGCAACAGTGTAGGACAAAGATGGTAATATAGAAATGCTAAACGTACATCCCTGTGTCAAATGCTGAACATTACACCCTCAGACTGCAGCAAGGGATGCTATAGATCCAGACTAGATTAGGACACATATCCCATGGGCCACATGGAGCCCATCACAGCAAAACTTCATTTACCTGATCTGAACACAATTACAACAGCAAATGCATGATACTACACATCTACATCATGTACCACCAAAGATTAACCACAAGTAAACAAAAAGAGGCTTTATTCAGCAAGTGTGCAACTCAAATCAAAAGTCCAAAATTAACTACGGCCAATGTCCAGTCCAAATACACAGTCCCAACAGGGTGATGTGTGACTACTTGTCACAACTTGCTTGCCTGCACAGGTACCAACAGGGGACATCCCCCTTGGAGGGGCATACGAGGGGCAGGCCAGGCACCGCAGGGACAGGATCAGGGGATGCCAGAAGGAGACAGGGAAGGTGAGGTGGGTGCAGGAGTGTCACCGGCAATTGCAGTGGAGGTGTCTGACTCAGGGGGGGCCGGCACCACCGTAGGGCTCAAGTCCGATGGTGTTGGTGCTGCAACCACTGCAGTGGGCTGGCCAGATGGAGTGGGCTGGGTCCCCAATGCAGTGCCCGAGTCAGATGGGGTTGTTGTGGACTCCACCGCAGTGCATGACTCCAAGGGAGTGGAAGGGGGGGCAGAAGAGCTGGGCAGGACAGAGGGGGGGGACACGGTCTCCACACCAGTGGCACATACAGGCAGAGCGTCTGGTTTGGGGGTGGAAGAGCAAGTGGCAGGGGGAGGGCCTGAGCACTTTGGGGATGCGGTATCGGTGTGTGGGGGAACCTGGGGCAGGGTGTGGCAGTGGAACCTGTGGAGTGGTGGCCTGGGGGATGGAGGTGAGAGACTGGGTGGGTGACTTGCAGGGCGGTGGCGGGGTCTTGCTCTTCCGGGTCCGGGGGGACTTGCGGGTGGGGGGCTCACTCTGCCTGCACCTGGGGGAGGGTGTCCGGGGGCGAGGGCACTCTCCTCTCTGTGTGTGGACTTCCTCTTCCCCCGGTATGCTGGATCAGCGGGATTGGAGGGGAAGAGGCCGAGGTCAGAGAGGAAGAGCTGCTGTGTATGTGGGGTTGCAGGTGAGGCAAGGGAAGGGGTCTTGGAGGGAGAGGATCTTGAGGATTGCGGAGTGACTGTGGTTGCCTGTGTGTGTGTCAGTTCCCCATCCCCTGTGTGTGTGGAATCAGTCCCCTGAGGATGCTTGTGTGCACGTCTTGCCTTGGTTTTGGGTGTGTGTGTGCTGCTCGTGTCTGTGTGTTGGGGTGATTGTGCAGGTGTGCATGTGCTTTGGACAGGTAGGGTGGTAGGAAGTGTGGATGGGGCAGAGGTGGGAGGGGTGAGGGACTGTTGGAGGAGGGACATTGCTGCCGTCAGGGAGGAGTCCATGGACCTATTGCTCCTCTGTAGGGCAGACATACCCGTTGAGATGCCCTCCATGAACGACACCAGCTGTGTCAACAGTGTGGTGTGTGCATGGAGGACAGTCAGCATTGCTGTCTGCCCTACATGGAGCTGCCGAAGGAGGTACACAGACTCCTCACTCAGGGCAGCAGGGGACACAGGGGCAGGGGGTGCGGTGCCTGGCACGAAGGAGACACGCTCCCGAGCACGGGAGCCTCCACGGACCTCAGGAATGGGAGCCAATGGGAGGGCGGTGGTGGTGGTGGTGGTGGTGGCGGGATCAGACAGAGTAGCTGGGGTGTGGTGGCTGCTGACACCCGCCTCCACAAGGGAGTCATCCTCCGAGCTGCTGTGGTCCTCAGCTGAGGTGGATGGTGCTGAGGACTCCTCGGTGTGGCTCCCCTCGCCCTCCGTGCCACTGGGTCCCTCTGACCACTCGTCGGACGCTGACCCAGTCTGGCTCCGCTGCTCCTCCTGGTCCGTGGAGCTGTCCCCTCCTGTGGCTGTATCTGCAAAAAATTAGGGAAACAGACAAACATCAGTCACCTGCACTGACCGCACACACCACAGTAAGTACAGCACATCACAGAGCAAGCCCTGGCATCACTAGTAGAACATTGCCAAAAGTCATCACACAGATTAGGAGAAGCCAATTGTCAGTCTGATGGTCAGCCATGGAACAGACACCCCTCCTGCCCTTGCACCCATCTGTCTGGTGCCTGTCTGATGGTAAGACCCCAGTGTGGACACATGCACCACCTACACAGTAGTTGGACATTGCTGAGAACACGGTGAAGTATGTGAACATGCCCACGTCACATCTCTTGCCACTGAGTCAGTGCAGGTGTCTGGATAAATGGACGGCCTGAGCCTAAAAAGAAATGCATGTGATGCATACCAGCACCAGACCCCATGAAGCACCCATGTCCGGATAGTCAATGCCACAATGGGGTGCCTGTTGCACATGTCACCCCCCTGCAGGATCACCCTTAGGAAGTTTAATGCCATGACACAGGCATGCCTGCAAAGTCATACATCACTGTCTCAAGTCACATGGCCATGTTAGCCAGCAAACAACAGTCTGCACTGTGTCACTATCCTAGGACATGGGGAAGGCAAGTAATGTAACTGACAAGTGCACATGTTCATCCCCCACTAACCACATCCTCTGAACCCGTATTTGTACACTGCACACCATTTGGACAAATGGGAGACATGAAACACTTCTCCCTGAACCAGAGCACCTCACAGTGTGCTGTGAATGATGAACAGCTGCCTGAAAGTCACAGTCTCATACACCTGTCTGCACAGTCAAGTGATCAAACACCTATGAGTCACAGGAGTCTTGTCTCACATGGTCCAATAGCAGATGGCATGCTGACCCCTAACCGAAGGACATCACAGGAGTCACGACAACGTAGTCACAGCACAACGACACAGAGGCAGACACCTGAGGCAACATTTCACTGAGCACAGCATGTCAGATGATACACGGGAGTGGGAGTACAGAGTGTATTGTATGCCCTGTAGTAGGCATGACTGTCCGGCTCCACCTGCAAGAGGGATGAGCCCTGGTCAGTGGGCAGGTGGCTAAGCATGTGTGACACACTTGACATACATACTCCTGAGGCCCAGACAATTTACCCACCCGCAGAATGGGGGTGTGGCAAATACCCCAGGGACATGTGGTGAATTAGATGTGCAAGTGGATCACATATCAAAGTTACACCCAGACTACATTGCACGACTCAGGCATTGTGTGAGCAACTGACCCACCCATGAAGGCAAACAATGTCACGGGAACAAAATCTGTCACCACTTTGAGCAAACCAAAATGCTAGGACCCTGTACCCAAGTGACACAATTATCCTGAGCGTAAGGAGCACACTGGCGCATCAGATGGGTAGTGGCCAGGTTACAATAGAGGGACATGGGTACTGGACAACAAGACTGATGTACTGGGGAAGTTTAACCAGGCCAGAGGAGGGCATATAGCATGTTAGACAGAGTTCACAGTGCAGTCTTAGACTCACCCCCTCCTTGCTGCTGTCTGGCCTTCAGCTGCCCATCCAGCTCCGGGAACACCACCGGCAGGATCTGGAGCATGTGGGGGGTCAGGGTCCGGTGTCCGCCCCTCCTGCGAGGAGGCGACAGCTTCAGCTGGACCCTTGCGATCCTCCGGGTCCAGCCACGAAGGTCCTGCCACCTCTTCTGGCAGTTGCGGATCCGGTGCTTGTAGACCCCCACGGATCGGACTGCCCGGACGATGTCCAGCCAGATGTCCTGCTTCCGATGGGCATCAACCTGTGAGGATGAGAAAGTGAAAAGGCCATAACTACACATGCAACATATCTGTGCATCACACAGTTGGAAATACATGTCTCAATCACAGGGGCATATGATGTACACAGGCAGTGCAACGAGGGCTAGGGACAGTTTGCCAGCAGTTACTACATGGTATCATTGCATGGGTAGTGAACCTTGTTTGAATGCACTGTTACTCCACTGTACCTGTTCAGTTCAAGTGACTACACACTTTGGGGGGTGCGAACTACTCAGTGAGCATGCTAGCCAGTGGTGTGCACACTGTAAATCCTGCTAGTCAGGCAACATGCACAATTAGTGAGGCAGTGGACAGCACACTCACCTGCTCCCCTGGTGTCCCATACAGCTTGCTGTACTGTGGAAGGAGGCTGTCCAGCAGGGCCTGGTTCTCCTCATGGGTGAAGGCTGGGGCTCTCTCCACAGTACGTGCCATTGCAGCAGCCAGAGGATGCAGAGACAGCAGCAGTGTAGTGGCAGATGTCGTCCTGGAGCATGTAGTGCAGGCAAGTGAGCTCTCAGGGGAACAGCCAGCATTATATGTGTGCTGCAGAGGCAGATACTGTCCCATGTGTCCAAAGTGATAGGTCCAAGTCGGTAGCATCTTCTGAATCTGGCCAATCCATGGAATAGCAGCTCCAATACATGCCCACAGCATCCTTCAAAAATTCAACTTCATGACACCCATGAATTTGCAACATTGTTGTGGCTGGCCAACTGAATTCACTGCATCAGACTCGTTGAAAATTCAAAAACCGCATCCGTTGCCATGCCAGGCCCCAGCCAATGCGTGCACACCGATCGGACCATTGCTGTACAACGCGTACACGCTCACATTCAATGCTATGGTCCGAGCGGGCACACCGATCGGACCATTGCTGTACAACGCGTACCCGCTCACATTCAATGCTATGGTCCGAGCGGGCACACCGATCGGACCATTGCTGTACAACGCGTACCCGCGATACAACGCGTACCCACCCACATGTAATGCAATGGTCCGAGCGGGCACACCGATCGGACCATTGCTGTACAACGCGTCCCTGTACAGGTCACACGCATGTGTCACCATGCTGGTCAATGGTGAACCTATGCCAGCCACATATACTTTCCAGGGACTCTGGGGCACACCTACTACACCACACCCAGTCCACACTGTATCTAAGGCATGTGTGGCAGCATGACCTTATCTGTGTATGGGTGTGTACATGTTGTTTTTGGGCTGGCACTTGGGGGCAGACACACCCAGGCTGTGCACATGTTAATGGGGACAGGGTCCTTTGTGTGTCGTGCACATGACCACTGGGATGTGCAACTGTTCATTTTTGGAGCATGTTGCATGGTCACATTTCCAGGTTGTGTATATGTATGACATGTCACATACCCCAAGGCTCATGTGGGAAAGCATGTACATCACAGGGTGGCCCATTGCCACAATAGTCATGTCCCTCCGCAGTCTGTGTGCATGTTGTGTTTCACATGTCTGACTCCATGTGCACAATGGGAGACAGTCTCCACATCTACGTTGTTTGTGCATGGACTTAGATGTTGTGTGTGTGTGTCACAGACGTCCATGTCTGTCCTGCAGAGGCTACAGGGGGCACTACCTGTGGGAGTCATGTTTGATTTTTCTGACGTGTACATGATACGCCATGTCATGCCAGTGTCCATGTGGTAAGACAGTGTCACTGGGAATCTACCTGTCAATGAGTTGAGATGCCTGTGGCGCATCTGTCCAGACGTCACTGTGGTATGTGTGTGGAATGTGAGAGCAGTAAATGGGTACTGTGACACAGCCAAATGGTTTCACATAGCACACCCTGGGACCTGTTGTCCACACATGTTGAACAGAGATGTTACATGATGTCCATGTGGGTGCCATATGTGTCCAAACAGAACGAGACACACATCAAGTACTAGTGTTTGCTGATGATGTAGCATGTGAACTACAGTATGGTGAATGGCACATATGTGGGGTGACTGACAATCTTGAGTTCTTCACCTCTGCACTGCAGGGCTCCTGCTGTCCATCGACCATTCCCAGACCTGGCAACGATGGTGGAACGTGACAGCATCCGACGGTACCGCTTCACCAGGCAGCTGATTGAGGATTTGGCAGTGCGCTTGGACCCACATTTGCAGCCTGGCCGGCCGAATCCGACAGCGCTGACCCCCAAGGTGAAGGTGATGGCAGCCCTACACTTCTTTGCCACCAGTACCTTTCAACACACTGTGGCATCTACTGGTGGTATGTCACAGACTATGTTCAGCCGTGTGCTACGCGATGTTTTGGTGGCGATGTTGAGATGCCTTAACCAGTACATCTATTTCCCACAACGTCACCGACTCACTGACGTCAAGAGTGACTTCTATGCCCTGGGGAGGATGCCACATGTCATTGGCTCCATTGATGGGACACATGTGGCTTTGGTACCACCACAGGCACATGAGCAGGCATACAGGAACAGGAAACATTACCATTCTGTCAATGCTCTGGTGGTATGTCTTGCAAACATGACCATCACACATGTTTGTGCCCGTTTCCCCGGTTCTGCACACGATGCCTACGTGATGAGGAGTAGTCGCATCCCGAGGATGATGTCACAGATGCCGAACCAGCGTGCTTGGCTTGTCGGTGTGTACTGACTTTGTACCATTGTGTGTGTTGTGCTATGTTGCTTTCCGCACACTTTTCAATGTTGGCTAATGTGCAATTGTCTGTCTGTAGGTGACTCGGGATACCCCAACATGCCGTGGTTGCTGACATCCCTCAGGAACCCTGTGACACCAGCCCAGATGCGCTACAATGAGGCACATGGTCGGACCACGAGGGTGATTGAGCGGACCTTTGGTCTCCTGAAGAGCCGCTTCCGCTGCCTGGACAAGACAGGAGGCGCCCTCCCATATGCCCCAGCAAAGGTGTGCAAGATTATCATCGTCTGCTGCATGCTCCACAACCTGGCAGTGCGGAAGGAGTTGCCTCTCATCCTGGATGACGATGACCAACATCCGCCACCTGTGGAGGATCCAGGCCTGGGCCACGATGCCAGTGATGATGATGATGATGGTGATGGTGATGTCCGCACACAGCTCATCACCAACTTCTTCAGCTGAATGTGAGTATCCAGAGTGTTGTACTATCAATGAATTTGATTTGCATGATATGTGTGTGTGGTGCTCTGGTGCTGTTTGAGTGTGGCCATGTGCAACTTGACTGGATGCGTGCGGAGATGTGTCCTTGCAGGTGGTCTGTACTTGCCAACAGTGTAGACATGCTAACTTGCTTTTGTGTATTTAACTTGTGACAGGTATTAGACATGAGTATTGCCGTTCTGTGCTGTTCTTCTGTGCTTTTGAGTGTGTGTCATGTCTGTCCTTCACAGGGTGCTGCTGGAGTTGTTAGAACAACTTGGATCCCCCGAATCAATGATTCAACTTCCAAGGTGGCAGCAGTTGTTCCCCTACAGGTGATGTGCCACACACCCCTGGACTTTCTATCTTCTGCATTGTTTGACTTTGTGGCCACAGCCAGGTGGGATTAGCTTGCATTTGTAGTGGAAAGAACATGTAGCAAATGTGTAATAAACCTGTTCTACATTTTGGGGTGTGCGTAGTCTGTAGTCACACATCTGAGTGACATTTGCTTACTGCACCTGTGTTGTAGTTGACACAGACTGTGAATATGTGTGGTGTCTGTGCATTGCACTGTATTTCCAGGCAACATCAGTGTAGGGGATGAGTCATATGGCCCTGGTGTGTATGTGTTGTGTGGCCCTAGTGGTGTGTCTCCCTCATATGTGTCACGTCGCCATGACTGCCATGACGGTGTTGGACTTGCTGTAGCAGTCAGCATGCACAGTGTCATATTTCTGATCACCATCTCCATGACAGAGACCACGTTGGAATCACAACAGAGGCAGATATGGTTTTTGGTGAGTTTATTTACAAAAGGTGTGGGGATGGTGCACAGGATGGTGGGTGCTGTACATAGAATTAGGAATCCAAAGTTCCCATGTGAATTGGAAGTCCTGGTAGATGAAATGTCCAGGGTATAGTCCACAGTCATCTGATGAATTTGTACAACTAGAGCTCCCCATGTCATGTGGGCGAGTTGGGTTGCCATTGACAGGGCGTGCAGTTTGCACACAGAGGAAAAGTTCCAGAACAGGTGTTGGCTTCCTGGGGGATGTAGCTGGCCATCGGCCTCTCAGTTTGGCCTCCTTGGACGGCCCCTCTTCTTGGGGGGGGGGGGACCCTCAGGTGCAGGCTGCCGCGGTGCAGGGTACTCTCCGCCAGAGTCCTCCTCCCTCCCTGTGGCAGTTGCGGATGTAGTGGCAACAGATGTTGTGGGCGCGCAGGGAGGTGAGGCCATGTTGGTGCTGATCTGGCGGAGGCATGTCAGTATGTCCCTATGCACCGCTGTGAGTTCTTGCAATGTGTCCCACTTGGACTCCATGCGAGACATGTGTGTCTCGACACGGGACATGTGGGAGTCCAAGCGGGCATGTTGGGCAGCCTGCTGCTGTTGTATGTCCTTGAGGATCCCCACTACCTGGGTGACCTCTCCGGTGCTGGTCTGGTATGCATCTGCAATGCGTGCCAGTTGTGGGTCATCACGCAGTCCAGACCCCTCTGCAAATAGCGACCTGTGTCTACCACTCCTCCCACCACCCCTGGCAACACGTGCAGGGCCTGCGGTGCCACGCACAGGTGACCGTGTGCCCACTTGGGTGTTGTTAGTGGGCTCGATGGCAGCGGCTCCAGTTTGGTCCTGGGTCCCTGCGCTGTTGTCACCTGTGGTCCTTGGTGTGTCCGTGTTGGCAGGGGTGGCCTGTGTGTTGGCAGTTGTTGGAGGGGTGGGTGCAGGGGGTGCAGATGTTGGTCCTGCTGGTGCTGCATGATGACTGGCACCGGAGGGTCCAGCTTGTTGTTCGCCATCCGAGGAGTGCAGAGGCTGATCCACACCAGTGAGCTCTGTGTCCCCCGGAGCCTGGGACAGGGACTCCTCCTCATCTGCTGCTGAGTCCCCATCTTCACCTGTTTTGGGGAGAGACACAGATTGTATGGTATGTTTCTACAGGCATCAATTGTTAAAACACCGGACAGTTGTGACTGTACCTCTGGATGCGGCCCTGGATATTGCATTCTACTCAGTTATGACAGTCAGAGAGTGATATTGGTGTAGCACATTGTCCTGCCAACCTGTGGCATGTCAATGTGAATGTTGAGGTGTGTGCCTGACCAGCATTGATGGTATTTGGTTGCCATCCGGGCCGACTTCTCCCCCAGCCCAAATATCCCACCATGGAACATGCTTCCATTGCAGGGAGTGCAAGTTGTCTTTCAGGATGTCAGTCAGTGGTGTCCTGCTGTTGGTTGTTGCACAGTTGCCTGCAGGGCCTTGTGCTCCCCCAGCAGTACCCAGTGTCAGCCATCTTGTGAGTCCTTTTCCACTCCCTGTGATGTGGGCATGGTTCAGGGTGGTGTTGATGGGCCAATTGTGAGGCTGAGCAACATCTGTGACTGTCACTCCCATCATGCTATTGCCTCCACCCCCTTCCCAGCATGCCCATCCTTCCTTCCTTTTGACTCTGCTTCCCTGTGGGGTGGGGTGCCTGTGCTGACAGGTTGGCTGAGAGTGTTCTCCTTGCGGTTGTTTGGCTACCAGTCCCAAGAGTGTCCCTGTGCTTCACACAGTATGAGCCCGGCTGGTTGGTCTTTGTGGGATCTTGAATTAGAATGTGAGGCATTGCATTCTCCCAGGTGGGTTCTGTGGAGTTAGTGTTGGGGTGTGTGTGAGGGGAGGTGCTTGTAACTATGGTCAGTGCTGTGAGTCCTCCTTCCCACCCAGCCAGATATCCCACCATGGAACATGCTTCCATTGCAGGGAGTGCAAGTTGTCTTTCAGGATGTCAGTCAGTGGTGTCCTGCTGTTGGTTGTTGCACAGTTGCCTGCAGGGCCTTGTGCTCCCCCAGCAGTACCCAGTGTCAGCCATCTTGTGAGTCCTTTTCCACTCCCTGTGATGTGGGCATGGTTCAGGGTGGTGTTGATGGGCCAATTGTGAGGCTGAGCAACATCTGTGACTGTCACTCCCATCATGCTATTGCCTCCACCCCCTTCCCAGCATGCCCATCCTTCCTTCCTTTTGAGTGGACTTCAGTGTGTGTGAGTGTGAGAGCAATGGCAAGATGGCTGACAATGTGGTCGTGTTGTTTGTTGGTGCCCAGTTGCCTGCAGGGCCTTGTGTTCCCCCAGTAGTACCCTGTGTCAGCCATCTTGTGAGTCCTTTTCCACTCCCTGTGATGTGAGCATGGTTCAGGGTGGTGTTGATGGGCCAATTGTGAGGCTGAGCAATATCTGTGACTACCACTCCCATCATGCTATTGCCTCCACCCCCTTACCAGCATGCCCATCCTTCCTTCCTTTTGACTCTGCTTCCCTGTGGGGTGGGGTGCCTGTGCTGACAGGTTGGCTGAGAGTGTTCTCCTTGCGGTTGTTTGGCTACCAGTCCCAAGAGTGTCCCTGTGCTTCACACAGTATGAGCCCAGCTGGTTGGTCTTTGTGGGATCTTGAGTTAGAATGTGAGGCATTGCATTCTCCCAGGTGGGTTCTGTGGAGTTAGTGTTGGGGTGTGTGTGAGGGGAGGTGCTTGTAACTATGGTCAGTGCTGTGAGTCCTCCTTCCCACCCAGCCAGATATCCCACCATGGAACATGCTTCCATTGCAGGGAGTGCAAGTTGTCTTTCAGGATGTCAGTCAGTGGTGTCCTGCTGTTGGTTGTTGCACAGTTGCCTGCAGGGCCTTGTACTCCCCCAGCAGTACCCAGTGTCAGCCATCTTGTGAGTCCTTTTCCACTCCCTGTGATGTGGGCATGGTTCAGGGTGGTGTTGATGGGCCAATTGTGAGGCTGAGCAACATCTGTGACTGTCACTCCCATCATGCTATTGCCTCCACCCCCTTCCCAGCATGCCCATCCTTCCTTCCTTTTGAGTGGACTTCAGTGTGTGTGAGTGTGAGAGCAATGGCAAGATGGCTGACAATGTGGTCGTGTTGTTTGTTGGTGCCCAGTTGCCTGCAGGGCCTTGTGTTCCCCCCAGTAGTACCCTGTGTCAGCCATCTTGTGAGTCCTTTTCCACTCCCTGTGATGTAAGCATGGTTCAGGGTGGTGTTGATGGGGCAATTGTGAGGCTGAGCAATATCTATGACTCCAACTCCCATGATGCTATTGGCTACACTGACTTTACCAGCATACACAGAATTCCTTCCTTTCAGTGATCTTCCCTGTGAGGTGGTGTTCTAGTGATGTCAAAATATCTGGGAGTGTTTGTTGGTTCTATTTGTGCCACTGCCTTGCTGTATTTGTTGTTAGGTTTGTAGATGTCATGACACAGTTAGATGTCACTATGAGATGGCAGGTATTGTGTTTGTCTGACTGGCATTCACATCTTGGGATGGGTATGTTTTGTTTGCTGTGTATTTGGTAAGGGTGCATGGTTTGCCTATCCCTTTGAGGGTGCTGTGTGTGTATTGTCACACCATATTGTGTATATAAGTTGTGTACTCACCAGTCCATATACGCTCACTGGTGGTAGGATGGCCCGCACCTTCTCCTCCCAGGGCCTGAGGTATATTGGTTTTGCAGGAGGGCCACTGCCAGGTGCGCTGGCTGAGGATGTAGTCCTTTTTCAGTAGGTCCCGGACCCTCCTGCGCACATCATACCACCTGTTCTGGATGTCTTCCTTTGTGCGCAAACATGGTGATTGTGCATTCACCCTGTCGACAATCCTCGCCCACATCTTGGTTTTCTGCGACATGGGGGTCTGTTGTACCAATGTACCAAACAACTGTGGCTCTACCCTGAGTATCTCGTCTACCAGGACTTCCAATTCACAATCTAGGAACTTGTGGTTCTTCTTTGGGGGCATGGTGATGGGTGGTGGTGGTGATTGATGTGTGTGTGTGCAAGTGGGGGTGTGTGAGTGTAGGTTTAGCTGGGTGTGTGTGAGGGTGCTATTTGTAAGTGTGGTAATGGTGTGTGGCTTGTGTGATGTATGAGCTGTGAGTGTGTCTGTGGTTGCTGTGTGATGGTGTTGTTTGCTGGCAGGTCTGTGGAATTTGCAAAGGATCATGGTAGGGATTTGTGGCCTTTATGTAGGTGGGGTTGGGGGTGTGTCCTTGTTCCATTTTTCCCCCACCCCCAGTATTTATTGGCTTTGTGGTAGCTTGTTTGGCCATTTTTTTAACTTTTTCCCTTGATGCTTTGGGTGCATGTAGGAGTCGTTCTTGTGTCCGAGTCGGACGCTGCTGTTGTCTGGTGCGATGTTGTCCGACTCGTTCCCGCTGTGTTTCAGGTTGGTTTCATGTGCGGCGTACGAGTCGGTCGCGAAGTATTGGGTTGATTCGGCTGGGTTTTGTGTGCGTGTAGGTCGTACGGCTTGTGCTCCGTGCGAGTCGGTCGTGTTTCGCACGCATAGCATCGTACTACGCGGGTCGGAGTTCGCGGGTACGTTTCGTTCGGTCGCTATCCGGGTGCGTATCGGTCGGTTCGTTTCGAGTGTTTTTCCGGCCGGATGGCTTGTTTCCGTCCGGCTCGGTCGTTCGTTTTGTATTCCGTCCGAGTCGGTCGGGTTTCACATGCATTTCATCGTACTACCCGGGTCGGACGGCGCCGGTTCGTGTCGGTCGGAATAAATTCCCGCACCGAGTCGGTCGGTACGTTTTCCGGCCCGAATCGGAATCGACCCCAGAATGTTAACGATCTGCTTGCCCATGGGGATAACACCACAAGTAGAGGACTGCACCTCTTGGGGTACAGTCTTTGCTGCCATATATACCAGGACTCATGGTATTCCTTCATTAGCAGTAGTACCAGACGTATTAAGACAAATACAAAATGAGTACGGAGCAGAACCTGCCCTAAACTTAGGGATGAAGTTATTAAATAACTATGACCAGGTATCAGCCATAATACTAGCTAATATTAAAGGGGAAGCAGCTTCAGTGGCAATCCGCCAACGCCTAAGGGAGTTCAGTCCGTTGGATCAACAACACGAACTGCCCAAAATAATTGAAACTGCATATGCAGAATTAGGCAGAGACAGTAGTGAAAAGGACACTACAAAGCAGACACCTGCTTCTTCTAAAAAGAAGTGGGATAATAAAAAACAACAAAACTTTAAAAACAGATCTCAATCCAGAGGTAGATCTCCTCCACAGGAGCCCTCTGAAAAGAGGTATAACCTCAGGAATAGGGATAATATTAGGAAACCTGACAGGTATCAGGATACTGATACACGTTCCTCTCGTTCCTTTCAGGGCTCGACGAAAAACTCTGAGAGAGAAGGACGGTCAGAACACAAAGAGGAGCGTACAAAGTCCAGAGACAAGCAGCACGCTCAAGACTATACTTCCAAAAAAGAAGACAAATCAAAACCACAGTTTATGAAAAAGAAAGTTGCAGGTATAAAGATCAGACATGCCCAGAATTCTGAGGACATAGCTTCTGAACGGGGAATGGGCTCTGACGATGCTAGACAGTGCGGCAGAAGTAACAATAGCTCGCCAGAACCTGAAGGAATTTCTGGTGACAGCGGACTTGAATGATTACATCACGGTGGAAACACCAGACACCAGGGTGAGCATCCCACATAAGTTACACGAAATAACACTCCAAATGGAGGGGGACAAGCCCAGGAAAGTCAAAGGTCTCTTTTGGGAAAATCTGTCATCCGGGTATGACATCCTATTAGCAGAACAAGATTGGCCACCAACATTCGTCATGGAGTGCCCCAGGGGAGAAAATGTAATTTTTCCATCATTCTCCGACCTCGTTCCCATACACCTTAAACATGCTTATGCACGGTTGCCCTAGCTCCAGCACTATACAAAAATCATGCTGGTTGGGATGAGGATTCAACCCACCACGTGATCCTGTTAAAAGTTTCACCAAATGCTCAGAGGCAATACCCAATAAAGCAAGAAGCTAAACAAGCATTTGCAATGCAATCGGTCTCGCAATTATCAGAGTTTGAGCTATTGGTATTGTAAATGATAATGTTTTTTTACCTAGGGCATGTAAGTACGAAAGAGAACCCGGGTAAGGCCTTATTTTGCCTTTCATGTTTCCAAGATATAGAAAAAGAGAGCTATTAAATGATACGAGATATTTTTGGGGCTATTATCAAACAATCTACCAGACGCAATTTAAACAAAAAACCTTATTCCTATAAAATAAAGAAAAGCAGTTTCAGAAATCGATAAACAGTCATACTGAAAAGAGGTCACAAGTTTCTGTTCATTTGGCAGATGCAGAGTTTTCCAAGGTTTATAACATAGCACTTACAATATCAGACAAATGGCGGCGTTTAATGGTTGCTGCCAACGGTGGCCTCAGTTCACATGTTCAAATCCTAGCAGTGTGTGCTTTAAATCCTTCCAAAGTCAGTATGAGTAGTAAATGAAGCCGCTATAGAAAACTGATGTTGTACTGCTGTTTAGGCCAGGCGCTTCACATCTGCTGTGTTAGTAGAGCAGCATTTGCTGGTGTTTAAACAATACATAGGTTGGCCTGTGATCTGGATAAGTGTGCATTGTGAAAAACATTGTGCCTGGCTTTGTAGAAACAGAGCCCAGGCCTACAGGCATCACACAGGGGCCTCGGACACTGGCAGCAGGCTAAAACCTTGTTGCAAGCACAACTGAGAGCCTCTGATAATGGCAACAGGCTAATCCCCCACTGGCAGTAAAAAAAGGAGGGCTTTAGGCAAATGCAACAGGTCGAGGCCCCACTGGCAGTACAACTGAGGGCCTTGCACAATGCAACAGGCTAAACCCATATTTAGTAAAATTGAGGGTCTTGTACAATTGGGGCAGGCCAAACACTTCTGCTAATATAACTGAGGACCTCAGACAATTCACAAAGAACGCCACTATGACAACTGAGGGCTTCCAAATTCAGCCTTGGACCAGAACGTTACTGAGATTAAAAATACGTTTTTTGTGGACAGAGAGCAGTACAGTTATGAAGGAGTACGTATATCTTGAGGCAAAGGAATATCGGAGACCCCGCACATTTAGAGGGGAATGGTTATTTTGCGTTAGATGAGTAGGGGTGAGAGCGCCTTGAGATGCGGGTGGGCTGGGTTTGCTTACATCCTGCTCACTGTGAGTGATGTCACTGCCGTGGAATGGAAAAAAGCCGGCTGACACCAACATATCCAAACAGATGTGAAGAGTTAATTTCCTGGGCCAGAATCTCACTTACACATATTTCCAGAAAAACAGACTCCCCGATTGGGTGACTTTATTAGAGAGTATGTAAAAGGTTGACATTGGGTTTGTGGGAGGAGCCCTGGGTGTGACAGACAGGTCAATGTGCAAGATACCAAAACAATTATATCTGGCCGACTCTTTTGGCGCAGAGGCATCATTCACGCTGATAGCAAGGCTTGTGAGGCCTTTCCAAAGAGACGAAAGCTAACACAGAAGGCACCAAATTATTTCTAAGACAAACTGCGCCCACCAATGTGAAAAAGTGATGTGTTAAATCTCACATGAGCATCTTATCGGGTGGCCAGAGGAGGCAGCCACGGCCCCTAGCCTGCCCTTGGGTACCATGGCACTGCTCTCAGAGTTCATGCATGTTGTGGCAGAAACAGATAAGTTGCTGTAGGAGCCATGTACACCCTGTACACTTCTCGCCTCTCGCCTCTCCTTAATAACCCCTTAGCAGCAACCAGGAGAATGTTGAGGGGCTGAGAGTCAGAGAAGAAGTGAACTCTGATATCAGCAGGGGTTGGAGCAAAGCTGTTTTTCTATGGAAGGCTGGCGTCCGCCCTACAACTAATCCCATTTGCCTTCATTCAGTTACATTAGTCATGAGCACACATAAGACTCCGAACAGTAGTAGAATCCATCATCATCTTCTAAACTGAGTAAACATCACCATCGCACAGTAAATAAAGATCCGGCTGTCCCCCCTAGGCTATCTTCTACCCGTTAACTGGTGTAAAAACGCTGACAACCGAAAAGGAGGAAACTGATTACAAACGCAGGGCGGCCATCACATACACATTGTTAGGTGTTCCCTAGAAAGAGGAAACGCAAAGGATCATGGGATAGTTTGATGGCCAACAAATCAGTGAGAGTCAGCTTGCCCGAGACATCACTCCGAAACAACCCATTCAAAAGTAGTACTATTAGTGGCCATCTTAGTGTAGTATACTGTTGTAAAACCCTTCACGCCCCACTCAGTAGCAGGCACAGAAGAGGAATGAAAATACCATTAAACTTTTAGAAAAAATTTACTTTCCCACCGCCGCTGCCCCGTGTTTATTTGCAGTTGTGTGCCAGTTATACATTCACAGTAGACACATAAGTGAATGCCTGCTTTGGTCCCAGGGGGACTACTAAGTACGTGAAGATCGGGAAGCACTGAAGGCTGTGCCTGATTGTACCCCGGGGGGACTTCTGAGTGCACGCTCCATCGGAGCGAGAATGCCCTTTGAAGCATGCACAAAATTTCAATCAGAACGAAGTCCAGCCCCAATATTATTGAAATGCCACCGTAAAAAAAAATTACCTTTTTAAGCCATGAAAAATAAATAAACCCACGAAAGCCAGTGTACAAATACCGTGTCCGCAAGTGGATGTTGAAAAACAAGGAGCGAGGTTAACATTGCAGTCTGGGAGGCGCATATGGCAGCGAGCATGAGCAACGCTCATGATAAGTACTCCTAAAGAAAAAATAAATAAATAAAAGTCTGCGGCGATCGCTGATGGATGCGGTTTGGGAGGTGGGAGGGGTGGTTTCATTATTCAGTATGTGAATTTAAACAAGCAAACTAACTCTGAAACAGACAAGGGGGAGCGGCACAGGTATGCAGCCACATAAAAGGGTGGAAAGCTCCATTAAAATGCGAGCAGATACGGACGGCGAGCTGAACTCTGAAACAGACAAGTGGGAGTGGCACGGGCATGCAGCCACATGAAAGGGAGGAAAGCTCCATTAAAATGCGAGCAGTCACTGGCGCCGAGCTGAACACAGACAAACACTAACAGGAGCAGGAAAGGAGAAAAAAAAAGTCCCCAAACTATAAATAAACAACTAAAGCGTAATAATACAGTACTTATTCCCTGCTGTGTGGGAGGAACAGAAAGACAAATAGGAGGGACAAAGAGAAGTATTGACCACTAGGAAGAGAGGATTTTTAAAGGACACTGAAACAAACAAATGGGCAACAGGGGGATGGCTTTTACCCCACAAGATAAGTTACAATAGGTCTCGAATGCTCGACCTAAAAACGAGTCAGGGAGATCTTAGATCAACTTGAATACCAAGGGGTGTTTGAAACATGCACCTCACCAATAAACAATCCTTTGTTTCTAGTATCAAAACCGGACAACACATATCGTCTAGTTTTAGATTACAGACAATTAAACTCATGCACAAAGACATTCGCTGACCAAAATGCACACAGTGCTGCATTAATGAATAACATTGTGCGGAAAAAATACAAAACTACATTAGATATCTCAAATGGATTTTTCTGCCAAAATATAGCGCCTGAAAGCAGGTATTTGACCGCATTCTCAGCGTTGGGGTACCAGCGGCAATTTTGTCGTCTCCCCCAGGGGTATAAGAACAGCCCAGGGGTCTTCTCAGCAAGAGTAACTAAGTTACTCCAAAATTTTGATGAGGAAGCATTGTCCTATGTGGATGATATTTATCTGACGGACGATGACTTAAAAAAGCACTTGACCAGGGTGAGCACCATTATAATGGGATACGCCTCTGAGGGCTACAAATTTAATTTAAAAAAATCTAAAATAGCCCACCTCAATGTCCTGTTTTTAGGATACGAGCTTTCAAGTGAAGGGAAAAGCCTGGCAGCTAACTTTTTAGAAAAGTGTGCGCGGCTCCAGCCTCCAAAATCATTTAAAAATCTACTATCAATACTGGGATTCCTAAATTTCTGCAGAACATACATTTTAGATTACGCAGAAAAGGTAAAACCTTTCTACGACTTATTAAAATCTGACTTTTCAGTCAAATACTGGACACAGGAACATTCAAATATCCTACGTTCATTACAAGAAGACATGATTGCTTCCAAACACTTACAGACACGCGTAAACGCACACAACTTGGTGATCCGTGTAATAGCGTGTCAATGCGGGTACACTTACTTAACCATCAATGAAGGAGAAACCGTACCAATCGCATACAAATCACACCTGTACACAAACGCAGAAATGCGTTTCACTTCAACGGAAAAAATCCTGACAGCAGTTCAGACCGCTGTAGCAAGAGAAAGAGTACTGGCTCAGGGGAAACGCATAATTGTCGTAACCCCAGTACCAGCTTTAGAAGCTTTTACAAAGGCTAGCAGTCCAAATGCAAAAGCTTTACATCCTAGATGGATACAATGGGCTAATTCTCTTACCGCAACGGACGTTGAATACAGATTTGACCCAAGTCTAAAAACACAAGCATTTCTGCAATACGAACAAGAATATCCTCTACCTAATGAAATATTGCCTCTCGACCAGTAAGAATATATTATTTACACTGACGGATCTGCTCAACTGGCCGTAGGGAGTAAGCAACAATAAAGCGCAGCGTGTGCAATCGTTAAAGGTCGCATGCGGGATGGGAAGTTCCATCCAAGTTGCACCAAAACGCAATCTCTAGGAGACTGCACGGCTCAGTTGGCAGAGTTAAAAGCACTGATACTGGCACTTGTAAATACGGATCACTAATTCCCCACACTAATTGTGTGTGATTCCTTTTACTGTGTGCAGTTATACAATGAGTATCTACATCATTGGGAACTAAACAGGTTTAAGGACGCGAAAGGTGGCACAATTAAGCATAAAATGCTATGGGAACAGGTAGTGGAGTTTAAAAGCGACCTACCAAGGGCTCACGTGATACACACACTGAGTCATCAGCGTGATGGCGTTCACGTTGAAGGGAATTCATTGGCTGACAAAGTCGCAAAGGTGGCTGTACGCATAGCTTCCGTAGCTGCAATCACTCATTCAAAAACGAGGATAGACGGTGAGATTATGGTCGCTGTCATTGCTTCGAGCAAGAACAGCGGTGCAGTACCAAAAAAATTTCCACTCAAGTACTCCTACAAGTTAGATGCAAACAACATTCCATTTGCTCAGATTCCTGGAGTGGGGGACAGAGTAATACCAAATATGGATCGTAGTCAAGGTTTAATACTAGCAGCACACGAGGGTTTGGGCTCTGCACATACAGGCATTACAGCGACTATTTCATTGTTGAAACAGCGCTATTGGTGGCCCGGTCTAACAAAGCAAACTAAAGACTAAGGGGCCGATTCCGATTCGGGCCGGAAAAAATACCGACCGACTCGGTACGGGAATTTAGTCCGACCGACTCGGACCGGCGCCGTACGACCCGGGTAGTACGATGAAATGCATGTGAAATCCGACCGACTCGGACGGAATACAAAACGACCGACCGAGCCGGACGGAAACAAGCCATCCGGCCGGGAAATCACGTGAAACGAACCGACCAACACACACCCGGATTGAACCCGAACGAAACGTACCCGCGAACTCCGACCCGCGTAGTACAATGCAGTGCGTGCAAAACACGACCGACTCGCCCGGAGCACAGGCCGTACGACCGACACGCATACAAAACCCAGCCGAAGCAACCCAATACTCCGCGACCGACTCGTACGCTGCATATGAAACCAAGCTGACACACAGCGGGAACGAGTCGGACAAGATCGCACCAGACAACTGCAGCGACCTACTCGGACACAAGAACGACTCCTACATGCACCAAAAACACCAAGGAATTTTTTTTTTTAAAAAGGGCCAAACAAGCAACCACAAAGCCAATAAATACAGGGAGGAAAAAAAAATGGAACAAGGACACACCTCCAACTCCACCTACATAAATGCCACAAATCCCTACCATGATCCTTTGCAAATTCCACTGACCTGCCAGCACAGAACACCATTACACAGCAACCACAGACACACTCACAGCTCATACATCACACAAGCCACGCACCATTACCACACCTACAAATAGCACCCTCACACACACCCAGCTAAACCTACACTCACACCCCCCCACTTGCACACACACACACATCAATCACCACCACCACCCATCACCATGCCCCCAAAGAAGAACCATAAGTTCCTAGATAGTGAATTGGAAGTCCTGGTAGACGAGATCCTGAAGGTAGAGCCACTGTTGTTTGGTACATTGGGACAACAGACCCCCATGTCGCAGAAAACCAAGATGTAGGCGAGGATTGTCGACAGGGTGAACGCACAATCACCTTGTTTGCGCACAAAGGAAGACATCCAGAACAGGTGGTATGATGTGCGCAGGAGGGTCCGGGACCTACTCAAAAAGGACTACCTCCTCAGCCAGCACACCGGCAGTGGCCCTCCTGCAAAACCAGTATACCTCAGGCCCTGGGAGGAGAAGGTGCGGGCCATCCTACCACCAGTGAGCGTATACGGACTAACAGACATCCCAGAGCCTGGTGAGTACACAACTAATATACACAATATGGTGTGACAACACACACACATCACAGTCAAGGGGATAGGCAAACCATGCACCCTTAGCAAATACACAGCAACCAAAAGATATTCATCCCAAGATGTGAATGCTAGTCAGACAAACACAATACCTGCCATCTCATAGTGATATGTAACTGTGTCATGACATGTACAAACCTAACAACAAATACAGCAAGGCAGTGGCACAAATAGAACCAACAAACACTCCCAGATATTTACCCACCACTAGAACACCACCTCACAGGGAAGCTCACTGAAAGGAAGGAATTCTGTGTATGCTGGTGAAGTCAGTGTAGCCAATAGCATGATGGGAGTGGTAGTCACAGATATTGGTCACACCCACAATTGGCCCATCAACACCACTCTGAACCATGCTCACATCACAGGAAGTGGAAAACAACTGACAAGATGGCTGACAATGGCTACTGCTGTGGGGAGCACAAGGCCCTGATGGGAACTGGGCACCAACAAACAACAGGACCACACTGTCAGCCATCTTGCCATTGCTGTCACACTCACACACAGTGAAGTCCACTCAAAAGGAAGGAAGTATGGGCATGCTGGGAAGGGGGGTGTAGGCAATAGCATGATGGGAGTTGTAGGCACAGATATTGGTCACCCTCACAATTGGCCCATCAACACCACTCTGAACCATGCTCACATCACAGGGAGTGGAAAACAACTGACAAGATGGCTGACACTGGGTACTGCTGGGGGAGCACAAGGCCCTGCTGGGAACTGTGCAACAACCAACAGCAGGACACCACTGACTGACATCCTGAAAGACAACTTGCACTCCCTGCAATGGAAGCACGTTCCATGGTGGGATATCTGGCTGGGTGGGAAGGAGGACTCACAGCACTGACCATAGTTACAAGCACCTCCCCTCACACCCCCTCAACACTAACTCCACATAACCCACCTGGGAGAATGCAATGCCTCACATCCTAACTGAAGATCCCACAAAGAACCACCACCCTGGGTTATGCTGTGTGAAGCACAGGGACACTCTTGAGACTTGTAGCCAAACAACTGCCAGGACAACACTCCCAGCCACCCTGTCAGCACAGGCACCCCACCCCACAGGGAAGCAGAGTCAAAAGGAAGGAAGGATGGGCATGCTGGGAAGGGGGGTGGAGGCAATAGCATGATGGGAGTTGTAGGCACAGATATTGGTCACCCTCACAATTGGCCCATCAACACCACTCTGAACCATGCTCACATCACAGGGAGTGGAAAACAACTGACAAGATGGCTGACACTGGGTACTGCTGGGGGGAGCACAAGGCCCTGCTGGGAACTGTGCAACAACCAACAGCAGGACACCACTGACTGACATCCTGAAAGACAACTTGCACTCCCTGCAATGGAAGCACGTTCCATGGTGGGATATCTGGCTGGGTGGGAAGGAGGACTCACAGCACTGACCATAGTTACAAGCACCTCCCTCACACACCCCTCAACACTAACTCCACATAACCCACCTGGGAGAATGCAATGCCTCACATCCTAACTGAAGATCCCACAAAGAACCACCACCCTGGGTTATGCTGTGTGAAGCACAGGGACACTCTTGGGACTTGTAGCCAAACAACTGCCAGGACAACACTCCCAGCCACCCTGTCAGCACAGGCACCCCACCCCACAGGGAAGCAGAGTCAAAAGGAAGGAAGGATGGGCATGCTGGGAAGGGGGTGGAGGCAATAGCATGATGGGAGTGGTAGTCACAGATCAACATCTCACGCCCACATGGCCCAGCAAGTTAGCACTGAAGCATGCACACCTCACAGGGAGTCAAAAGCCACTTCAAAGATGTCTGACACTGGCCACAGCTGTGGGGAGCACAAGGCCCTGCTGGGAACTGGGCACCAACAAACAACAGGACCACACTGCCAGCCATCTTGCCATTGCTGTCACACTCACACACAGTGAAGTCCACTCAAAAGGAAGGAAGTATGGGCATGCTGGGAAGGGGGTGTAGGCAATAGCAGGATGGGAGTTGTAGGCACAGATATTGGTCACCCTCACAATTGGCCCATCAACACCACTCTGAACCATGCTCACATCACAGGGAGTGGAAAAGGACTCACAAGATGGCTCACACTGGGTACTGCTGGGGGAGCACAAGGCCCTGCTGGGAACTGTGCAACAACCAACAGCAGGACACCACTGACTGACATCCTGAAAGACAACTTGCACTCCCTGCAATGGAAGCACGTTCCATGGTGGGATATCTGGCTGGGTGGGAAGGAGGACTCACAACACTGACCATAGTTACAAGCACCTCCCCTCACACACACCCTCAACACTAACTCCACATAACCCACCTGGGAGAATGCAATGCCTCACATCCTAACTGAAGATCCCACAAAGAACCACCACCCTGGGTTATGCTGTGTGAAGCACAGGGACACTCTTGGGACTTGTAGCCAAACAACTGCCAGGACAACACTCCCAGCCATCCTGTCAGCACAGGCACCCCACCCCACAGGGAAGCAGAGTCAAAAGGAAGGAAGGATGGGCATGCTGGGAAGGGGGGGTGGAGGCAATAGCATGATGGGAGTGGTAGTCACAAATATTGGTCAGCCTCACAATTGGCCCATCAACACCACCCTGAACCATGCTCACATCACAGGGAGTGGAAAAGGACTCACAAGATGGCTCACACTGGGTACTGCTGGGGGGAGCACAAGGCCCTGCTGGGAACTGTGCAACAACCAACAGCAGGACACCACTGACTGGCATCCTGAAAGACAACTTGCACTCCCTGCAATGGAAGCACGCTTCATGGTGGGATAACTGGGCTGGGGGGAGAAGGAGGCCTGGATGGCAACCAAATACCACCAATGCTGGTCATGCACACACCTCAACATTCACATTGACATGCCACAGGTTGGCAGGACAATGTGCTACACCAATATCACTCTCTGACTGTCACAATTTAGGAGAATGCAATGTCCTGGCCCACATCCAGAGGTACAGTCACAACTGTCAGGTGTTTGAACAATTGATGCCAGTAGAAACATAACATACAATCTGTGTCTCTCCCAAAAACAGGTGATGATGGGGACACAGCAGCAGACGAGGAGGAGTCCCTGTCCCAGGCTCTGGGGAACACTGAGCTCACTGGTGTGGATCAGTCTCTGCACTCCTCGGATGGCGAAGAACAAGCTGGACCCTCCAGTGTGAGTCATCATGCAGCACCAGCAGGACCAACATCTGCACCCCCTGCACCCACCCCTCCAACAACTGCCAACACACAGGCCACCCCTGCCAACACGGACAGACCAAGGACCACAGATGACAACAGCGCAGGGACCCAGGCCCAAACTGGAGCTGGTGACAACGAGCCCAGGAACAACACCCAAGTGGGCCCACGGTCACCTGTGCGTGCCACCGCAGGTCCTGCACGTGTCGCATGGGGTGGTGGGAGGGGTGGTAGACATAGGTCGCTCTTTGCAGAGGGGTCTGGACTGCATGATGACCCACAACTGGCACGCATCGCGGATGCGTACCAGACTAGCACCGGAGAGGTCAGCCAGGTAGTGGGGATCCTCAAGGACATACAACAGCAGCAGGCTGCCCATCATGCCCGCTTGGACTCCCACATGTCCCGTGTCGATACACACATGTCACGTGTCGAGACACACATGTCTGGCATGGAGTCCAAGTGGGACACATTGGGACAACTGACAGCGGTGCATAGGGACATACTGACATGCCTCCGCCAGATCAGCACCAACATGGCCTCACCTCCGTGTGTGCCCACAACATCTGCTGCTGAAAGAACTGCAAATGCCACAGGGAGGGAGGAGGACTCTGGCAGAGAGTCCCCTGCACCGCCGCAGCCTGCACCTGAGGGTCCCCCCCCCAAGAAGAGGGGCCGTCCGAGGAGGCCAAACTGAGAGGCCGATGGCCATCTACATCTCCCAGGAAGCCAACACCTGTTCTGGAACTTTTCCTCTGTGTGCAAACTGCACGCCCTGTCGAAGCCAACCCAACTCTCCCACATGACATGGGGAGCTCTAGTTGCCCAAATTTATCAGATGACTGTGGACTTTACTCTGGATATTTCAGCTACCAAGACTTCCAAATCACATGGGAACTTTGGATTCCAATTTCTATGTACAGCACCCACCATCCTGTGCACCATCCTCACACCTGTATGTAAATAAACTCACCAATACACCATATCTGCCTCTGTTGTGATTCCAACGTGCTCTCTGTCATGGAGATGGTGATCAGAAAAATGACACTGTGCATGCTAACTGCTACAGCAAGTCCAACACCGTCATGTCAGTCATGGCGACGTGACACATATGAGGGAGACACACCACTAGGGCCACACAACACATACACACCAGGGCCATCAGACTCATCACCTATACTGATGTTGCAACGAAATACAGTGGAATGCACAGACACGCCACCTATTCACAGTCTGTGTCAACTAGACTACAGGTGCAGTAAGCAAATGTCAGTCAGATGTGTGACTACAGACAACGCACATCCCAAAGTGAAGCACAGGTTTATTACACATTTGCAACATGTTGTTTCCACTACAAATGCAAGCTAATCCAACCTGGCTGTGGCCACAAAGTCAAAAAGTGCAGAAGATAGAAAGTCCAGGGTTGTGTGGCACATCACCTGTAGGGAAACGACTGCTACCACCTTGGAAGTTAAATCATGGATTCGGGGGATACAAGTTGATCAAACAACTCCGGCAGCACCCTGTGAAGGACAGACATGACACACAGTCAAAATCACTGAAGAACAGCACAGAACGGCAATACTCATGTCTAATACATGTCACGAGATAACTACACAAAACCAAGTTAGCATGTCAACACTGTTGGGCAGTACAGACCACCTGCAAGGACACATCGCTGCATCCATCCAGTCAAGAAGCACATGGCCACACTCAAACAGCACCAGAGCACCACACACACATATCATGCAAATTCAAATCATTGACATTACAACCCTCTGGAGACTCCCATTCAGCTGAAGAAGTTGGTGATGAGCTGTGTGCGGACATCACCATCATCATCATCATCATCTTCACTGGCATCGTGACCCAGGCCAGGATCTTCCACAGGTGGCGGACGTTGGTCATCGTCATCCAGGATGAGAGGCAACTCCTTCCGCACTGCCAGGTTGTGTAGCATGCAGCAGACGATGACAATCTTGCACATCTTTGCTGGGGCATATGGGAGGGCCCCTCCTGTCTTGTCCAGGCAGCGGAAGCGGCTCTTCAGGAGACCAAAGGTCCGCTCAATCACCCTCCTCGTCCGACCATGTGCCTCATTGTAGCGCATCTGGGCTGGTGTCACAGGGTTCCTGAGGGGTGTCAGCAACCACGGCATGTTGGGGTATGCCGAGTCACCTACAGACAGACAATTGCACATTAGCCGATTTGAAAATGTGTGCGGAAAACAACATAGCAGAACACACACAATGGTACAAAGTCAGTACACACCAACAAGCCAGGCACGCTGGTTCGTCATCTGTGACGTCATCCTCAGGATGCGACTACTCCTCATCACGTAGGCATCGTGTGCCGAACTGGGGAAACGGGCACACACATGTGTGATGGTCATATCTGCAAGACATACCACCAGAGCATTGATCGAATGGTAATGTTTACGGTTCCGGTATGCCTGCTCATGTGCCTGTGGTGGTATCAAAGCCACATGTGTCCCATCAATGGAGCCAATTACATGTGGCACCCTCCCCAGGGCATAGAAGTCACTCTTGACATCAGTGAGTCGTTGACGTGTTGGGAAATAGATGTACTGGTTCAGGTATCTCAACATTGCCCCCAAAACATCACGTAGCACACGGCTGAACATAGTCTGTGACATTCCACCAGTAGATGCCACAGTGTGTTGAAAGGTACCGGTGGCAAAGAAGTGTAGGGCTGCCATCACCTTCACCTTGGGGGTCAGCGCTGTAGGATACGGCCGGCCAGGCTGCAAATGTGGGTCCAACCGCACTGCCAAATCCTCAATCAGCTGCCTGGTGATGCGGTACCGTCGGATGCTGTCACGTTCCACCATTGTTGCCAGGTCTGGGAATGGTCGATGGACAGTAGGAGCCCTGCAGTGCATAGGTGAAGAGAGCAAGATTGTCAGTCACCCCACCTATGTGCCGTTCACCATACTCAATTTCACATGATACATCATTAACAAACACAAGTACTTGATGTGTGTGTCGTTCTGTTTGGACATATATGGCACCTACATGGACATCATCTAACATCTCTGTTCAACAAGTGTTGACAACAGGTTCCAGGGTGTGCTATGGGAAACCATTAGGCTGTGTCACAGTACCCATTTACTGCTCTCATGTTCCACACACATACCACAGTGACATGTCTGGACAGATGCTCCACAGGCATCACAGCTCATTGACAGGTAGATTCCCAGGGACCCTGTCTTGCCACATGGACACTGGCATGACATGGCGTATCATGTACACGTCAGAAAAACAAACATGACACCCACAGGTAGTGGCCCCTGTAGCCTCTGCAGGACAGACATGGACATCTGTGACACACACACACACAACATCAAAGTTCATGCACAAACCACGTGGATGTGGAGACTGTCTCCCATTGTGCACATGGAGTCAGAGACATGTGAAACACAACATGCACACAGACTGCGGAGGGACATCACTATTGTGGCAATGGGCCACCCTGTGACGTACATGCCTTCCCACATGTGAGCCTGGGGGTATGTGACATGTCATACACATACACAACCTGGAAATGTGACCATGACACATGCTCAAAAATGAAAAGTTGCACACCACAGTGGTCAGGTGCACAACACACAAAGGACCCTGTCCCCATGAACACGTGCACAGCCTGGGTGTGTCTGCCCCCAAGTGCCACCCCAAAAACCACATGTTTACCCCCATACACAGATAAGGTTATGCTGCCACACATGCCTTAGATACAGTGTGGACTGGGTGTGGTGTTGTAGGTGTGCCCCTGAGTCCCTGGAAAGTAAATGTGGCTGGCATAGGTTCACCAGTGACCAGCATGGTGACATATGCGTGTGACCTGTCCAGGGATGCGTTGTAGAGCAATGGACCGATCGGTGTGCCCGCACGGCCCATTGCATTGGATGTGAGCGGGTACGTGTTGTATCCTGGGTACGCGTTGTAGCAATGGACCGATCGGTGTGCCTGGCCGGCCCATTGCATTGGATGTGAGCGGGTACGCGTTGTATCCCGGGTACGCGTTGTACAGCAATGGACCGATCGGTGTGCCCAGCCGGCCCATTGCATTGGATGTGAGCGGGTACGCGTTGTATCCCGGGTACACGTTGTACAGCAATAGACCGATCGGTGTGCCCGCACGGCCCATTGCATTGGATGTGAGCGGGTACGCGTTGTATCCCGGGTACGCGTTGAAAAGCAATGGACCGATCGGTGTGCCCGGCCGGCCCATTGCATTGGATGTGAGCGGGTACGCGTTGTATCCCAGGTACGCGTTGTACAGCAATGGACTGATCGGTGTGCCCGCACGGCCCATTGCATTGGATGTGAGCGGGTACGCGTTGTATCCCGGGTACGCGTTGTACAGCAATGGACCGATCGGTGTGCCCGGCCGGCCCATTGCATTGGATGTGAGCGGGTACGCGTTGTATCCCGGGTACGGGTTGTACAGCAATAGACCGATCGGTGTGCCCGCACGGCCCATTGCATTGGATGTGTGCGGGTACGCGTTGTATCCTGAAATACGCGTTGTACAGCAGTGGACCGAACGGTGCGCACACATTGGCTGGGGCCTGGCATGGCAACGGACGCGTATTCGAAGCTCCAACGAGTCTAATGCAGTGAATTCAGTTGGCCAGCCACAACAATGTTGCAAAATCATGGGTGTCATGAAGTTGAAGATTTGAAGGATGCTGTGGGCGTGTATTAGTGCTGCTATTCCATGGATTGGTCAGATTCAGAAGATGCAAACGGCTTGGACCTATCACTTTGGACACATGGGACAGTATCTCCCTCTGCAGCACACATATAATGCTGGCTGTTCCCCTGAGAGCTCACTTGCCTGCACTACATGCTCCAGGACGACATCTGCCACCAACACTGCTGCTATTTATGCATCCTCTGGCTCCTGCAATGGCACGTACTGTGGAGAGAGCCCCAGCCTTCAGCCTTGAGGAGAACCAGGCCCTGCTGGACAGCCTCCTTCCACAGTACAGCAAGCTGTATGGGAAACCAGGGGAGCAGGTGAGTGTGCTGTCCACTGCCTCACTAATTGTGCATGTTGTCTGACTAGCAGGACTTTCAGTGTGCACACCACTGGCTAGCATGCCCACTGAGTAGTTGTCACACCCCAAAGTGTGTAGTTACATGCACTGAACTGGTACAGTGCAGTAACAGTGCATTCCAACTAGGTTTACTTCCCATGCAATGATACCATGTAGTGACTGCTGGCAAACTGTTCATAGCCATTGTTGCACTGCCTGTGTACATCATATGCCCCTGTGATTGAGACATGTATATCCAACTATGTGATGCACGTATATGTTGCATGTGTAGTAAAGGCCTTTTCACTTTGTCATCCTCACAGGTTGATGCCCACCAGAAGCAGGAAATCTGGCTGACCATCGCCCGGAAAGTAAGATCCGTGGGGGTCTACAGGCGCAGGATCCGCAACTGCCAGAAGAGGTGGCAGGACCTTTGTGGCTGGACCCGGAGGATCGCAAGGGTCCAGCTGAAGCTGTCGCCTCCTCGCAGGAGGGGCGGACACCGGACCCTGACCCCCACATGCTCCGGATCCTGGCGGTGGTCTTCCCTGACCTGGATGGGCAGCTGAAGGCCAGGCAGCAGCAAGGAGGGGGTGAGTCCATGACTGCACTGTGCACTTTGTCTGACATGCTATGTGCCCTCCTCTGGCCTGGTTAAACTTCCACAGTACATCAGTCATGTGGTCCAGGACCCATGTCCCTCATTTGTGACATGCCCACTTCTCCTCTGATACGCATATGTGTGGCCCTTATAGTCAGGAAATTGTGTCATTTGGGGACTGTGTCATTGCATTTAGCTTTGCTCAAGGTGGGGGACAGCATTTGTTCCCGTGACTATGTTGTGCGATTCATGGGTGGGTCAATTGCTTACACAATGCCTAAGTTCTGACATGTAATCTGGGTGTAACTTTGATATGTGGTCCGCTTGCTACTCTGACTCACCACATGTCCCTGGGGAATTTGGCACACACCCATGCTGCTGGTGGGAACAATGTTTGGGCCTCAGGAGTATGTGTATCCAGTGTGTCACACATGCTTAGCCACCTGCCTACTGTCCAGGACTCATCCCTCTTACAGGTGGAGCTGGACAGTCATGCCTACTCCAGGGCATACAATACACTCTGTACTCCCACTCCCGTGTATCATCTGGCATGTTGTGATCAGTGAAATGTACCCTCAGGTGTCTGCCTCTGTCTCATTGTGCTGTGTCTTTGTTGTCAGGACTACTGGTATGTTTATCGGTTAGGGCTCAGCATGCCATCTGAGATGTGACCATGATAGACGATACTTCTGTGACTTATAGGTGTCTGATCACTTGACTGTGCACACAGGTGTTTGCGACTGTGACTTTCAGGCAGCTCTATTTTCATTCACAGCACACTGTGAGGTGCTCATGTTCAGAGAGTTGTGTTTCATGTCCCCCATATGTCCAGTTGGTATGACGTGGACAAATAGTAGTACAGATGATGTGGTTTTTGGGGGATGGACATGTGCACTTGTCAGTCACATAACTTGCATTCCCCATGCCCTCGGATTGTGACACAGTGCAGACTGTTGTTGGCTGGCTGCCATGGCCATGTGACTTGAGACAGTAATGTATGACTTTGCACGCATTCCTGTGTCATAGCATTAAACTTCCTGAGACTGATCCTGCAGGGGAGTGACATGTGCAACATGCACCCCATTGTGGCATTGACTATCCGGACATGGGTGCATCATGGTGTCTGGTGCTGGTATGCATCACATGCATTTCTATTTAGACTCTGGCCATCCCTTTATCCGGACACCTGCACTGACTCAGTGGCAAGAGATGTGATGTGTGCATGTTCACATACTTCACCGTGTTCCCTGCAATGTCCAACAACTGTGTAGGTGGTGCATGTGTCCACACTGGGGTCTTACCATCAGACAGGCACCAGACAGATGGGTGCAAGGGCAGGAGGGGTGTGAGTCCCATGGTTGACCATCAGACTGACAATTGGCTTCCCGAATCTGTGTGAGGACTTTAGGCAATGTTTAACTAAGGATGCCAGGGCTTGCTCTGTAATGTGCTGTACTTACTGTGGTGTGTGTGGTCAGTGCAGGTGACTGATGTTTGTCTGTTTCCCTAATTGTTTGCAGATACATCCACGGCCACAGGAGGGGACAGCTCCACGGACCAGGAGGAGCAGCGGAGCCAGACTGGGTCAGCATCGGACGAGTGGTCAGAGGGACCCAGTGGCACGGAGGGCAAGGGGAGCCACACCGAGGAGTCCTCAGCACCATCCACCTCATCTGAGGACCACAGCAGCTCGGAGGATGACTCCCTTGTGGAGGCAGGTCTCAGCAGCCACCAAAGGCCAGCTAGTCTGTCTGGCCCCGCCACCACCACCACCGCCCTCCCATTGGCTCACATTCCTGAGGTCCGTGGAGGCTCCTGTACTCGGGAGCGTGTCTCCTTCGTGCCAGGCACCGCACCCCCTGTCCCTGTGTCCCCTGCTGCCCTGAGTGAGGAGTCTGTGTACCTCCTTCAGCAGCTCCATGTAGGGCAGACAGCAATGCTGAGTGTCCTCCATGCACACACCACTCTGTTGACACAGCTGGTGTCGTTCATGGAGGGCATCTCGACGGGTATGTCTGCCCTACAGAGGAGCAATAAGTCCATGGACTCCTCCCTGATGGCAGCAGTGTCCCTCCTCCAACAGTCCCTCACCCCTCCCACCTCTGCCCCATCCACACTTCCTGCCCCCTACCTGTCCAAAGCACATGCACACCTGCACAGTCACCCAAACACACAGACACGAGCAGCACAGACACACCCAAAACCAAGGCAAGACGTGCACACAAGCATCCTCAGGGGACTGATACCACACACACAGGGGATGGGGAACTGACACACACACAGGCAACCACAGTCACTCCGCAATCCTCAAGATCCTCTCCCTCCAAGACCCCTTCCCTTGCCTCACCTGCAACCCCACCTGATAAGCAGCTCTTCCTCTGTGACCTCGGCCTCTTCCCTCCAATCCCGCTGATCCAGCATACCGGGGAAGAGGAAGTCCACCCACACAGAGGGGAGTGCCCCTCGCCCCCGGACACCCTCCCCCAGGCGCAGGCAGAGTGAGCCCCCACCCGCAAGTCCCCCGGTCCCGGAAGAGCAAGACCCCGCCACCACCCTGCAAGTCAACCACCCAGTCTCTCACCTCCATCCCCCAGGCCACCACTCCACAGGTTCCACCGCCACACCCTGCCCCAGGTTCCCCCACACACCGATACCGCATCCCCAAACTGCTTAGGCCCTCCCCCTGCCACTTGCTCTTCCACCCCCAAACCAGACGCTCTGCCTGTTAGTGCCACTGGTGTGGAGACCGTGTCCCCCCTCTGTCCTGCCCAGCTCTTCTGCCCCCCTTCCACTACCTTGGAGTCATGCACTGCGGTGGAGTCCACAACAACCCCGTCTGACTCGGGCACTGAATTGGGGACCCAGTCCACTCCATCTGACCAGCCCACTGCAGTGGTTGCAGCACCAACACCATCTGACTTGAGCCCTGCGGTGGTGCCAGCCCCCCCTGAGTCAGACACCTCCACTGCAGTTGCCGGTGACACTCCTGCACCCACCTCCCCTTCACTGCCTCCTTCTGGCATCCCCTGATCCTGTCCCTGCGGGGCCTGGCCTGCCCCTCGTATGCCCCTCCAAGGGGATGTCCCCTGTCCGTACCTGTGCAGGCAAGCAATTGTTGACAAGTTGTCACACATCACCCTGTTGGGACTGTATATTTGGACTGGCCATTGGCCTTAGTTTATTTTGGACTTTTGATTTGAGTTGCACACTTGCTGAATAAAGCCTCTTTTTGTTTACTTGTGGTTAATCTTTGGAGGTACATGATGTAGATGTGTGGAATCATGCATTTGCTGTTGTAATAGTGTTCAGATCAGGTAAATGAAGTTTTGCTGTGATGGGCTCCATGTGGTCCATGGGATATGTGTCCTAATCTAGTCTGGATCTATAGCATCCTTTGCTGCAGTCTGAGGGTGTAATGTTCAGCATTTGACACAGGGATGTACGTTTAGCATTTGTAGATTACCATCTTTGTCCTACACTGATGCACATCTGGTGGGCTTACCACTGTCCAATGTTCCTAGTACCCTGTGTGCCCGTCTCCAAATGGACATGCAGTTTAGCACATCAAATTTGGAGGACTCATCTGTGTACACAGTGCAAGTTGCTTGACACGTGTCTTGGGTGTATGCAGATGACTGACGTGACACTCCCGTGCCCAGGCTGATATGAGCAGAGCCCTCAGTGTGTTGTAGTTGTTGACTCACTGACCGAGTGTTCTGCTGACATGTTTGAGTCGTGCACAGACAAGGTTTGGCACAGCTGACCTTCCACAGGAGTGGAGTGCCCTCATGGCAGTGTGTGATTCCGTGATAAAGGCTGTGCCCGTGTTGTGTGTTGTGTAGGCATGTCTGTGCGTGTTCCCTTCTCCTTTTCCTACACAGGCTGTGTCCCTACGGATGTTCCTGTTTGTGATGCTTGCTGAGTTGTTCTGTGTTCATCCAGCATCTTGGACCTGGTTTCTCCGGGATGTGGGTGCATGGCAAACTAATGTTCATGAGGTTGTCATCCCTAGTTGTCTTTGTTGTCAGGGCTGGGGATGTGGGCAAACGCAGTTGGGACACAGTCAGGATTCCTCTTGGCACTTGTTGGTTACACGAGTAATGTGATTTTCTGTTTGTGTATGCTTTCAGTGATTGTGACACGTTGTGTGTGTGACTGCTGCCACTCCTCAGGGTCAGAGCTGCAATGTTGGAAGTTGTCTAAGTGTGTCCTTTATGGGTCAGCTTGGCTTCTTCATTGGTGTGTTACTATGGCCAGGATCCCATTGTTTGGGGTGGATTTCACGTCATGCCCATGTACGGCATACTGTGCAGTGTGTCAGACATTCACAAGTATTGTTGACTGGCCATGTGTGATGGGTTTCTGCACCTTATTTCCCCCCACCACCCCTGGGATTGTCATGGGTGCATGTGCAATGTCAGCAGTCCATGTGAGCTTCACTGCTGCACATTGGTGGAGTTCAAGGTGTGTGGCGTTGAGTGTGTGCAAATGTGAGTTGTTGCACGGCTGGGGCACTACCTCCATATTGTCCTTGGCTGGCAGGCCATGCTGAGTGCTTTGTGCTTGTATAGGTGTGATGGTAGTTTGTTGCTCAGGACACATGGCTGTGGTTCACAGTGTGGATGACATCTACCTTTGTCATCACAGTGTGATTGTCATGCAGGCTAGTGTCACCACAATGTGGGGTCCCTGGGGGGAGTGTTGTGGTGGTTCTGTCTCTTGCTGTGTTCGTTGCTGTTCCTACAAGCTTGTGTGACATGTGTAATTTGGGCTCCCTCTCATCTCACAATGCCTGTTTGCCCACATAGGGGAATCCAATCCATGAGTTACTTTTGTATGTGACTGTGTTGACATCTGTGTATTAGTGAATCTGGCCTCCTCATGTGTTGTGTGTTTGCCTGGGGACACTGGCACACAACCCCCTCACCTGTTGTGTATGATATGCAGTGTGAGTCTGCCTGTTTGTGTTTGTGCATTTGCACCACTGCATTGGCATATCTTTAGTTTGCCATTGGCTGTATGTTGTTTGTTGGCTTTCCCCTGCTGGCCCTGGGACTGCTAGGTCATCAGTCAGCACATTGATCATGGTTAGTATGTCCCATTGCTGCCATGGTATGGTATTTGTTCACCTGACATCTACAGTCTCCACAGGATATCTACATTTGTGTGTCCATTGGTGCAGATATGTGGGTCTGCATTATGATGCTCACTTCTGTCATTGTGTTATTTGTGAATGTAGACAATGTGGGCCCCCATGGCTGATGTTTGTGTGCACATGGCCAGAACGATGTGTCATTGGCACTGCACTGCTTGCCTCACACAATCTATGTTGCTATGGGACACAAGCAATACAAATCCACTGTAGTGTTTGGTGTTGTGTGGCCAGGAATAATCCCTGCAGTTTTGTTTTTGCAGCTTTTACCAGGACTACACTTACCTTTTGGGCACTGTGGTGATGGGGCTTTGGGCCCCATTGCCACACTGTTCAAAATGTGTTTCAGCTATGGAGCACACACTTATCTTTTGGGCACTGTGGTGATGGGGCTTTGGGCCCCATTGCCACACTGTTCAATATGTGCTTCAGCTATGGAGCACACACTTACCTTTTGGGCACTGTGGTGATGGGGCTTTGGGCCCCATTGCCACACTGTTCAATATGTGCTTCAGCTATGGAGCACACACTTACCTTTTGGGCACTGTGGTGATGGGGCTTTGGGCCCCATTGCCACACTGTTCAAAATGTGCTTCAGCTATGGAGCACACACTTACCTTTTGGGCACTGTGGTGATGGGGCTTTGGGCCCCATTGCCACACTGTTCAAAATGTGCTTCAGCTATGGAACACACGCTTACCTTTTGGGTACTGTGGTGATGGGGCTTTGGGCCCCATTGCCACACTGTTCAAAATGTGCTTCAGCTATGGAGCACACGCTTACCTTTTGGGCACTGTGGTGATGGGGCTTTGGGCCACATTGCCACACTGTTCAAAATGTGCTTCAGCTATGGAGCACACACTTACCTTTTGGGCACTGTGGTGATGGGGCTTTGGGCCACATTGCCACAGTGGTCATGGTCTGCTTGCATTGTGTAGGCCACACACACAATTATGTGTGACACATGTGTTAGGGGGTCACATTGTATGTTCAATGTCATGTTCAGTGTTGTATGCATTTGACACAGACCACACACACTTGTCATGGTGTTGGGAGTGGGATGTAATTTACAGACAGTCCTTATGTGGGAGTATGCTAGTTGTGTCATGCATTACCCGTCCTATGAGTAGGGGTGGTTGTAGTGACAGGCATCCAGCCCCCCATGAGTGGGGATGGCAGTAGTGACAGGCATCCAGCCCCCCATGAGTGGGGATGGTAGTAGTGGTAGGCATCCAGCCCCCCATGAGTGGGGATGGTAGTAGTGGTAGGCATCCAGCCCCCCATGAGTGGGGATGGTAGTAGTGACAGGCATCCAGCCCACCCTGAGTGGGGATGGTAGTAGTGGTAGGCATCCAGCCCACCCTGAGTGGGGGTGCTGTTAGTCGTAGGCATCCAGCCCCCCATGAGTGGGGATGGTAGTAGTGGTAGGCATCCAGCCCCCCATGAGTAGGGATGGTAGTAGTGACAGCCATCCAGCCCCCTATGGGTGGGGATGGCAGTAGTGGCAGGCATCCAGCCCCCCATGAGTGGGGATGGCAGTAGTGACAGGCATCCAGCCCACCCTGAGTAGGGGTGGTGTTAGTGGTAGGCATCCATCCCCCTATGGGTGGGGATGGCAGTAGTGGCAGGCATCCAGCCCCCCATGAGTGGGGATGGTAGTAGTGGTAGGCATCCAGCCCCCATGAGTGGGGATGGTAGTAGTGGTAGGCATCCAGCCCCCATGAGTGGGGATGGTAGTGGTGGTAGGCATCCAGCCCCCAAGAGTGGGGATGGTAGTAGTGGTAGGCACCCAGCCCCCTATGAGTGGGGATGGCAGTAGTGACAGGCATCCAGCCCCCCATGAGTGGGGATGGTAGTAGTGGCAGCCATCCTGCCCCCATGAGTGGGGATGGCAGTAGTGACAGGCATCCAGCCCCCATGAGTGGGGATGGTAGTAGTGGCAGCCATCCAGCCCCCATGAGTGGGGATGGCAGTAGTGACAGGCATCCAGCCCCCCATGAGTGGGGATGGTAGTAGTGGCAGCCATCCAGCCCCCCATGAGTGGGGGTGGTGTTAGTGGTAGGCATCCAGCCCCCCATGAGTGGGGATGGTAGTAGTGGTAGGCATCCAGCCCCCCATGAGTGGGGATGGTAGTAGTGACAGCCATCCAGCCCCCTATGGGTGGGGATGGCAGTAGTGGCAGGCATCCAGCCCCCCATGAGTGGGGATGGCAGTAGTGACAGGCATCCAGCCCACCCTGAGTGGGGATGGTAGTAGTGGTAGGCATCCAGCCCACCCTGAGTGGGGGTGGTGTTAGTAGTAGGCATCCAGCCCCCCATGAGTGGGGATGGTAGTAGTGGTAGGCATCCAGCCCCCCATGAGTGGGGATGGTAGTAGTGGTAGGCATCCAGCCCCCCATGAGTGGGGATGGTAGTGGTGGTAGGCATCCAGCCCCCATGAGTGGGGATGGTAGTAGTGGTAGGCATCCAGACCCCCATGAGTGGGGATGGTAGTAGTGACAGCCATCCAGCCCCCTATGGGTGGGGATGGCAGTAGTGACAGGCATCCAGCCCACCCTGAGTAGGGGTGGTGTTAGTGGTAGGCATCCATCCCCCTATGGGTGGGGATGGCAGTAGTGGCAGGCATCCAGCCCCCCATGAGTGGGGATGGTAGTAGTGGTAGGCATCCAGCCCCCCATGAGTGGGGATGGTAGTAGTGGTAGGCATCCAGACCCCCATGAGTGGGGATGGTAGTAGTGACAGGCATCCAGCCCACCCTGAGTGGGGATGGTAGTAGTGGTAGGCATCCAGCCCACACTGAGTGGGGGTGGTGTTAGTCGTAGGCATCCAGCCCCCCATGAGTGGGGATGGTAGTAGTGGTAGGCATCCAGCCCCCCATGAGTGGGGATGGTAGTAGTGACAGCCATCCAGCCCCCTATGGGTGGGGATGGCAGTAGTGGCAGGCATCCAGCCCCCCATGAGTGGGGATGGCAGTAGTGACAGGCATCCAGCCCACCCTGAGTGGGGATGGTAGTAGTGGTAGGCATCCAGCCCACCCTGAGTGGGGGTGGTGTTAGTGGTAGGCATCCAGCCCCCCATGAGTGGGGATGGTAGTAGTGGTAGGCATCCAGCCCCCCATGAGTGGGGATGGTAGTGGTGGTAGGCATCCAGCCCCCCAAGAGTGGGGATGGTAGTAGTGGTAGGCACCCAGCCCCCCATGAGTGGGGATGGCAGTAGTGGCAGGCATCCAGCCCCCCATGAGTGGGGATGGTAGTAGTGGCAGCCATCCTGCCCCCCATGAGTGGGGATGGCAGTAGTGACAGGCATCCAGCCCCCCATGAGTGGGGATGGTAGTAGTGGCAGCCATCCAGCCCCCCATGAGTGGGGATGGCAGTAGTGACAGGCATCCAGCCCCCCATGAGTGGGGATGGTAGTAGTGGCAGCCATCCAGCCCCCCATGAGTGGGGGTGGTGTTAGTGGTAGGCATCCAGCCCCCCATGAGTGGGGATGGTAGTAGTGGTAGGCATCCAGCCTCCCTTGAGTGGGGATGGTAGTAGTGACAGCCATCCAGCCCCCTATGGGTGGGGATGGCAGTAGTGGCAGGCATCCAGCCCCCCATGAGTGGGGATGGCAGTAGTGACAGGCATCCAGCCCACCCTGAGTGGGGATGGTAGTAGTGGTAGGCATCCAGCCCACCCTGAGTGGGGGTGGTGGTAGTAGTAGGCATCCAGCCCCCATGAGTGGGGATGGTAGTAGTGGTAGGCATCCAGCCCCCATGAGTGGGGATGGTAGTAGTGGTAGGCATCCAGCCCCCCATGAGTGGGGATGGTAGTGGTGGTAGGCATCCAGCCCCCATGAGTGGGGATGGAAGTAGTGATAGGCATCCAGACCCCCATGAGTGGGGATGGTAGTAGTGGCAGCCATCCAGCCCCCTATGGGTGGGGATGGCAGTAGTGACAGGCATCCAGCCCACCCTGAGTAGGGGTGGTGTTAGTGGTAGGCATCCATCCCCCTATGGGTGGGGATGGCAGTAGTGGCAGGCATCCAGCCCCCATGAGTGGGGATGGTAGTAGTGGTAGGCATCCAGCCCCCATGAGTGGGGATGGCAGTAGTGACAGGCATCCAGCCCCCATGAGTGGGGATGGTAGTAGTGGCAGCCATCCAGCCCCCATGAGTGGGGATGGCAGTAGTGACAGGCATCCAGCCCCCCACGAGTGGGGATGGTAGTAGTGGCAGCCATCCAGCCCCCTTGAGTGGGGATGGCAGTAGTGACAGTCATCCAGCCCCCATGAGTGGGGATGGTAGTAGTGGCAGCCATCCAGCCCCCATGAGTGGGGATGGCAGTAGTGACAGGCATCCAGCCCCCATGAGTGGGGATGGTAGTAGTGGCAGCCATCCAGCCCCCATGAGTGGGGGTGGTGGTGGTGGCAGGCATCTAGCCACTCATGAGTAGGGGTGGTGGTAGGGTGGTGTTAGTGGTAGGCATCCATCCCCCTATGGGTGTGTATGGCATTGGTGTTGGCCATCCCACCCCTATGGTTCTGCTGTTGCTTGTGTACGTCATTTGTGCATCCCTATGTGTGTGTGACATATTTCGGGTACGTGTCGTTTGCTTGTGTTGTGGGTGTTTGACTTACCGTCTGCGCCGTACGCGTCCGTACCGGTCCCGGTAATAGATGTAGAGTATTGGTAGGACCTGCGCGATGGGATTCATGGTTGGGTCGTCTTGTTCGGGTTTCTCGTGGCTTCGACTCGTACTCGCCGCTGGCTTGTTCGCCTCGTCGCCGTGGATCGTCTTGTGGCGCGAATCGGAGCTTATGTGCAGCTCTCCCGGATGCTCAAACGTGCCGGACGTAGCGACGAGTTTGGCGCGTACGGAAGACGCATCGAACTAGTCCGGCCGGAAGGTGCTGTGTATTTTGTTCCGTGCGACTCGATTCGGCGTTTACGGATCCGGCTCGGGCGGGGAACAGGAGCTGGAATGGGTAAGTACGGCTCGCTCGGAATCTGGGCTGTTATGCGCATCGTACTCGTTCGTTCGGTAGAGTGTTCGAGTTGGTCGGAAAACACGCGTTCGGCTGGTATTTTTTCCGGACAAATACTGTTAGGTGCGCTTCCGGCCGACATCGGAATCGACCCCTATGTCTTGAAATGCGACATCTGCCAGTAGATGAAAGGCTCCACCAGAGCACCCCCGGCACAGACACCATTACTTATATCTGACAAACCTCTCGCATGCGTGTATCTGGACCACTGCGACCCCTTACAATCTGATGGGGCTTACAAGTATATCATGGTTGCAGTGGATTCCTGCTCAAGATTCCTCTGGGTTTGGCCTCAGCGCTCGGCTGACGCTCGAACTGGTATAAAAGATTTGCGAGTCTTTATCGGGACATACGCAGTTGGCACGTTACATTCTGACCGTGGCCCGGCGTTTAGCTCTCGGGCTTACAAAGAGGCCATGAAAAGTATGGGCGTTGCACTGCGGTACTCCTCTCCATACCATCCTGAGGGAAATTCGGTTGTGGAGAGGAAAAACTGGGACTTAAAGCAATCTTTAACAGCTAGGGTATTAGGTAAGGGCGGTAGTTGGGTCAGTCACCTTTATGGGGTACAAAGAGCACTAAACAACCAGCCAAGAAATTCTCTAGGGGGTGACACTCCATATGAGGTCCTATTTGGGACAAGAATGTGGGTATCTGATCTTGAGTATGAAGGCACAGTGGCGGATAAGAAACCATTTGATATTGATGATCGTTTGGCTGTTTTACAGGATCTAAATGAATCCAGGACACAACAAAGCAACGTTGTCCAGAAACAGACCGCCACTGAGGAAGTCAAGGCAAACACGGCAAGACCTGTCTGGATCCCAAAGATAGGGGATCTGGTCAGAGAGAAAATAGCGGACAAGAAAGAATTTGGACCATCATACAGAAAGCCTGTACCTGTCCTAGCAATTCAAGGAACCCCATCTGTTCTTTTGCCGCCTCTTGCCCGGAAAAAGGAGAAAAGATTTGTCTCAATTGACTTAATCAAACCACACTATATGGCCAATACTGAACAGTAGGCCTCGTGGACTCCACAGTAGCAGACGCCCTCCTCTCACTACAATCCAAGAAGTTCAAACAGAAAGACTCATCACGTTTGAAGAGCCTCCTGTACGGAATGAAGGACTAAGCAACAATGCTATGGAACTTGTTCCCCTTGAACACGAAGTTCATCTACAAAATGAAACTCAAAACAACACTCAAGTTGCAATCAGACCAAATACAGATGTCTACGTCAACATGCCTCGACGAGAGCAAAATGCGATTTCAACAAATCCTGATGCAATTCCTACAATTGATCGAACTGCTTCTGGCTACTTCATGAACTTTGATATGTTTTCCCTGGATCCAAGCGAGCCGGAAACGACGCCAGCCCAAAAATCACGCAAACAGCAAGCTAAAGACTTTCTGTACTTTCTTAAAGAGACTTACCTGGTATCGCCTTGGATTGAACTTTGGGTAATTACTGGGATTCTATTTTTTCTTTTCTGGCTAGTCTTAGTGATAACTTTTAGCATGCTTATTAATGGACGATATCTTCAACAGAGCTCTACAGCACCGAAAGTTAATTTGATTTTAAAACCACATCAATCGTCTCATCGTGAACAGAGAGACTTGTCATCAGTGAACATCACAGCGGTTCCTATACCGGATGGTATAGTTTGGGACAAGGTTGATTTCGAAATATTCGGTCCGACTGAACTTTTAAAAATTCCTCATTTATTTAAAATTTCATTAAGTGATATCATTACCTCGAGTACATTTTCTGATGATTGGGACACTGAAACTGTTAATAAAATGTTGTCTGATTTAGAAAAACTGCTGCATTTCCGAACACTGAAATGTTAAAGTAATTCAGACTATGACACTTTGTACTGTTACCAACATTATGGTCATCATTTCCTGCACAAATCTATTTCGCCTACAAATGTGTTTGAGTACCATCAGTGGGAACATTGCCCTACACCACCCAAGGGTAGTTCGCAGACATTTCACAGAAATTTTGATATTTGTCAGGTTTTAACACCACTGACCCAACCTCATACTATTATAAGGTTATACCAACATCAGCACTGAAAATTATGTTGACAAATACCAAACAGATTTACTCTGCTTCTTTTATGGTCCAACTGTCTGAACAGGGTTTTGACCTATGGAAGGACACAATAGACTTAAAATCGGTCTGGGGTTCTAGGGACTGGCAAGTCCAGGGAACAGAAGCGCTATTTAGAGCATGCCTCATTCCACAGCAGATGGTATTTTTGAACGAAACTGTGCAACAGACATCCTGTCTTGGCATAGCCAAGGTAAAGGACCTGAACACACCTCGATTTCCAACACCATCACAGATGGGAGGGTGGCAAAATTCGACTTCCCAGGAAGGGGCAACAGTAAATGACATTTTAAAGTACAATAGATCAGACCCAAATTGGGAAAAATGGGTGGTTTGGCCCTTAGACACAAACATATGTCATAAACGATTCTTGGGTATTACAGAAGGGTACAGTATCCACAGGCCAGACCCACGTTATGTACAAAGAGAACATCCAGGGGTAGTGACATCCTACAGTGTTGGGAAGTTGTGCCTTGATTGGCTAGAGACCTCAACACTAACAGAAGTGAAACAACACTTAATCTTACTCTCACAAGACATGGATCTTCTGGATTTTTTACTAGGTCCCAGGAAAAAACGTCAGAAATGTTTCATATATGCTGGCATCTATGCTGCCTATAATGAAGAGTGGAAAATATCACAACAAGAGGCTGCAGAGAGAATACGGGAAATAGACCGTATTAACTTAGAAAAATCATTGGCTGTGGTAGACAATGGGTTAACAACTTTGTCCTCCAGAATATATTCTTTGGGCAACATTGTATCTTCTGCGATAGACATCCTAGAACAAGATTTGGCCATACTACAACATAGGCAATCTCAATTACGTTCTATCATGTTATTAAGCTGGACGCTCCAATCTTTGCGCGCAGGCTTTGTGCCTTGGCGTTTTATAAACAGTACGTCTCTGTTTTCTGAATATAATCTAACAGATAAACAGGTTGAAATGGCACAAAGGGGAGCTAAATATACAATGTTGCGTATTGAAAAGCTGGACCGACTACCATTTACAGTGGCGGAAGCGCCGTCTACTGAATAGCTGATCCATGGCCACATAACTCTACCGGCCACTACTTTTCAATTTCATTATTGCCTTGCACAACGGCAGGCGGGCAAATATGAAAAGATGGGTAAGGGGTACATTAGGGAATCCTGGGATTTACCGTATAGATTTCGATGCCGGAGTGGGGATCGAGAAGTGTTTCTAAGTGGTACTAACTGCAAGAACGCTTTGAGCGGTTCTCTCATGTGCCGGGACATTACATTGCACGGAGCATGTAATGGCTCGATAGCAAACTTGTCCTGCCACATGAAAGGGACTCCAGCTGCCGTGATTAAGCCGGCATTCGAGCGGCTCTCGAATGGGAGTTACTGGATGCTGAACGATCAAGGTTGCTGTGGTATGCTTCCGGGCATTGCCTATCTTGTCACTGTGAACTCCAGGGTTCCTTGCTGTATGCAAGTATTGTTTCCCCCAACAAGTACAGTCAGGGAGGCGCCGTTATGGCCTTCGTTGAATGTTTCCTTTATACAAATTGATACTTTGAGAAGACTGAAAGCCATGCTTTTACAGCAGATTGTACCCTTAACCTCCGCTCGAGAGACCTTTGAACTTCAAATCACAAGGACCTCGAGTGAGATACAGGCACTTATATGTACAAACTGCCCCATTCATTTCGCAGAAATGGTGGGTCGTATCTTTAATATGTCTGATACAAGTGGTATAGTACACCTATTTAAGACCATAGGGTCAGGACTTCTTAGTACCTTTCAGACAATCCTCGGAGTTATCCCGAACTTTATACACTCCGTATTTGGAAGCATTTTCGGAGGTCTGCCTCTGATCCTGCTATCAATAGCGGGAGTCCTGATTGTCATTTACCTACTACGCAATGGACGGCCCAATTACCAACGAAATGGCAAAAGTGCTCCTGGAGCGGAAATACCGTGAACGCATGCTACAACATCTAGGCACACCTCGCCTAGGGGAACTAAGCGCCTCTTGGTTCCTATCGTTTAGACCAGTCTGGATGGACTGCATCTTACCTGTTCTTCGATGCCTGTTTTGCGGTAAAGAATGCGTGTTGGACCTCTGTCTGACACTTGCAACAGACACGCCTGCGGACTTGAATACCCGGCTGGAACCCTTGAGGGCCCACGTTCGGCAATGTCCCCAGCGCATTCCCAGCTTGATGGCCGCATTTCTCGAGAATCCGCAGGTGTCTTTTACAACGGGGTTAAGCTTTAGCTCCACCATTAGCACTGAGGTATCGACCGAGGTATCGACTGAGGTATCGACGGCAGCACCGGCTGCCTCTACACCAGCCATTGGCAGTACTGAATATCATCTGTGCTCCATTGACGTGCTCTGCGAGGTGTTACAAGGACCGTCCCCTGCAGCAGCAAGCAGCGATGATGTTGCGTCTCCCAGCCAGGACATTTAATCTGTAATTGGCTCATCGTGTGCTGGGAAAGAATTCGGATTTTCATTTTTCTCTAAAATGAACTAAATTTGGAACACTTCCTGAAAATTGACACTCTCTCGCTGAAAAGCATGGCCTTTTGACGCTTGTAGACATTCAACTTATATAAACGAACTCAATTAGGGCTGTGGCTTAAGTGACAAATCCAAAACAACTAATTTTCAAAGCAAGAATTTAACATTTTTTATATTTTATTTCTATTTTTTTTTTCTATGCACTACTATCTAGTAAAAAGAATAGTCCACTAGCATTTTTTTATCATTGTTGACTGTTCGGAAGAGGAGTGTGTTATGTTTCATATAGGTACCCTAATATAGGCCCGGGTAACATCATACCCTTTCACCTGCATCACCTCCCCTACATTACACACTAACGAGCCTTTTAAGGATTGAACGCCTTTTATGGACTGAACCTTTTACCTAGCTCTAGGCCTGGGTGCAGAAGGAGGGTTTTTCCCGAACAATAGTGTTCTATGACTTCATCGTTATACTGACACTGCATGAATAAAATATTCATGAGGCTACTTGGAAACCAGGCAGGGGCTATACACCACCTTCCTAATATCTATGCACAAGGTTCATCCCATACGTCATCCTTATACCCAACAATGGCTAACACAAGAACAAGGGACAAAGGGACTCTATATACTTTTCTATATAAATACAGCACCTCTTGCTATCAGTAGTTGGAGGGAACCGAGACTTCCAGGCTGACACACTGTCCAGAGATGCTGAGGCTCCTGCATGCAGACGCTCCAGCTGACAGTGGTCTGAACATCCCTTGCGGGGTGTCCAGCTCGAGACCAGGAGAGGCTCCTACATTCTCACTTCAGGTAATGGGGTTCGACCAAATCCTAGAGGGATTCTTGGCTGCACACCTACTCACATGCCAGGTACACTTAGGTACATCAAGATAGGCATCGTAGGAGTACGCACTCTCTTTTATCAATGCATTTTATATTCATGTATTTATTCATGCTTATTGCAAGATGATAGAACTGTACTATCCTTTTATATTCATAGTACTGCTAATCATATATCACTGCTACTGTCTAATGGTTGTTTTAGCTCATATACTTTAAACGAAAATAACAACTGTTCAATAAATCCTTATTGAAACGCCCAGGCTATTTATTCTGTGTACCTCTGAGATAAACTAAATGAGCACGAGTGACTGAGCGAAAAGTAGTACATTGTTTCCACGATCTTGAGGGATCAGGATTGTCATGTTCTAAGGTTGCCAGAAACTAATCTCTCCCCGATAAGAGGAGACACTAGTGGCACTGTGAGCTAGCTTTTGCAAACAGGCTAACATTTCTCGGTGGGGGTGTACAGAATCAATCTGCCACCAAGCCCACAGTTTATGTTATTCAAACGCACAGGTCCTGCATGGATACTATAGGAACTACACAACACTGTCAGCCATCTTGCCAGCACTGTTTCACTTACTCACAGAGAAGCCGAGTCACAGGAAGGAAGGTTGGGGTGGCTGGGAAGGTGGGTGTAGCTGAAAGCATGATGGGAGTCGTAGTCACAATCCCACCTTGAACCATGCTCATCTCACAGGGAATGGAAAAGTACTGGCAAGATGGCTGACTCTGGGCTCTGGTGTGTGAAGCACAAGGCCCTGTTGGGAGTTGTGCTCAAACAAACACCAAGCCCCACTGTCGGACATCTTGAACGTAAAGTTTGACTCACTGTCATGGAAGCATGGTTCATGGTGGCCTATTTGGTCTGGGGGGGAGGAGGAGTGCTAGCTCTGACTACATCTACCAGCAGGCCCTGTCACACACACACACCCCTCCCACTAACACCAAACAAACAACACACCTGGGACTCTGCTCTCCTTGAGAGTTAAGGAAAATCTACTCCCAAGATGCCTCACATTGGGCTCTGGTGTGGGGAGCACAAGTCCATGCTGGGATATGTGATCAAAAATAGATTTTTACTAACAACATACCTGCAATGTAACTGGAAAGCTCACCATTCACAAAAATGTACTAACTTAGCACTAACCCACAGCAAGGCACTGTGATCCAAACACCAGTCACATGCAGCAGCCATCTTGTTTGCACACATTCACTCCCAGGAAAGCAGAGTCACAGGAAGGAAGTTTGGGATGGCTGGGAATGTGGGTGTAGCTGAAAGCATGATGGGAGTCGTAGTCACAGCCAACAGTCCCCCTCCCACATGGCCCAACAATCCCACCTTGAACCATGCCCATCTCACAGGGAGTGGAAATGTACCGGCAAGATGGCTGACACGTGGGCCTTATGTATGAATTGGCTACAAGTCACAACTAGGCCCTGGGCCTCTCACACCAGTCCCCACTCTCAGCCATCTTCACTGTACATTTCCACTCACTGTCTGGTGATGCATTGTCCCAGGTGTGCTCCCTGGGCTGGCTGGGAAGGTGTGTGGAGTACAGGACATGGTGTGAGTTGTAGTCATAGCACTCATCACTACCCACACACAAAGCAACATGTCCATCAGTGACAATGGATACCTGACAGTGAATGGAAGGGCCACAAGATGGCTGACACTGTTGCATGGTGTCATGTACACAAAGCACTGTTGGGAGTAGCATTCAACTCCTACATCATGCAGCGTTGTCAGCATCCTTGCCACTACACTCCCCTCACTGTCATTGATACTTTGTCCACGAAGAGTAAGCTGGACTGGGTGGGAGGAGGGGTACAACTTCCAGCAGCATAACACAAGCACACACACCTCTGTACCTCACAGCTCTAAGCCTAAAAAAGCAGGAAAGCAGCCTTGGTTAACTCATCTGTCCATGGAGGACAAGGACAATATACATGATGTGATCAGGCACAAAGCAAAGCAGTCAAACCATTTGCTACTGACAGCTATTCACATGTGTGCAATGAGATAAGAACTAGGAACACATTCATCAAAATACCTTAAACCAAACGCCACATACATTCCGGACTGTGAGTGTGTAGGTAGCCACACCAATTTGACTGAAAACGACATGCACAAACGCCAGCACCCATGCACAAATCTTGAAACATATCGTAAGAGGAAGAGTACGTATATCATTGGAAAAGCACAGATGTGGGAAATACCAACACACCTGTGTCATGCACAGGGTATCACTTGCCAGTCAATGCCTATGTACAGTCAAATGAACAAAACATGCCCATTTATGCACAGAGCTGGACATGCTCAGCAAAACACTTCTTGTTAAAATCACAATGTTCTCAGAAAAAATAGGCCTGGGTCTGTGAAGATACAGGACTATTTAATGTACCTACACTCATCATAATGTACAATAGCAAATGTAATGTGTATGATACGATGAACTGTGCAAAAACACAAAAAACATTGTGTCTCTCATCTTCCCACAGGGCCTGCTGGGGACACTACAGGAACAGAACAGCAATCCTAGTCCCAGACTCTGGTTGACCCTGAGCTCTCCAGTGTAGACGTCTCTCAGCCCTCAACGGATGACGATAAACTACCTGGCCCCTCCGGTGTGGGTCAGCATGCAGCACCAGCAGCTCGAACACCAGCACCTCCTGTGACTACTCCAGCAACATCTGTCAACCCCCAGAATACCTCTACCAACACGGACACACCAAGGCAACAAAACAACGAGAGCACTTTAATACAGGGTACTCTGGAGTTGGCGGACAACAACACCAGTGTCAACAATGAAGGAGGCTCAGTGTTGTCTGTGCCTGCAACAACAGGTCCTGCTCGTGTGGGTAGGAATGGTGGGAGGGGTCGTGGGGAGAGGTCCCTTGAGGCAGCTGGTGCTGATGATCAAGCAGACCCACAGTTGGCACGCATTCTATATGCATATCGAGAATGCACCGGAGACTTTGGCCAGGTAGTTGGGATCCTCAAGGACATGCAACAGCAGCAGGCTGCCCATTATGCCAAAATGGACTCACACATGTCCAGAATGGACTCACACATGTCCAGAATGGAGTCCAAAATGGATAAAATTGATGACCAGACTGCGGTGCACAGGGACATACTTACCTGCCTCCGCCAGATTGCTGACAACCTCCCTGTGTGCCCACCACATCTGTTGCTACTACATCTGCAACTGCCACAGGGAGGGATGAGGACTCTGGCGGAGAGTCCCCTGAACCGCAGCAGCCCCTGCACCTGAGGGTCCCCCAGAAAAACGTAAGAGGGGTCGTCCGAAGAAGGACAAATGAGAGACAGATGGCTATGCATCCCCCCAGGAAGTGACAACCTGCTCCTGATATCCTCCATTGTGTGTGAAGCGTTCACTTTGTTGACTGTCACTGAACTCCCCCACATGGGATGGAGGGTCTAAGTTGGATCAATGACTCAAATGACTGTGGACTTGGCTCTGAAAATTTCATCTACTACCAACAACAACTCCTCTGTGAACTTTGGATTTCAAAAATTAGTACAGCACTATCACTTTCTTGTTAAATTTCACACATGCACTGCAATAAATCTTTATTCACACAATACTTGCTTCTGTCGTGAATTAAACACTGTTTGTATTATAGAGATGGTGTCTTGTAAAAAATGCTTTGGCTGAAAAACAAGTACAGCATGCAGTTCATGAATCGTTGACTTCTTTCGTTTCCACGCCCCACTAAGTGAGTTGCAGCAGCGGCGGCGAGCAGCTGAGGACGGCGGACGGCGGTTCGAAAGCAGCTGAAGCGGCAGAAGCAGAAGAAGCGGCTGTGGCCGCGGCGGCTCGAATCACGGCGGTGACGGTGACGGCTTGGGGGGTCGAGAGCCGAGACTGAGAGCCGTGAACTGAGGAGCCGAGGAGAGCTGCGGGAGATGAGGTGAGACGCGAGCAGATTAGATTGCAGTGGCAGTTGCAGTTGAACTCTGCAAAACAAAAAAAAACACCGCAAAAAATACCGCAAGCCTTACCAACGTGCCAGCGACCACTGCCACGGCCCCACCCGCCTCGCACCACCTCACCGCCTCATGGCCTCACTGCCACACAGTACCGGTTACACCCTGTGGAGGCATAGAGGCGTAGAGGCGCAAAGGTGCAGAGGCAGAGGTGTAGAGTCACAGAGGCTTAGAGACTCAGAGGCGCAGAGGAGCAGAGGAGCTGAACGGTTAACAGTCAACACGATCTTCATGAGCCCCACGAGCACAGCGAATCGTGAGCCGCTGCAGCAGTAACACCAGAGGGCAAGCACTGGCAATAGAGCGCAGCAGCCATCAGCGACTGCCACCAAGTGAGGCCCGGTGAGTCCGCTGAGTTGGGCGGAGTTGGGCACAGCAAGCGGCACACCAGAGCGCCCTGCTCTCAGTGCCCCCAAGGTGGAATACCCCAAACAATCCAACAGCCCCGCAGAGGAACATGAGATCGGGGAAAGTTCGTCAAGCGGCAACAGGCAAAAAAAAAAAAAAAAAATCATTGATCAAGGTCCTCCATCAAGCCAAAAGAGAAAGGCTCCTAGACTGAGAGAGAGGCTGGTCTCAGCGCCGATGCCAGAATCAACGTCCTTCAGTCCTAGTAGCAACACCAGGATCCAGAAATTCTTCTTAAAGGACCCAATGGCCGCGATCTACGCAGCAACAGTTGAGGCATCCCGGCTGCCGAGCCCAATCATTCCAGACATAAGGGCCAACAAGGAGCACTTTGATTCAGGAATGCCCGCCCAACAAGAAAAGTGCACTTCTATATCCGTCAAAACAAGTGCATCTCCCACACAGGAACTGGTAAATATCAACAAAGTTCTAAAAGAGAATTCAGCCCTACAGAAATCAATGATAGAAATCCCAGCAAGCAGGTTGGTAACCGTAACTGCACAGGTGCATCAGTTCAGCCCCACAACAAACCATAAAAAAGCAATCGGAAGTGTTGCAATTGAGGGCAATAAAAACGGGCATATGGAAGATAAAACAAATAACCCAGCTGAACAGGTAGACCTCCTGGAAGAAGCTTGGTCAAGCTCATTTTCCCTATCCAACGACGCCGACCTTCTACAAATCTTGGAAATTAAAACACAGAAAGAAGAAATTCAAGGGAAAACCTTGTCACCGGTCACCCGTATGGGAAGACAACAGGGCAGATTGGGAATGGTAGTATCCACTCCATTATGCCCGACCCTCAGTAACGACCAACAGGAGAACGCACTAGAAGAAGGAAGTTTTTCTACAAAAGTAAATCAATTAAGCCTGTCGTCTCCAATAACAATTTCATCTGTTAGTAGGATTGATCATGGGTCAGGGGCTTCTGGAAAATCCCTTGAAGATTTTCCAACCGCACCATGGAGCAAAACTTTGTTAGGCACAATGGAACAAGCAATCAGGGTACTGAACTATCAATCGGATAAAATGGAGGTCCAGATAGACCTCATAAACTTAATTGCCGGCCATATCTCAGGTATAAACACCAAGCTGGACCTAATTACGTCCCTACTAACAGTCAGGGGAAACTTGGAGTCACATACAAGCAATGCTCAAAAGCCGCTTAATTGCGGCTGTGGCATAATAATTGATAAATTGGCAAACTTGCCCGAAATATTAAAGGATATCTTAGGGGCAGTTCAATCAACAAGCAATACCAAATTAACAATGGGAACCCAAAAGGATGCTGAGAAAAAGGAGTCATCAAAAGTCAATAAATCAATAAAAAAGTCAAGCAGTAATGATAAGGGGGAAGTAGAGCAAGAGGAAACAGAGGACCAACCTGATATAAGGGATCACCAAATCGAAGTAACACAGAGCACCATCAATACCTCGCCAATTGCAAAACCTACAAAAAGGCAAAGAAAACGTGCCAGGAAGGCAAGGCTTAAATATAACAATCAACCAACCTTAGGTCCTGAGAAAATCTTTTCAATTTTTACAAACCAAACCACGCAAAGGGAAAAAAACAAATCATTGAAAGAGGCCACTCCGGAGGCTTCAATAACAGTCTTAGAACACTCAAATTATATAATAGACCCCAATGGTCCTAACACAAAGCCAGAATCATTGAACCCTCTCGTCCCCATCATCCAAGAGAAGACGAATCAGGTTCTCCGTATAGCTGCAAGCCACCTATTGGCAAAAGAAGTAGCACAGATCCCCAGACCTGAAAAGAGGCGACTAGATCAAAATCAATCAATTGAGAATGGAGCAGGGGGAGAAAAAACAACACAGGTCCAAGTAAAAAATACACCCCAGGGCTACAGATGTCTAAGTCCAGATAAAGGAGAGCAAATATCCAGCCGGAATGTGGAGATCCAAAAACGGAGCGAACCAGGAAGCATGGAAGAAATACCAGGCAACAAGGTGCATGATAAAATAAATAACAAAGCTCAAAGCATCCAAAATCCGATAAAAGTCACAATAAATAGAAAGGGCCGAACCTGTAGGCTTTCCCCTATGGAATCATTAACTGAGTTAACAGGGACACCATCACCTAAAAAATCTGGAAAATTAGAGCAAAAAATAAAGGAAGCAGGCATCTCGGCCATATCACAGGAAAAGGTCATCGAAAAACTAACGGGTCAAGAATCCCATGCCGACCATGATATATCAGCTGTTCGAAACCCTGTAGTAGGAAAAAACGAAATTTTAAAAACTGCCGCTAGCTCTCAAAACCACATCACGGAGACCACATCAAAACTGACATTTGTGCCAGAATACTCCACCAAAGGAAGGCAAGACATATTGGGGGCATATTTACAAGCCCCTTGCGCTACTTTTGCGTCACTTTTAACATGGGAAAAGTGACGCAAACGTGGCGCAAGGGGCTTGTAAATATGCTCCTCTGAATCGAGGGAATTTGCTAAGGCTGTTCAAAGAAATCCCAGAACTAAAGGGAATATCCTCACAAGATCTACTAGCCGTGGAATTTCAACAAATAACATCAACCCCAGATATTGAAGAATCCTTGACTACTTGGTCCACAAAGGAACTAGTGGACAAGATATACGCAATGAGATCAATGTTCGAAGCTTGGTGAATCACGCTGAGGCCACATAAACTTCCAAGGTACCCTTACCCCCTCTTAAAAAAAAAACACAAATCTCAAAGCGGAAGACACATCTGGGAAAAGCCAAAAAACATGTGTACGCGGCGCCCGAACTACCACGCCTCCAAAGCCCTCCAACTTAAACGTGGTCAATGTAACAGCGAGTCCATTAAATTTGGAATGCCAAACACTTGACAGCATGGACTGGTCTTGGGTGCCAAAGGCACCAAGTAACAAGCGTACCTAACAAACAGCTTAAGTCTAGCTTGGAAGACAAAAGGTGGGGTCAGTTAGATCGGACCAACGGGCAGGAATTAAAGGAAGGCCCAAGGCATGACCATGACCTGGGGGAGGCAAGCCAGGACATGATCAAGATCTGTTCATGGAATGTCCACGGCTTTAAAGACATGGGTCATGACCATGAAACTCTATCTTTTTTCCAGCAACAAGACCTAATCCTGCTCCAGGAAACGTGGATCATGAACCCAGTTTCAATCGCAGGCTACATAGAACATCATATCCTTGCAGAAAGATTTTCAATCTTTGGTCAACCGAGAGGAGGTCTATCAATATACGCAGCTCAAAAACACGGTTGGCTATCAGAAGAACTAGATGCTGGGGCTAACTGGTTGCAAGTCATAAAACTTACCGGCAAGCTCCATTTTAACAAGTCAAGTTGGCAACTAATATTAGTCAACGTCTATATCCACCCTGAGAAAAAGAATCAGAAGGAAAAAATCACAATATTAATGAACCTGATCAATGCGTTGCAAAGATCACATGAGCGATGCCCTCTGTTCATCTCAGGAGATTTCAACAGTAATCTTATAAATAACAAACAGAATAAAAGAAAGAGGCAGGAGGACTGGGGATTCCTAACAATAACGCGTGAGTCGGAAAGCCACGGTCTGACAATCTTGAACGGTAATACAAATGGAGATATACTAGCGGCCATAACATATTTGAGTGGAAAATGTCGATCAACAATAGACTTCACCATTACCAGCAGTAATCTAGTCCCATATATTGACTCATTCAAAGTCAGCCCACGCATAGAAAGCGATCACTTTCCGCATATTACGAAAATCAAAATCACTCTCGCACAGGTCCAAAAAATAAATTCTCTTGTACGACATGCAGAAAAGTTTAACTTGCGGAAATTAAAATGGCGAGGAGTGGACATGAAGACCACATTGGACACAATCAAGGAACACTTGAGTCAAATTGGTCCGCCGACAGAAGAGGAGCGAGTAAAAAGCTGGGAACAGTTGGGCCTCGTACTCATCCGAAAATTTCCAGCCATCCACGGAAGTCAAAAAAGAACAGACACCAGGAGGGAACCATGGTTCAATATCGTGCGAGACCAAAAGAGAAGGATTGCAAGAGAGGTGCGATTACAAGCTGTGGCGGCAAGAATGGGTAGGAAAACAGATAATGGTCAACTGAAGGAAACACGGAATAACTATAAGAAGATGCTGAGGGATGCGAAAGCAGCGTATAAAGAAACAATCTGGACAAAACTACTGTGTGCAAGTAAATTGCCAAATAGTAGGGACTTTTGGGGCATTATAAATAACCTGACAAAGGGCTCAAAACTGCAACAAGAAGCAGGAATCTGAGAAGAAATCTGGATTCAACATGTGCAAAACATGTACAGCAGCACGAAGCATGAAAAGCGAGCTACGGCGACAAGGGCCTTAGAATCATCTCGAGAGCAACATAGCGATGTAGAAAAAAAAATAACCAGGCAGAATGTAAAGAACTAGGACAAGAGATGAGTAGCAACGAATCGAACAACTTGATCGATACCAAACAATTAAGAGGAATAATACAACAATTAAAGACTGAGGGGGCGGCAGGTCCAAACGGGCTTCCCAACGCGCTTTTTAAAAACGATCCAGATTTCTGGGCAGACTATCTTACGCCTCTTTTCAATCAGATTTATAGTCAGAACAACGTCCCCAAATCCTGGAAAGGGAATATAATTCATCCAATATTTAAACAAGGAGATCATTGTAAGCCTAGAAACTACAGATTGATATCTTTGATCGATGTAGAGGCCAAGCTCTACGCATCTTGTCTCCTAGTTCATCTTCAAGATTGGATGGATGAAAAGAACATAATCCCCAAGTTTCAAACGGGTTTTAGGCCAGGGATGGGTACCACAACAAATCTGGCTATCTTGTCACTTTTAACTGAAAAAGCGGTAAAAAAGAAAACTCGGTTGTACGCATGTTTCGACGACTTGAAATCAGCGTTCGACAGAGTGAGTAGAAACCGTCTCTGGGAAAAACTAAAAGCATGGGGATTACCAAGTAAATTACTGGACGCAATAATTGCCTTATATAGCGAAACCTGGGCAAGAGTGAAATTAGGCAATGGGTGTAGTGCAACCGCCAGTATTAACACGCAGCAAGGCCTAAAACAAGGCTGCGTTCTGGCGCCGAGCCTATTTAACTTGCTTCTCTCAGACATCAGTAAATACATGCAAGCAGCCAAAGAGCCAATTGCATTTTTGCAGTACGCAGATGACATTGTGGTGTTGAGCCAAAGCCCCATCGAATTACAAAGAGCGATAAACAACCTAATAACCTATTTGGACCAGGAAAACTTGGAACTAAACAAAGAGAAAACCAAAGTTGTACGCCTAGTGGACACTAAAAAAACAAAGTTCAAATGGCTTATAAAAGGGGCGACTGTAGAAGAGCAAGCGTCCTACAAATACTTGGCATAAAAGTAGGGCGGGGTTCAACACATAAGGAACACAAAATGGCCCTAAAAGCAAAAGCGCAATCGTTAATCTTTGCATATAGATTACTGTACAAAAAACTAGGCTGCCCGAACCATAACCACCTCTTAAAAGTGATGGCAGCTCAAATCCTTCCCACACTGTCATACGGTCTAGTCACTTGGTGCGGCAAGGAGGCTGAACTGTTAAACGAACTTCAGACGCAGGTTTATAAGACTGTTTTCAATCTACCAAAGTCTGCCTCCCCAGCTCAGGTTCGGCTGGAATTCGGCCTCCAAAATCAGAAATTCCGGGGCATGAGTGGCTTCGTGAAGCTATGTCACGAATTCCGCTCCTCCGAACTTGGCACATTGAATGGTCTATGCTGGGAAGAAATTAAACACCAGATGGATCAAGAAACACCAAATTCATGGGGAGGTCATTTGAGAAAATCACTGGCTGAGCTTGAAATACAAATAGCATGGGACAACACGGCAGACCGAGCAAACCTCAGTAAATCCGTTAATGATGCAGCAAAGAAGAAATTTTTCTGGAAGACAAAAAAGCAATTTCCAAACGTTGGCATGGGTGGACTGTGATTAACTCTTATACATCTTTAAAGCTTCAAGCTTATTTAGTAGCCCACTTTAGCATAGAGTTAAAAAAGAGCTTTACAGATTATCGGATGGGCATGCACGATTCAAAAGACCTACAGCCATCTTGGAAAAACAACCAACAAGCAGCGCATTGTCGATTATGTGGCTTTTTTAATGAAACATTATCTCACCTGCTATGTGCATGTCCAGCAGTCAATGACCTGAGGAGTCAGTGTTTAAAACCCATTTTTAATTAATTGAACATTCGCACGTGCAGGCAAGCCGTGATTCGCTGGATGGAAGGATCCTCTATAATCTTGTCCTGCCGGGGAGTAAAATATCTGTCAGAAGTAAGGAAACTTTTACGGCAAGTGAATCTGGAGGAAAATAAAAAAAGCATGAACAATGCCGGCATGGGTTTAGTTCATTCATCCATGTAACAAACGGACTAAATGCAAAATTTATCAAGGGACAAATTGATTAGTAGGATTTCTGAAGATTGTTTTTTTAAATTTTAATGTAAAACTTTGCACTTTTCTCCAGGCACCTACTACTTTAACAGGGCTAGTAAATTGATAAACTCATTCGCTTGTTTTTCCTTAAAACAGTGAACGCAGAAGGTTTGAAGCAAGATTATGGTATTTTGTTAAGCAGAAGATTTATTCAGGAAATGTATTTATTATGCAAATTATAACATTACATGCCGGTGGCTTAGCACTTGCTCTTTAGTTAATAACTCGGGGGTATCATCAATGTTGTTTGGATCTTAAAAACTGCATATTCCCTTGCTATAGGGTGGTGACATTGTTGGATGCTTTTATCATTCGTGTATGTAAAGATATATATATGTTTTATATTTTGAAATTTGTAACGATTTTAAGTAATCACATACAATAAACTATGATTGAAGTACAGCAATTTACCTACTGTCTTGTGAGTAAATGTAACATGACACATATAAGAGATACACACAACATGGTCAACACAACACAAATAGTACATGGCATACATCCTCATTGCTTCCACTGTTGTAAACTGAAACCACATTTCAATGCACAAACACTAATCATTGTTAGACAAACTGAACATCAGGGCACATATACAGACGAGGCACACCTCAATGTGGAACACAGGTTTATTACACAGGCACAACATGTTGCCTCCACAACAAATAAAATCAAATCACACTGTGACAATAAGCACAAATTAAACAAGACATTTGAAAAATGTCAGAATTGAGTGTGTGGCACAGATTCCTGATCCCAAGAAAAGTTGCACACTGTAACTGCATTGTGTGTCTGGGAGGTCACATGTCTCCATACAACAGCCAAAGAACCCTGTGAAGGAGAGACATAGAACAGTCTTGAAATACAAAATTTTATGCATACATCTCCAAGAGACATTTCATACTTAAAATGTTTATTTTGTGAACACTAGCTAGGAGTCATGTCAACACTGTACTGGTGGACATACTAACTCAATGGACACCAAACAACTCCAAGGATCATGTTAAGTAGCATGCACCCACACGTATACAGAGATATTGTACAACAGACACATATCATGCAAAGAAAGTGCTTTGTCAAGTCATCATTGCATACTTACAATCATGAGAAAAAGTTGTTGATGAGCTGTCTCCGCACATCCTCCTCCTCCTCATCATCACTCGCAACATGCCCCAGGCCTGGATCCTCCCCTGCTGGAGGCTGCTGGTCCCCGTCATCTTGGATGAGAGGTAGCTCATTCCTCACTGCCATGTTGTGTAGCATGCAACACACGATGATGATCTTACACACCTTCGCTGGCGCATATTGGAGGGCTCCTCCTGTACGGTCCAGGCAGCGAAATCTGGTTGTCAGTAGCCCAAATGTCGGCTCAATCACTCGCCTGGTCCGCCTATGTGTCTCATTAAAACTAAACTCAGCAGGGGTGACAGGGTTCCTGAGTGGGGTCAGCAACCATGGCATGTTGGGGTATCCAGAGTCTCCTAAATTTAAACAGAAAAGACTTCATGTGTCTGAAAACAGGGTACAACCTGACATACAAGCAACACACAACATAAACAGACAACATTACCCACCAACAAGCCAGGCACGCTGATTTGGCAGCTGAGACATCATCTCTGGGATCCTACTGTTTCTCATAATGTAGGCGTTATGTGCTGATCCGGGGAAACGCCCACAGACATGTCAGGCAGACATACCACCAGGGGATTTATGGTAATGCTTATGATTCCTGTATGTTTGTTCATTGGCTTGTGGTGGGACCAAAGCCACATGTGTACCATCAATGGAGCCAATGACATGTGGCATTCTGCCCAAAGCATAAAAGTCACTCTTGATGTTAGCAAACTGTCCTGGTGTTGGGAACTTGATGTACATGTTCAGGAAATGTAACATTGCCTCCAAACAATCACGAAGCACATGGCTAAACATTTTCTGTGACATCCCACCAGCAGTAGCCACAGTATACTGGAAGGTTCCCGTGGCAAAGAAATGTAGGGCTGCCATCACCTCCACCTTGGGGGTCAGCGCAAATGGATATGGGCGTCCAGGTAGCAAATGTGGGGCCAACTGCTCTGCCAACTCCTCAATGAGTGGTCTGGTGAAGCGGTAACGTCTGATGCTGTCACGTTCTACCATGGTCTGTAGGTCGGGGAAGGGTCTGTGGACAGCTGGTCTCCTGCGGTACATAGGTAACAAATCAAATCATTATTCGTACACTTTCAAATTTGGTAAGGAACATGCAAAAACTCATATACTACATCAAAGCAAGACTCAATGAAGTCAGATGCGTAATGTTGAGTCTTGACACAAAGGGCAGCTATGTGACCCTTACCGCACATTTCATTTCATAATGGTTTGTCCACAATTGTAATGCTGTGCTGTGACTAATCACTGGTGTCTGTCACAGTCCATGTGATCAAACATTACATACTAAACACACACCTAATAAAGTATCAAAGATAGATGTTTGTAACAACTATCACATGGTGGAAAGGTACACAGACAGGGATCATGTCATGCCACCTAGGTGGAACACTAGATACAGACAGCGTGTCACCATGCACACCACTGTCATAGTGTGGACACTGTCATGATGTAATGTCTGACATTCATGTACTATCACAGACATAAAACATTCATGATGTGTAGCACATCTTCTTTTGACAGGCATACATGTATGTCTGTGACACAAAGACACAACAGCAACTCACATGCAAAATACAAGTTGATGTCTCAAGTAAATATCATTAACAACATCAACAATGGAGTGTCTGCGTTGTACAAGACTCAGATACTGTGGATTCACTCAAAATAACTTCACACAATGCACTTTCTAACACACAGTCCAATAAAGCAGTGATTATGTGTGGATGTAAGCTGTGTTAACACAATGATCCCCTGGGACTGTGTCCAAGCCTAGGAGGCTGATCTGTGAAGTGGCACTCACAGTTGTGAGGTTCCTCACAAACAATGTATTTGGTGCACATCAAGGTTGGCTCATCATGGGAGTGTGAGCTATAAAGTACTCTGTCCAATATGACATGTGAATCACTGTACCTACACATGTAATGCAGCAGAACATAAAGATTAGCTATACTGTCTGACATGCTGATTGATTAGTGTAGGGCGCATGAGCCTCACCCAAAACGTGTGGTTTGCATCCTTTGGCTGTTGACTGTAATGGTGAACGATGTGGGTGAGTATTGAGTGCACGCGTGTGCCGCATCAGAACCAAGCATGACGCACACACAGACCTGCCAAGTACCACGCATCAGGCGTTAGACTAACGCATTTCAGTGTGGTGGGTCGCATCACCGCACTGAAATGCGAAGACACGCATATTAGCCTGTGCCAAAGCTCTGCGGCCCAAGCACTGGCTGCTAATCATAATTACACCAAAGTTGGGTGGTACAGGCAGGGTGCGGTGCGCACTGCTGTGCAGACTTCCTGAGATGATTAATGCTACAACGTATCACTGGTTCAGTCACAGTGCAGCAGACATTTCAGGAACGTCAAGTTGTGCCTGCCAATGTCTACTACAGAGACATTGATGAGAAAGTGTGAGTTCAGTCAGACTCACAGTCATAGGTCAAGTGGGTTGTTACGTAGTCTAGACTGCCTCCCGTGGCGCAAGAGGGTGGCAGTTGAAATCAGATTAGTGGCTGCTGCCTAATGACTCATGAACTTGCGGTGCTGCGGTAATGAACACTACGGCGCAACTGACCCGACCCAGCTGGGCCTACTGCGTCTGACAAAAACACCTGGACTCTCAGTGCGGAAGCAGGAGTGGGGCTGGGAAACGCCATACCCTGCACAGTTCTTCAGCCACCCGGCCTGCCCACTGGCGTTCCTTCAACCTGCCACAGTAGCCTCGGTAGGAGTGCCAAAGTCACCCGAGGTGCGACGATGCCTCAGAGTCCGTACTAGTGACCTGCTTGTCACATATCATCCCCGGCAGCGCCCTCACGATAATCCGCATGGCGATGTGATGCCTTGCCTGTTGTTCATGTTGCTTTTCAGCAACTGGCACTGCTCCACAGGTGTAGCGTCAGTGACACTGACACTTTCTGTGGCGTATGCAGGAAGATATTTTGACTTTTGAAACTCACAAGCCTCCTGCTTGGGTCAGGCGTTTCGCATAGTTGAACCCGAATGTCTTTCTGCATCATTAGATACATTCTGTAGGTCCCTGCAGCCAAGTGAATCCCCACTGTCTGCATGTTTAGTGTCACAAGTAACTATATCCCCAAATCTGATTTAGATTGATGAATGGCAACAGAACCGCGTTCTGTTCACTTTTCTGTAGCTTTTCTCCTATGACCATCCTAAATGTATCAAAGTCTGATTCAACCAATGAATGGTCAAGTAACATATTCAAGAAGCAGCCAAGACACAAAAATGAATGAGTGCCTGCCTGCCCTCTGTTACTGAGCACTGCAGTCACGCAGTATGTCTCCGGGTACAGCCCTTCCACCTCTGGTCCTTTATAGCAATTTTAAGATCTCCTAATTTTCTCTTTGCTCAAATGGGTGTAATTCATGATATTTACATGTTTTTAACATCTTCATTGCTTGATTTTCATGGGGAGAAAGTGTCACTCATAGTCGTTGAACTGTCACTCATAATTACACTGAAAATATGAAAACTACACACATAGCAATGTGAAACATTGGCAGCTATGCACACATTGGCTGTTGCTCGTCATGGTGACAGACGCGGGTGAGTATTCAAAGGACGCGTTCTCCTCATCCGAACCGAGTCTGGCGCACACATTGGCTGTTGGTCGTCATGGTGACAGACGCAGGTGAGTATTCAAAGGACGCGTTCTCTGCATCCGAACCGATCCGGACGCACACATTGGCTATTGGTCGTCATGGTAACAGACGCGGGTGAGTATTCAAAGGACGCATTCTCTGCATCCGAACCGAGCCGGACGCACACATTGGCTATTGGTCGTCATGGTGACAGACGCGGGTGAGTATTCAAAGGATGTGTTCTCTGCATCCGAACCGAGCCGGACGCACACATTGGCTATTGGTCGTCATGGTGACAGACGCGCGTTTCGTGTACGAATCGCATGCAAACGGATTCTGTTAGCTTACGACAAAAATGTAACAAACTCAATAGTGTTATGATGCAGAATATTTGAATGACGCGGTAGGCGTGTCAGATGCGTGCAATGTTATGGATTGGCCAAATTCGGATAATGCGAACGCCTCGGACCTATCGCTTTGGACGCATGGAACAGAATCCGCCTCTGCTGCACAGATATAAGTCTGTCTGTTCCCAAGAGACTTCACTTGCCTGCACTACATGCTACTTGACAAGAGTTCTAGCTACCACTGCTGCTGTCTCTGCATCCTCTGGGATCTACAATGGCACGTACTGTGGAGAGGGCACCAGCTTTCACAGAGGAGGAGAACCAGGCCCTGCTGGACAGCCTCCTTCCACAGTACAGCAAGCTGTATGGAAAACCAGGGGAGCAGGTGAGTTTTGATTACACTGCCCTTTTAATTGGCCATGTTTTCAAACAGGCACTACTAGCATTGTGATCCCCAAGGGCAAGCATGCACACATAGTTAATGTAAGTCTTACAGTGTGTAGATTCATGTTCTGGACAGGTACAGTGATGTAGAAGTGTGTTTGGTGGGATTGATTTTTCTGCACTGTTCTCATGTTATTAAGGGAGACTTGCACACAGGACAACTGCCCATGATGATATTTGGCTAACCTTTAGACATCATCTGCCATTCTGACCATGACCTATATGTCCAAGTGTGTGATGAATAAACATGTAGCATGTGGAGTAATGGTGTGTCACCATGTCATCCTTACAAGTCGACGCCCATCAGAAGAATGAAATTTGGCAGACCATTGTCCGGGCTGTGAGATCTGTGGGGGTCTTCAAACGCTGCATCCGCCACTGCCAGAAGAGTTGGCAGGACCTCCGTGGCTGGACACGGAGGATTGCAAGAGTCCAGCTGAAGCTGTCACCTCCTCGCAAAGGGGTGGACGACGGACCCTGACCCCCACATGCTCCGGATACTGACGGTGGTCTTCCCTGACCTGGATGGGCAGTTGAAGGCCAGACAACAGCAAGGAGGGGGTGAGTATGTGCCATGTTGCTGAACTATGTTTAACATGCATGTTGCACTCCCTCAGCCTGGTAACCCTCTCACAGGTCGTCTGTCTGCTGAGACACCACTTCTGTGGCAAAATGTAACTTTGCCCCATTATCATCTGATGCCCAGGTGTGCCCCTTTCCGTCTGTGACATGTGTCACTTAGGTCCTGTGTATTTGCTGTAGTCCAAGGTTAATGTGATCAGCACCATATACAACAGGTGTATTGAGTTGACCATCATGAGTGATGTAATTGTCTGACATGTGTCAGCACATTGACTGAAATATGACCTGTACTTTGTGTGGGACATACATATATGTTCAAAATGGTGATCTAGGTGCACACAGGTTTGTGAAAACAATGCTACACACCTGTGCAGCAGGTGAGACCAATGTTGATACCTCAGACAAATGAAATGGATAAGTGTTCAAAATGTATAGGCCCCTGCATAGTGCTCTGTGTAATCACATGTATCACATGTACCAAGGACAGGTATGCCAACTCAGGACATCTGAGACACTGTCACAACAGATTTTTGTGTGTCAGGCAACACTATCACCATTGTAAATTTGAAAATCATGGGTCAGACTCTGTGACAGTGTTTACACGCAGAACGTTTTTAAATACACAGGTGGCAAATATAGAAAATATGGACAGACATCTAATGTATGGAATGTGGCTCAGATACGCAGGACAAGACATGTGTGTGTCATCCCTTGACTCTGCATAATGGTGGCTTCAACATATATGTGTATGCTGCATTACTTTCTTCTTGAGAGCTCTGAAAAAGTTCATGTAGACAGATTTGTTAATTCATATACTCCAAGGTCTAAGTAGAACAACGTGAGCTTGTCAAAGTGTCTAACTTGTGTGTAGCACGTAGGGGACATGTATACTTGACCACTACAGATGTTGCTTTAACAGTGAATACATGATTGTGACACGGTGCTGACTTTAAAGTTGTGATTCACTGGCCCTGTAACAAGAGTCAGTACAGACTGTTTAGCCAGACAGGCCAGTGGCATAGTATGCCACATGAAAATTTGTGAGGATGCAGTATTTGTACTTGTCTGTTGTCCTGCATGCAGACCATTATAGCATTGACGTTCAAGACATAGGTGCCCATCATGATGACTGGGGATGGAAGTATGTTCATGCATGTCAACTTATAAATGTGTCCATCCCATTTGCTGTGTCACTTCCAGACTCCCTTGCATGAGATGAGACATGTTTGTAATGACACATGACCCTCAGGAGCATTACAGATCAGACAACAGCCAAAATAGTGCGTTAGTGGACATGTATTTAGTGGTCTTTGAAATACATCTAACAGATGGTTCCATTGCCTTCATGTGTTTGGGAACCATGGTTTACTGGCAGACTGACAAGTGCCATGTTCACATATGTGTAATGATTTAAAACCTGCCGTGAAAATGATGCATAGGCTTGCTCTGTGATGTGTTGTGATGATACTCATGTGTCAAGACTATGCAGATGACTGATGTGAATCTCTTTCTCATCCTTGTTCACAGCATCATCAACGGCTACTGGAGGAGACAGTTCCACGGACCAAGGGGAAGCGGCTAGCCAGACTGGGTCCAGTGTGGAGGAGGAGGAGGGACCCAGTGGCACTGAGGGTGAGGGGAGCCACACTGAGGGCAGGTCGGAAACATCTACATCTGCCGAGGACCTAACAAGCTCCAGTGATGACTCCCTTGTGGTGGTGGGTGTTCCCATTTCAGAGGCCACAACATCAGAGTCTGCCCCCACCACCACCACCATCTCCACCCCCACAGCTGCTCCCATTCCAAGTGTCCGTGGACCCTCCCGTGTTAGGGAGCATGTCTCCTTCGGGCCAGGCACCGCACCCCCTGCATCTGTCACCCCTGCTGCCCTGAGTGTGGAGGCCGTGGATTTGCTGAAACAGATCCATGTGGGGCAGACATCCATGCTGAGTGTCCTCCATGCACATACCAGTCTTTTGACACAATTGGTGTCATACATGGAGGGCATCTCATCAGACATGTCTGCCCTACAGCGATGAAATCAGGCCATGGCCTCCTCACTGACGGCAGCAGTGTCCCTCCTGAAGCAGTCCCTCACCCCTCCTTCCTCTGCCCCATCCACAGTCCCCACTACCCTACCTGACCCAAGCACACTCACACAGGCACATGCACACATACCAACAGACACAAGCAGCACACAGCCACCCAAAACAAAGTCCAAGAAAACACGCACGCACACTCAGGGGACTGACATCACACACACAGGGGAGAGGGCCAAAAAACACACACACCCATCCACAACAACTACGCATTCCTCAGCTACCTCTCCCTCCAAAACCCCTACCCTTGACTCTCCTGCAACCCCCCCTTCCCAGAGGGTCTTCCTCTGTGACCTTGGCCTCTTCCCCACTGATACATCAGATCAGACTCGCAAGGGGAAGAGGAAATCCCCCGGCACAGAGAGGAGATCCACCCCTGCACGCACACCCTCCCCTAAGAGTAGGAACACTGAGTCCCCCACCCGTACATCCCCCAGAACGAAGAAATCAAAAACCCCACCACCATCCCACACTTCCACCACAAAATCGACTTCCTCACGAGCCCAGGCCACCCCTCCCAAAGTTCACACATCAAACCCCATCCCAGTTTCATCCACACACCATTACACCATCCCCAAGATGATAAGGCCCTCCCCCCCAACCACAAGCACTTCCCCTCCCACAACGCCACACCTTCTGTCTGTTCCGGACACTGCAGTGGAGCCCCCATTCCCTCAATCAGACCTGTCCACTGCAGTGGAGCCCCCGCCCCCTCAATCAGACCTGTCCACTGCAGTGGAGCCCCCACCCCCTCAATCAGACCTGTCCACTGTAGTGGAGCCCCCACCCCCTCAATCAGACCTGTCCACTGCAGTGGATCCCAACACTCCAGTAGCCCCCATCCCTCCCACAACCCAAACTGGTACACCCTAGTCCTGTCCCTGCGGTGCCTGGCATGCCCCTAAAGATGCCCCTCCAAGGGGAGATGTCCCCTAGTTGTAGCAGTGCAGGCAAGCGAGGGAGGAACATTCATATGGATTACCCCCTAAAGGACTATATAATGTGGACTGGCCATTGGCCTTATTGTTTTTCATGTTTTAGAATTTGTGATACAGATGCTGAATAAAGCTTTTTTTTCCTTTTGGATATTTGCTTTTTGTGTACCAAATTTTGTTAATAAGTCTAATGAAATTGCTGTTGAAATCTTGTTGTGTGAAAATAATGATATAGTGATGTGATGGACTGCATGTGGTCCATGGTATATGTGTACTATTACAGTATGTATCAGAGTCATCATTGTCTGCAATTGCAGGTTGTCATCATCCACATTTGGGACAATGAGTGTGACATGCTTTTAACAACCTCCCATCTTTGACTTACACTTTTGCACGTAGGACGTGCTGACATTAGTACACATTGTACACGTTTTTCAAGGTTTAACCGTCTACGATGGACATGCAGAATAGCGCATTGATGATGAACAAGTCATCTGTCTCATCAGTACAACTTGGTAAACCTGAAGTTTGACTATGTGCAGTTGACTTTGGACACACACATGTACACAGGCTACTGGAAAGAAAGTATTCTGTGTGTTGTAATAGTTGGATCCATGTCCGAGTCTCATTCTGACATGGTAGACCCCTGCCAAGACCAAGCTTGACACAGCTGACCTTCCACAGTAGTGAAATCACCTCATGGCAGTGTGTTAATCTGTGACATATCCTGAGCCCATGGTGTGTGTCATGTGAGCATGAATCTCTGTCTTCAAACCCCCTTTCCTACCAAGACTATAGTCCCTGCAGATGTTCCTGTTTGAGAAGCTTTCTGTGTGCTGACTAGTCCAGTGCTTTCTTGGAATCTTTGACTTTGAGTGTCCAAGATGTGGGTGCACCAGTAGAATGGAGTCATTATGTTGACATCCCTGGTTGGGTTGAGACAAGGGCCTGCACTGTGAGCAAACTCACATGTGACACATTTTCAATTCCCCCAGTCACATTTGTGCTAGCGACATCAGCGTGTTTTTAATCTGTCATCTGTTTTTGCAAGTTTGGCACTTGTATGTGTCTATGACTGCTCACACTCAGCAGATTCTACCCTTCCCTGTACCCTGATGGCAACATGTCTTATTTGTAGGTCTCCTTGAGTGATTTCATTATTCTGAGACAGTGTTAAAGTTCCAAATGTGTCCAATACATATCACGTTATGCACATGTACTCCATCCTAAACGGATGTACAAATTTCCCATGAGTTATGTCTAGCTATGTGTATTGTGTTTGTGGAACACAGATCCCACCACCACCCCTGGCATTGTCAACAGTGCAGGAAGATTAGCTTACACATTTGCCTGTGCATTGGAGCCTACTGACACAGTTGTTGTATCCCCTATCTGGTGAGCCACGTGTCTTCCAAGTCTTCTGCAGTACACACTCAGCATTGGAAATTTGACAATAGTGATGATCTGCACATAATGCAGCTTTTGTAGTTAGATGCAGAGTTGATGTGATAGACATGCAAACAAGTTAACATTGTAAGTGGTCTGATCTTGAGTTGTGTGCAACGCACATAGTCAACACATGTTGACTGTCTCATACGTTGTTGTTGGTCCATGCTTTTCTACACAGCAAGTAGGAATCTTGTCTACACATGTAGCGCTGACAGCTGTGACACAACCACTTCATGTTTGTTGCAGTGGTAGGCTCATGAATGTTTTTTGAGTGTCTGTGGACTTGTGTGGTGTCGTGGGCAGTCTCCTGTGTGCTTCATTCTACACTAACTCATCAAAATGTCATTCTTCTGTGAGTGTGTTTACTCCTGTTGCCCTGCAGGGTTTGAGTATGTGTTGTTGTGGACAGATGCAGTGAATTCGTGTCCCATAGATATGTGTGTCTGGCACCTCTTGTTCAACCATCAAATGTGTGTGTCCTAGTATGTGGCGTGCTGGGTGTACCTTGCAGATACTGAGATTGCCACATTGGTACATGGACCCATGTTTGTATTGTGGTCACAATGATGTGTGGTCAATAATGTATTCCTCGACATACAGCCAGTGATCCACACTGTCATGGGTGCCTGTGCAATGTCACCTGTCAAGGTGTGTGGTGTTTAGAGTGGCCAAATGTGACTTGTCTCCTGGCAAGGCCCCTACCTACAATGTGGCCTCACATTACGGGCCATGCCCTGGGAGTAATGTTTGGGTATGTGAGATGACAGTGGTTCTTGCAAGGCACGAGACACAGTGCGCAAGAGTGAGTGTGCTAAAAGTATGGCCCACATCCTAATTTGGCATCACAGAGGGTCAGCAGACAGGATACTGTCACCACAGTGTTGTAGCCTTGAGGGTACTGTGGAAGAGAGTCAGTCTCTTGATGTATTGTTTGGGGTTCCACCAAGCTTGTTCCGCATGTGACTCTTGTGCACCCGCTCATCAAACAATGCCTGATTGCCCACATTCACTATCCCAATTCATGGAATACTTCCGGATTGTACTCAACACGCATATGTCTCAGTGGAGTTCAGCCCCCATCGTGTGTGTTGGCCCAGCCTCGAAACACTTCCACACACACACACATATTGTATTTGTTCTGCAGTGTGTGGCTGTTTGGTTGTCTTTGTGCATCTTCACCCATATATTTCAGCTGTGTTTGAAGGGCATTGAGTGGATGTTTTGTTTACTTTATTTCTCTACTGGCCCTGGGACTCCTACATCTTCACTCTGCACACCCCTTATGTTTTGCATTTGACCTTGCTGCCACAGTGTGGTACTGGATCTCACCAATGCTGTTGTTTCAGATTGAATCCTTTGTATTTGTGTCTGATTGTGACAAAAATGTGTGTTTATGCATTTTGGGTGGTCACATGCTACATTGTCCAATTGAACATTGCTGGCAGTGTTGGCCCCCAAGAGCACTGATTGGCTGCAAATGGCTGACGGTATGTAACACACACAACGTTTGCCTCAACAGTTACGTTGTTGTTTGACACACAACCACTACTTTATCACTACATTGCATGTGGGTTTGGGCCCAATAAATACATAATTGCTTGATCATGCTGGGGGTGTGAGACCTACATTCACCTTTTTGTCACTACAGTGATGGGGCGATTATACCCCATGAGCCCTATGTGCTTGACAATGCTGTGGGATTGAACCCACACTCACCTTTTAGTCACTACAGTGATGGGGGGATTATACCCCAGGAGCCCTATGTGCTTGACAATGCTGGGGGATAGAACCCCACACTCAGCTTTTTGTCACTACAGTGATGGGGGTGTTATACCCCATAAGCCCTATGTGCTTGACAATGCTGTGGGATTGAACCCCACACTCACCTTTTAGTCACTACAGTGATGGGGGGATTATAGCCCATAACCCCTATGTGCTTGACAATGCTGAGGGATAGAACCCCACACTCACCTTTTTGTCACTACAGTGACGGGGGAGGCTATACCCCATAAGCCCTATGTGCTTGACATTGCTGGGGAATTGAACCCCACACTCACCTTTTTGTCACTACAGTGATGGGGGGGTTATGCCCCATAAGCCCTATGTGCTTGACAATGCTGGGGTATTGAACACCACACTCACCTTTTTGTCACTACAAAGATGTGGGATTTGTCCAACATATCACTTTTTTTTAATTTTTATATAATATGTTTATGGAGCAGCTTGCATACAAAACACAGAAGGTCCTCATACAAGAGGCAAATGCTCGTATAGCATCAGTGATGTTACAAGCATTGGTTTAGGTCATAGAGCAACGTAACAACCCCCCAAAAAAAAAACACCACCCCCCACTTATTAACCTCAGGGCACTAAGAAGTAATCATGTCCTCAACAGAGCTTCTCCTCAAGCACTACAACTTTACAGTAAATGACAATCCCAGCATATGACACAGCCAGAGGAAGGGAGCACATCAGTTATCATATTACAGGATTTGTAAGTAGATACACAGTAAGCGAAGCCCAGAAATCTTTAGGGCGGGAGGCTTCAGGCAATTCCGCGGCATAGGTCTCTAGCTGCTCCTTGCAGTACAGCAGGTCCCGGACCCACCTCTTCAGAGTTGGAGTGAGCCTAGAGCCCCAGCACTGTGCGACTGCTCGCTTTGCTAATAAGGTCGAGACCGCCACTAGTCTGCGATTGCAGGGCTTTAGATTTTTCACCCATCCCAGTAGACAAACCTCAGGGGTACATTGTACAGTTTCCAACACCACATTCGTGAGTAGACTTGTCACCTCTCCCCAGAATTTATATATACCGGGGCAATCCCACGCTAGGTGCGAGAAGCCCGCATCCCCCCGCCCACAGCGAGTACAGCAGGAACTGTACCGCAGACCAAACCACAACAATTGCATCGGAGTGTAATATAGCTGGTGCAGGAATTTGAAATGTATGATGCGGAGGTTACAGTTTGCCGTCAACCGACCAGTGAGGGCACAGCACCACTTCCACATCTCCGGCGTGAATGTAGCCCCCAGTAGTGGCACCCATTTATTGTATGAGGGGGAGTCCAGCTGTTCCCTTTCCCTGAGAGAGGCATCATATAATTTCGTGATCAGGCCTTTGCGTTCCGCCCCGCCAACACCGCCTGTAGCGCCAACAGCGGCCGGGGCTCCGCAGGGTAATCGGGATAAATGGATCGTATAGCCTGTCTCACGCGGACATAGGTGAACCCTAGCATAAACCCATGGTCCCTGTCTCCCTGTATGTCGGAGAGCGATTTAAACTGGCCGTTTTTATAAAGGTCCCCTAATTGAGTTATCCCTACCGCACTCCATGCTTTAAGGGCAGCCGGCTCTTGCACAGCAGAGATGTCCGGGTGCGCGGAAAGCGGCAGCTTCGGGTGTAGAGGTGCTGCACGTGTGCACGCGTCGCGAGCGCCCTCAATCAATCAATCAATCACAGAATTTGTAGAGCGCACTACTTACCCGCGAGGGTCTCAAGGCGCTGGGGAGAGAAAAGGGGGAGTGGGGGTGCTGCTACTGGTCGAACAGCCAGGTCTTGAGTAGCCTCCTGAAGGTCAGCAGGTCTTGGGTCTGTCGTAGGCTTAGTGGAAGGGTGTTCCAGGTCTTGGCGGCGAGGTGTGAGAAGGATCTGCCGCCGGTGGTTGTTCTTCGAATGCGAGGGACGGTGGCGAGGAGAGGTCGGCGAAGCGGAGCTGGCGGTTGGGGACGTAGAAGAAGAGTCGTCTGTTGAGGTAGGCTGGGCCAGTCTTGTGAAGTGCCTTGTGTGCGTGGATGAGGAGTTTGAAGGAGATCCTCCTGTCGACGGGGAGCCAGTGCAGGTTCCTCAGGTGGGGGGTGATGTGGCTGGGCGTGGTACGTCGAGGATCAGGCGTGCGGAGGCGTTTTGTATGCGTTGCAGTCGCTTGATGAGCTTGGCCGGGGCTCCCGCGTGAGGGCGTTCCCATAGTCAAGTCTGCTACTGACGAGGGCCTGGGTGACTGTTCTTCTTGTGTCTGTCGGGATCCACCTGTAGATCTTGCGAAGCATGCGGAGGGTGTTGAAGCCCTCCATGCCCATGCCGTGCAGAGGGCTGGGTTTATCTCCGTTCTCGGTCCACCATTCCCGCCCGACAGGGTGGTCGCAGCTAAGGCCATTGGGCGCACAGCGTCAGCCTCAATAGCTACATGCGGCTGAAATCGTTGTGGATAGAACCAATAGTGTGCATACTGGGCCTGTGCGCAAAGATAGTAAAGTCGCAGATCGGGGGCTTCGAAGCCTCCCCTCTCAAATGGCAATGTCAACACCTCCCGCTGCATCGGGCCTTCTTGCCGCCCCATACGAAGGAGAGGAGGGCTGTCTGGAGTGAGTTAAATAGCGCGAGGTTGAGACGTATGGGAATATTAATAAATAAGTAGAGGAGTTTGGGCAAGATTGTCATTTTGACTACCGCGATGCGATCCGCTAGTGACAGCGGGAGCTTGGCCCATCGCGTTGCACGGTCCGTGATTTGGACCAGGGCCCAGCCATAATTCTCCGAGATGACTACCTCAGGGTCCCTGTGTAGCCACACCCCTAGATATTTTACTGGGTCAGTCGACCACGCAAGTGGGAAGTCTAGTTCAACGCATCGCGTACCCGCTGTGAGGGGAAGTACCGTCGATTTTGCCCAATTTATGCCAAGCCCCGAGAAGCGTTCGTATTTTATATATTCGCGAAGGAGTTCAGGGAGATACGTCTCGGGTTCCCTGACATACAAGAGCATATCATCGGCATACATCGAGACTACCAATGGGCGCTGTCTGAAGCGCAGTGCTGCAGGCGCGTGTTGCTGGCAAAGTTTGCAGGCCAGCGGTTCAAGGGCCAGCGCAAAGAGCATAGGCGACAGAGGGCAGCCCTGCCGCGTGCCGCGTCGAATAGGGAACGTTGTAGATACCCAGCCATTGACCCGGATTCGGGCTACTGGCGCTTCATATAGAAGATGTATCCACTTCAAAAAGAAGGGAGGCAGCCCCATTCGAAGTAGGACCGTGAACATAAATTCCCACTGCAGGGAGTCAAAGGCCCTTGCTGCGTCTAGTAACACAGCAACCGCCTGAAAATCGGCTTCAAAGTAATGGAGGGTGGAGAAAACCGTTCGTAAGTTATGCGCTGTGGAGCGGGCAGGGACAAACCCCGACTGATCCGGAAGGACCAAAGTAGGGATGAGTGGTTTAAGCCGACTGGCAATCATTTTTGCCAAAATCTTAGCATCTATATTGATGATGGAGAGTGGGCGGTAGGAATCGCATCGATTAGCAGGCTTGTCAGGCTTAAGGAGCACCACCAAGAGAGCCTCCTTTAGCGATGGGGGGAGAGTGCCGCTGTCATATGCCTCTGCAAAGACATCCAAGAGCCCAGGCGCTAAATCGTCAGCATAGGCTTTATAAAACTCACTGGGGAGCCCGTCTAGCCCCGGGGCCTTGCAAGTAGGCAACGCACTAATAGCCATTTTGACATCTTCCACGTCGAAGGGTTGGGTGAGATATTCGCGTTGATTAAGGGAGAGCCAGCCTAACGGGACATCGTCCAAGTACTCATGGATGTCAGCAGCTGACACGTGCCCCTGCTCTCCATAAAAGGTGGAGTAGAAGTCAAGCATCACCTCACTAATGTCGGTAGAGGTGTAGTGCGCTGTCCCCCCAGAATCGAGCATTTCCATGATGGAGTCCTGAGCCCGTGGCGCAGCTAGTTTCTGAGCCAATGAGCGACTGGGTCGCCCCCCCTCTCCATAATAGCGCGCGTACAGCGTCTCGACCTATGCATTACCTCCTGATCCGCTGTGTCGTTATATTCCGTTACCAACTCACGTATAGTAGCTAATGTAGATGAGAGGTTTTGGGCATAGTCTCGTTCCAAGGCGGAGATATTTTCTGCCAGTTTCTGCATTCGACGTCGGAGGTCTTTTAATACCCCTGCCTGCGCTCCCATGCAAATTCCCCTAATAGTAACTTTAAACGCCTCCCACAGGACCCCAGGGCTGTCCACAGAGCCAATGTTTTCCTTTAAAAAATCACTGATGGCCGCACCCACTGTGCACCTAAACACTTGGTCCGTAAGCGAGGAGGGCTGCAAGCGCCATTGAAACGGGGGACACTCACAGGTAGGAGCGTGTACCTCTATAAGCACGGGAGAATGGTCCGATAATGTTTTGGCTAGATGTCGGACATCCACGACCCATGTACATGCAATCTCCGACACGAGCCAGTAATCCAATCTGGACCATGTACCATGTACCGTAGATATGAATGTGCTTTCGCGGGTTCCCGGGTGTCGCATGCGCCAAATATCTTGTATCGCCCCTGCCGCCAGGAATCCCATCAGTGCCTCAGATGCCTGGCTATGTCGTGCCGTACCACTGCTCTGCCTATCAAGGTGTGGATCTAAACAGACGTTAAAGTCGCCTACCCAGAACAGTTCAACCGAAGGAAATTTAGAGATGCGACGCCACACATCAGTGAAGAAGGCGGGGTCATCAATATTTGGGCCATATACATTCGCAAGAAGGACATCCTTCCCCCCAAGTTGACCATGGATTATAGCCACCCTGCCCTGTGTGTCCGTTTCCGTGTGCAGTGCAGTAAAAGGGGTCCCTCTTTTCACTAATATCATCACCCCTCGAGCGTAAGAGGAATAGGAGGAGGCTACCCTCAGCGCTGCCCACCGAGTGCCAACATTCTTTTCCGATAGTTGTGTAAGATGCGTCTCTTGCAAGAACGCCACCTGGATGCCTAGTCTATCTAGTTGCGCCAAAACAGCTTGTATCTTTCTAGGGCTGTTCAAGCCACGCATGTTCCAGGTGAGGAACCTTATATTATAACCCATGGATGGGCAGTGTCAGATACAGTTAACAATGCAAAATGGAGTGCTGGAATCTGCTCCAAAAGGTACCAGGAAAGTGCAATAAAAAAGTGCCCAGTGTCCCCCCTAGCCCACCCCCCACAACCCCCCACCCACTTCAGCGACCCCAACATGCTAAAGCCATCCCATCCCGACAGAAACAGCCCCCAACATGGAGAACAACAGTTGTACATCTGGTTTTGGGGAACACCCATGGGGGAGCACCAGGGTGCTTCAAACCTCCTACGAAGCAGGAGGTGGCTGAGCAGGGAAGTGAATGCGCAAAAGGTAACAAGCAAACATCAATAAGTATTGCATCAACACAGTAAACCTGGATTGCAGTACCGTCCCCAAAGTGTAATACCATTAGATAACCTAGAGACATTATATTTGCGAGCCACTTGATGTTCCCAAGGGCAAGACAATGAAAGACACTAATCTTGGGCTCATAGGAGGCCAGCATAGGAGTTCAGATACCACGGAGGGTATGAGAGGGGCAGATGCCACTCTCTGATCATGAGCAACCAATCGGAAGGGGGAGAAATATGCCACCAGACAGGGTGTTTGGGTCCCAGCCCACCAAAAGACCAGAATCTGGGGTAAGGTACGCCTCCCCCACCGGAACCAGGGCCTATATAGGATAGTGGCATGCCCACCTCCCACTAAGAGTGCACAGGAAAACAACAAGCTGAGGGGCACAAGGTATGACCGGGCAACAGTAGAAGTAGAGAGACAGCCGTGGTAAGTCAAGGCAGATCTCGGGTATTCAGAAAAATCCCATCATCAGAGCAGGCTCAGGCACACCATCATAGGTCCTCGTCGTCCTGGGCCGCCACTGTCTCAGAGCGTCTACGTTTCTGCTTCTTGACATAGTCCATTGCCGCCTTAGGGGAAGTGAAAATGTTGCTCTCTCCGTCCTGACCCACCCGTAGGCGTGCGGGGTATAGCATAGCGTAGGGGATACCTTCGGTCTGTAGGAACTCCTTTACGGCACCGAACTCCCTCCGCGCCGCCTGGATGGCCACCGTAAAATCAGGGAAAAATGACAAATTATTTCCTTGATGCGTAATGGTGTCCTTGTCTCTAGCAAGCCTTAAGACAGTAACACAGTCTCTGTAGTGCAGCAGGCATGCTATTATAGGGTGTGGTGGGGCTCCCAGCACCGGTCTCACCGCCAGGGAGCGGTGGGCTCGCTCCACGATAAACATAGGGGACATGTTTTCAGGGCCAAAGAGTTCCTTGATCAAGGTTTCGATATAAGTCTCCATTCTGCCAGTATTGGTGGACTCCGGCAGGCCCGTGATACGGACATTATTGCGGCGAGACCTGGCCTCCAAATCTTCATTTTTTGCTTGTATGAGGGCCAGTACCTTCTCCATTTGTAGAGCCTTGCCCGCCACGTCACTCAGGCCGTCCTCGTTAGTGGAGACTCGCTGTTCGATTTCACCCATTCTAACATTCTGTTTTTCAAGTTGGGAGGACATATGGTCGAGCCTGTGGTTTACCGCTGCCATTGCCCTTTCAATGGACTGGAGACTTTTCTGCATGGCGAGCAGGGTGGATTCCAACTTGGAGGGGCCCTCCCCAGACGCATCCGCCTCTGAGTCCGAGGCAGCACGCTGCTGTGGTTTGGTAGATTTGCGTGCCTCAAAAGTGAGGCGAGTCTGTGATTTATCGGAGCGCCCCATGATGCCAGAGAGCAGGGCGCAAGTAAACAAGTCACCCTCGCAAGCAAGGCCCAAGGACCACCGGTCATGATCAGCAGAATCGGGTGGCAAGAGTCTCCTATGTCAAGCTGGGCCCAGCAACACACAGCCAGCTCCACCAAAGTGGCGGGAGCCACAACACCCCAGGCACAGGCACAGGCCGTCGGTACCAGGCAATGCAGGATGACCGCCCCCACCAACGTTGGCAGGGTAATGTGGAGATGTAAGGAGAGGAGTAGGCGTCAGGGGCCACCAAACCGCTATCCGGTTGCAGTCAGGGAGACAGTCAGTATCGCGCTTCACATCAGGTGCCTCAGGGGGATATGTAGGCGGGCTGCCCCAGCAGCGCAGATGGGGTCAGATGCGCAATGGCCAGCTGCCGTACCGGGGCTCAGCAGGCCTGCGCCAGGTTTCCTTGTCGCCTCTACGCCAGATTACGCCAGCCACCCAGCGCCTCACGCGGCACATATAGGCCGCAGCTCGCAGAGCGCGACCAGGCCCTCCGGCCCCCACCCACCGCCGTGGCTAAAGGCCGGAAGCCCGGCCCGCACCCCACTCACCGCAGCCCTGCTCATTTTGTTGATAGTAGGGACTTTCAAATAATAAATTGTAGTGCTCAGCTAAGTCAGTAATAGGTACATATGCTAGTGCAATGAATTTTTTTATTTGATAAGCAAAGCTGCTATTTGTTGCATATTCTACACTTAGGGGTCCATTACGATGACTGGCGGATGCACCTCCGCGTTGCTGGCGGTGGGAGAAAACGCTGTTTTCCGCCCGTGAGCAGCGGTGCACCCGCCCGCCATATTACAATGGCCAAATCCAGCTCATTGTCCGTCCGCCGCGGTGCGACGTGGACCACCATCAAACGCGCCCGCCACCGCGGCGGAGACAACCAATCGAGAGCCACCGCCGTGCGGAATGACGTCCCTCCCGCCGTACAAATTAGGATGCGCAAAACAGCCAGGCACACCGCAGCGGAGAAACCGGCCAATCTGAGCATACGGAAGCACCACAGCGGAGCGCATATTCGAATCCCGGAGCCAACCACCATGGACCCGGCACTACACGTCTTCCCGGCGCTGTACATGATACACCTCCAGCAAGCCATGGACCGTGGCGGACGCCGCCGCAGGTACGCCACCACACAACTCCGCACACAAACACAAACCACAACTCCATGTCTGATGTAAGGTCCCTGCCCCCACCAGACACCCTGGTAGGAACACAACCACAGGTGTAGCCACACATGTCCTACCTGCCACTAGTCCACGCCTCCACACCCAGGCCACCATGTCCGCGATTCTGAAATAATGTCCAGTTCACGTACCCGCACCGGTGAATCCGCGTTAAAAAATGCACACAATGTAGTAGGCTGGGCCAGCGCAAGGCATGGGCAGTGCACAAAGTACACAGGGTAACACCTCCACACTCCACACACTAGGCCCACCCACACCATGAAGGGACATGCCACGTGATCTTCCTGTGCTCCCACATGCCCAAAAACCAGCCAGGTGAACACACACACTGCACCACACAACAAACAACTAGGGAGACAGCATTATCAGGTGTGGCTGCAGAGTAACACACAGCATAGAAGCACTGGGCCAGGGGAACCCACACACCACAACAACATCACACTCATGGCAAGTAAACTGAGTCCAAGCACAAAATAAACACACACAGACAATGAACAAACACTCCAATGGACACACAGCCTGCCAAGTCACACTGACATACCCCACACTGACACACAGCAACAAACACAGACCACATGCCAACAGCAATGGAGGACAACAAATAGGAAACCCAAAGTGAGGTGCACACAAATGGAATGGCAAGGAGCTGAACACCAACAACGTGTACATCACATGCAAGGGAAGGAACACATAACATCAACCCCAGCCCAAAAATCCACACATGGCAGTCACAGTGAGTGAAGTCAAACCACAGTCACCTCACTGCAACAACTCAGGGAGACAGCAAGGCAACCCATGTATAGGCACAGGGATGAAAGGAAGGGTATGAAGTCTAACACTGATCAGCCACACATCTGTATCCAAATACATCACAGGAGTATGTCAGCAGCACAACACACAGGGCCCATTGCAACACTCCATGACTGTCAAACACAAGTATGAACCTTCACACAACCCCACACCCATCACACTTGCAGCACACAACACCAGTGACAAACACACAGAAGCTTGCCAATAATATCCAGTCAAGACACTGACAAGCAAACACACCCCCTGGGTGGTATCCACAAACATCACACACACACACACACAGGTATGGCAGTACCACTGTACGCACAAAAACAACAGTCAAACACAGAACACAATCAAAACACACACACAGAACTACTATAATAACAGACAAGACCCGTGCAGCTAAACAGTGCAAAATCAATGGGAGCACAGACACAACAGGAGTACACAACCACATCAGTCATGATAAATGCACAGACAACATACCACAACACATATAAGAAGTGCATCCACTAAAAACAATAATGGAGAACAAAAGGCAGAAATGGGCCTACAATGACACATAGACAGACATACCACACCACCCATCAACTCAAAATGGTGTCATAGTGTACCACATGTCTGCACATGCACAACAATGACAAGAGACACATCAAATATGAGAGGAGAAAACACCAAGGATGCACATAAAACAAACACAGGAACCACAACAGACCTCAGTCCATGTGACAGACACACAAGTAAGGCACCCCACAATGGCCACACAGATCTGAATCAAACACAACAACAACACACACACTGACAGGCAAATAGAACACCACACACAGAGCATCTGTCAACTGCATGACACAACACAACACAAACACTGCACACAGCCACATCAGCCCCAAGACATGCACAGGCAAAGATATCAACATGCTACAACAGCTAAACATCAGGGGTGCACAACAGGCAAGGACAAGGCAACATACACTCACAGCACTGCATGCACACCAAGCAGTGTGTGCACAACACACATACCAGTTACAAACAGAGATGAGTGACACACCATGAACACACACAACAACAATCTAAACATCACACACACAACAACACACCCAGGAAGTCAATCAGTCCACAGCAAACACACCTACTTCCAAGCCAACACACACAGATGCACAAGTCTGGGACACAAAAGTTGAAACAACATGATCAGAGGAAACAAGACATTGGCAATGTTGAAGTGGCAAATAGAGCATGTGTCACAGTAAACCATACCCACACAGTAACCCTTTATTTAGCAAGGACACTGACAAGGCAGACAACAGGGAGAAGCTGCACAGGCAAGGGGCACACAGCAGTGAACAGCAAGGCCAGTGGCCAGTCCAAAGTGCAGGTGAGGCACATGAGAAGCTGCACAGGCAAGGGGCACACGGCAGTGAACAGCAAGGCCAGTGGCCAGTCCAAAGTGCAGGTGAGGTACATGAGAAGCTGCACAGACAAGGGGCACACAGCAGTGAACAGCAAGGCCAGTGGCCAGTCCAAAGTGCAGGTGAGGTACATGAGAAGCTGCACAGGCAAGGGGCACACAGCAGTGAACAGCAAGACCAGTGGCCAGGACACAGTGCAGGTGAGGTACATGAGAAGCTGCACGGGCAAGGGGCACACAGCAGTGAACAACAAGGCCAGTGGCCAGTCCAAAGTGCAGGTGAGGCACATGAGAAGCTGCACAGGCAAGGGGCACACAGCAGTGAACAGCAAGGCCAGTGGCCAGTCCAAAGTGCAGGTGAGGAACATGAGAAGCTTCACAGGCAAGGGGCACACAGCAGTGAACAGCAAGGCCAGTGGCCAGTCCAAAGTGCAGGTGAGGAACATGAGAAGCTTCACAGGCAAGGGGCACACAGCAGTGAACAGCAAGGCCAGTGGCCAGGACACAGTGCAGGTGAGGTACATGAGAAGCTGCACAGGCAAGGGGCACACAGCAGTGAGCAACAAGGCCAGTGGCCAGTCCAAAGTGCAGGTGAGGCACATGAGAAGCTGCAAAGGCAAGGGGCACACAGCAGTGAACAGCAAGGCCAGTGGCCAGTCCAAAGTGCAAGTGAGGCACATGAGAAGCTGCACAGGCAAGGGGCACACAGCAGTGAACAGCAAGGCCAGTGGCCAGGACACAGTGCAGGTGAGGTACATGAGAAGCTGCACAGGCAAGGGGCACACAGCAGTGAACAACAAGGCCAGTGGCCAGTCCAAAGTGCAGGTGAGGAACATGAGAAGCTGCACAGGCAAGGGGCACACAGCAGTGAACAGCAAGGCCAGTGGCCAGTCCAAAGTGCAGGTGAGGCACATGAGAAGCTGTACAGGCAAGGGGCACACAGCAGTGAACAGCAAGGCCAGTGGCCAGGACACAGTGCAGGTGAGGTACATGAGAAGCTGCACAGGCAAGGGGCACACAGCAGTGAACAATAAGGCCAGTGGCCAGTCCAAAGTGCAGGTGAGGCACATGAGAAGCTGCACAGGCAAGGGGCACACAGCAGTGAACAGCAAGGCCAGTGGCCAGTTCAAAGTGCAGGTGAGGTACATGAGAAGCTGCACAGGCAAGGGGCACACAGCAGTGAACAGCAAGGCCAGTGGCCAGGACACAGTGCAGGTGAGGTACATGAGAAGCTGCACAGGCAAGGGGCACACAGCAGTGAACAACAAGGCCAGTCCAAAGTGCAGGTGAGGCACATGAGAAGCTGCACAGGCAAGGGGCACACAGCAGTGAACAGCAAGGCCAGTGGCCGGTCCAAAGTGCAGGTGAGGTACATGAGAAGCTGCACAGGCAAGGGGCACACAGCAGTGAACAGCAAGGCCAGTGGCCAGGACACAGTGCAGGTGAGGTACATGAGAAGCTGCACAGGCAAGGGGCACACAGCAGTGAAAACAAGGCCAAGGGCCAGTGAAAAGTGCAGAGTGAGTACATGACATCCAGCACTGTGAATGTGTGGTACAGTACTCTGCCATGGTCAGCAACACACTCAGGGTGTGAAAAATGGGCAGTCTATGGCACCACTGTGGGAGAGACATGTGTGTGAGGGGGACTAACACTCAGACTTGTCTGGCAGTATGACTGGGAGGTGGCTGTCTGTCGGGGCTAGTTGGGGTACTGGCTCGGGGAGAGAAAGGCCCAGCTGGGGTCGAGCCATCAGTGTACTGGGAAGCCTGAGGGCTGCTAGGTCCAGGTGTGGTAGAGCCAGCAGTGGTGTGGGAAGCCTGAGGGCTGCTAGGTCCAGGTGTGGCAGAGCCAGCAGTGGTTTGGGAAGCCTGAGGGCTGCTAGGTCCAGATGGGGTGGTGGCACGTGGAGGTGGACTCATGCTTGCATGAGACCCAGTGTGTGTGGGTGAATTTTGAGGGGTGCCCTTCCACCTCTTGGGGATTTGATATGGCTTCCCTGTCCTGGGATTCATACCAAGTGGGGTGTATACAACAGGCACACTCGTCACAAAAGCTGGATCATGTGCAGATGCGGGTCCCCCCTCTGGGGACGTGCTGGATTCTTTGGGACGCTTGGCCCCGGATTGCCTCTGCCCCTGCATCACCTGTTCACCAGGTGTCCCCCCTACAGTGGCCTCCTTTCCCTGCTTCACAGGGCTCTGGATGGGAGTAGATGTGCTTGTCTCTGCGAGACACTTTTGGGACAGGTGAGTCCTTGGCTGGGGATGCCCCTGAGGCATGTGAGCCTGAGGCCTGCTTCTTGCCATCCTTGCCCTGGCTGTGGCCTGAAGGGCTTTTGCCTCTGCGCTCTGGTGTGGGTTTACCTTTCTGTGGGGATGGTGTCTGCGGCCTGGACTGCTTGGGCTGCTGCTGCTGCTGTGTGCTGCTTGTGATGTATCTGTCCCTTGATGTCTGGGGTGTGTGCTCACTATCATCAGATGCGTCCACTGGCAGGGTGGTGGGACTAGGGACTGGAGCTGGACCATGGGCTTGGGCAAGTTGAATGGCTGCTGTCACTGTAGAGGACAGAGACTGTACAGTCCGGTGTAGCCTACCCACGTCGAAATGAACGCCCTCCATGAAAGCCACCACCTGTGCCAATGGTCCAGGAAGGCATTGAGGAGAGCTGTCTGACCCACACACAGCTGGCGCAAAAGGTCCACAGACTCAGCACTGATGGCAGCAGGGGGGACAGGGGCAGGGGCAGCGGTGCCTGGGATGAAGGACACTCTTCCCTTTTTCGTGGTGCGAACACAGGCAGCAACAGTGGGAGTAGCAGGGAGGGTGGGCACTGAACGCTGTGTGGTGGACGAGGAGGCATAGTCCCCGTTTCCTTCTGACGAAAACATAGATGTATCACCGCCGTCGTTAGATGACATAGAGGTCTGCGTTTCTGGCTGTGACTCCTCTAGAAGACTACAGTCCCCCTCTGATGCACTGGTGACATCCGTGTCACTATGCAGGTGAGCAGCACTTGTGCCTGATGCCTCACCACTGGTGTCCGTCCCGTGTCCTTCCGTGCCCATGTGAGATGCTGCATGAGAGAGAGAGAGAGGATCAGTACATTTGCATCAAGTTTACAAATATCTGCAAGGGAAGCATCAGTAATGATGGACAATCATCCATGTTGGACAACACCATGGGCAGTAACATTGTGCAACCTCAATCCAAACATCGAAATTACCGTGGCATGATGCAAACTTGACATAATACACCCATGTGATGGACACACAGCCAATTAGCCTGTTGGTGGCTTCCTCTAACCACACACACATATCCCTCTGTGCACACCTAGGGCCCTGAAGGGGTCAAAGATTCTACTCACAACATGTTGCCACTGTCACATCTTGAGCCAGCAGAAGTGTCTAACACAGAGACAGACTCCAACATATCCACACACAATGTCCATGGGCACATGCCATCCACCATGTCGTATCTTGGGGCACAACTACAGTTGCAAATTGGTGTTAGATGTGTAGCCAATCTGAGGTCAGCCAATGCACACATTGATGATGGCACACTCAGACCATGCACTCTGCTGCACCCTGACATGGGATGTCCGTGACGACACCAATGAAGATGATACCAGAAGGCCACAACTACAAATGTGAAGTCAAGGGCCATTACACCAATGACATGGGAAGGTACATGTAGGGGCAATGCATGACAACTGCACCCAACACCGCGGCCACTTACATGCCATTGCATCACACTAGCAACATCACAGCCCTGCACTGGCCCAGGCTTGGAGCACATGCTGCAAAACTACAACCAAAGTCACACTCACAGAATACTCACCACCAGCTTGCTGCTGATGCACCTTCAGACGTGCATCCAGTTCAGGCTGCGTCACAGCTAAAATGCGTGCCATCAGTGGTGTCATGCAGCGCCAACCTGCCAGCCCGAGGGATCAGCCCCAGTGTCATCTCGGCCACGTTCCTGCTCAGCCGGGCGATGTCATCCCACCTCTTGTGACAGTGGGACCGCCGTCTGTTTGAGACACCAGGTGCACGCACCTTTGATGCAATGGCCCTCCACACGGCCTTGCGCTGGTTGACTTTGAGCTGCAGACATGGGAGACAAGAGGGGGCAACAATCAGTGTAACTGACCACCATTTCCCAGTGCAGGACCATGACACTGACTCAGCCATTACTTTAGCAGAGACAATAAATCAGCAAAATTCAAACATCATCATGTGGGAAACACACATTAATGCATGCAGGTATAATAATAATAATAATACAGTCATTTATTGAGCGCGAACAGCTACCTCCTAGGAGGTGTCCCGGCACTAGAGCGGTAAGTGACACACGGGAGACAGGCACGATCAAGACACTACAAATTAAGCCTGGTTAAAAAAGCCACGTTTTAACTGCCTTCCTAAATTGTGTTTCAGAAGAGATCTGACGCAAGAAGTTAGGAAGGGAATTCCACAGTTTGGATGCCCCAAACAAAAAAGATCTGCCACCTAGCCGGGTTTTCTTCACTCGAGGAGTGCAAAGTAGTTTCTGGGAACTGGATCTCAAAGCACGCGACTGCGTGTAGACACCCAGCCTCTGTTTCAGATATGAAGGGCATGATCCGTGAAAAGCCCGAAATGCAAGGGTCAAGGCCTTAAATTTGATTCTCTTGGCAACTGGAAGCCAATGTAGTTCTCTAATATGCGGAGAGATGTGTTGCCGAAAAGGAACACGTTTGATTAATCTCGCAGGCGCATTTTGGACCATTTGGAGTTTTTTAACTTGGTAGGCCGGTAAGCCGATATAGAGGCCGTTTGCGTAGTCTAAGCGGGCAGTTACTGTGGCATGGACTACAGTCCTGCGACAGCTCTCAGGCAGCAGGTGTATACATTTTCGCAGGTTTCTCAAGCTGCTAAAACAAGCAGCTGTGACCTGCTGAATTTGGGCAGAAAAGGATAAATCCGCCTGCCATTTTACACCCAGATTTTTAGCATATTCCGCTGGTACAGGTGGCAAACCCATTTCCTAGGGCCACCACAGGTCTGCGGCCGGAGGCTGGGTTTTGCCGAAGAACACCACTTCAGTTTTATAGGCATTCAATTTAAGTTTGTTGTTGTTCATCCAGCCTGCAATATCTTTTAAGCAGCCTTTAAAGCACTTAAAAGAGTCTTCGATTTGATCCTTGAACGGGAAGACCAATTGGGTGTCGTCGGCGTAAGAAATCGCCTTCACTCCCCAGTTGGCTATCAGAGTAAATAGGGGAGCCAGATATATGTTGAACAGTAGCGGACTTAGGGCCGATCCCTGTGGCACCCCGCACCATAGATGCTTGTGGGTGGACTGATACGGTTGTAGAGCCACCCTTTGAGTGCGCAGGTGGAGGAAAGACTTCAGCCAGGCCAGGGCTGTGCCATTAACCCCGCTGTCCAGAAGATGTTGCGTCAGTATAGAATGGTCCACCGTATCGAATGCTGCAGAGAGATCCAGGAGCACCAGCATGGCTGATGCCCCTGAATCCAATGCCATTCTGATTGAATCAGCTACCTCTAATAGCGCTGTCTCTGTGCTGAACCCAGCTCGGAAACCGGATTGGGTATCGTGCAGTATATTGTGGCTTTCGATGAAATTGGCCAGTTGCCGCTGCACTACCTTTTCCAGCATTTTTGCTGGGGCTGGCAACAGAGAAATTGGTCTATAATTGTTCAGAACCCCTGAATCTATATTGGGTTTCTTTTTAAGGGGGAGTAAAGTGGCATGCTTCCAAAGATCCGGGAAAGAGGGTGGACACAGTACATGCCCATCTCATGGCCATGCAGGACGCCAGCCGAGAGCTAAATGTGTATGCTGACCATATCTAATGCAATATTCTGGGAATACCAAGACATGCAGGACATCACTACATATGTCACTGTGAATACTCACTGTGCCCAACACTGCGCAGCCCTCAAAGCACTTGCCCTTCAAATGCCACACTGTGTCATGGAGGTCACATTGAGGGACATGACCTCACAAACACAAACCCTCATCACAAGGCCTGTCGTGTGCAATCTACATCTCTGTAATGGCTCATTGATGGAGACTCAAGAGGAAAAGCACAGATTTAACACTCTCTACATTCAGTGTTGTGTCACTGTCAGATTGGGCAGTGAATGTGCTGGCCATTTGGGGTCACACAGAGGTCCAACGTGGGGCATCTCATCTTTTACATGGAGGGACTATTTGGAAACACAAACAGTGCCAACACATGCGAGTATGTGCACATGCTGGTGGTGATGGAAAGGTCCGGGCACAATAATGTTGGAATGTACTGTGTCATAGGTGAATGACCAACAAGAGTGTCACCCTGGGGGATTGAGGTCCTGAGTATAGTGCAGAACTAGAGATGAGGCACATATTGAGTCAGAAACAATGCCCTCACTACCCTCTGGACAACAACACTAGCTAAGGCCACAGATGGGCCTGTGAAGGACATCAGGGACACACACAGACATTCAGACTGGCAATCACTGTCCTGACTCGTGAAATGAAAAGGTGCAGCCTCACTGTATGTCTGACAAAACATTATACTTCCCTCACATCTGGATGTGCAGGCAGGGAAACATGTTGAATAGGCTAAACACACCTTTCCCCTGGAAACAGCATGCTAGGCAGTGCATGACCCAACCCCACACTCCCACGCACATACTGCAGCAGATCAACTTCATGTGTGCCCCCCCTGCACTCTCACTCACACTCTGAGATACTCACCACGACATTTGGCGCATCAAAGAGCCTTGGATACTGGTTGAGCACCTCGTCCACCAGGACCTCCAGTTCCTCGGTGGTGAAGGGAGTGGAACGGATCTTATCAGTCCTCGCCATCACTCTGGGCAGGAGACAGCAGCAGCGGCAGTTGGTGGTGAGGGGTCTCAGGCAGCAGTCCCTGAAGGCAGCAGCAGGTGAGGGGTCTCAGGCAGCAGTCCCTGAAGGCAGCAGCAGGTGAGGGGTCTCAGGCAGCAGTCCCTGAAGGCAGCAGCAGGTGAGGGGGTCTCAAGCAGCAGTCCCTGAAGGCAGCAGCAGGTGAGGGGTCTCAGGCAGCAGGCCCTGAAGGCAGCAGCAGGTGAGGGGTCTCAGGCAGCAGGCTCAGTGAGCTGTGGCAATGTGTGGCTCTCTCACACACATATATAGCCCCCAGGGCTCGTTCCTGTTGTTCTAAGCTGCTGCAATTGGCGTTCCAGGTCTGCCTCATTCAAATACATCCAATGACCGGCCCCGCGGTGGCGGAGCACGCCTACCGCGATTTTCAAACTTGCATCAGGCTACCGCGATAGCGCTTCCCATTGGCTGGAAGGGCATGCTCCATGGCGGTGACACACCGCATGGGACAGGCGTGCTGTACCGCGGTGGTGCATCTTTCAAATGCATCCAATGACCGGCCCCGCGGTGGCGGAGCACGCCTACCGCGATTTTCTAACCTGCATCAGGCTACCGCGATTGCGCTTCCCATTGGCTGGAAGGGCATGCTCCATGGCGGTGACACACCGCTGATGCCAGGCGGTAGCTACCGTGATTTCGGGCCCATGCATTGCTATGAGTGACCGGGATCTGGGTGTCGGAGCATGCCATCCGCCATTAGCCATGTGTATATGCCTATCAATCCCGCTATGGTGTCTTGGGCCATGGCGGTGACACACCGCTGGTGCCAGGCGGTAGCTACCGCGATTCCGGGCCCATGCATTGCTATGAGTGACCGGGATCTGGGTGTCGGAGCATGCCATCCGCCATTAGCCATGTGTATATGCCTATCAATCCCGCTATGGTGTCTTGGGCCATGGCGGTGACACACCGCTGGTGCCAGGCGGTAGCTACGGCGAGGGTGCAGCATGACATTGTTGACTATGGGTGTGATAGTGTTGTTTGGAGCACGTTTAAGGCAGCAATGGACACATCGTGCTGTGTCAATGTCATGGGTCATATCTGTACTTCGAACAGTGGTCACTTCCAAAATATCATGGCACTTGATGTAACTCAAATGGGCTATAGTTAGTAATGACATCCTAAACTTCATATCTTACACCAAATGCAACACTGAAAGGACTAATGGGGCACATTACTCCTACACAATTTCATATCTGACCCCCAAATTTAGCCCCAATTTCATGTCTCTCACCCCATTTTGGCCCCAATTTCATATCTGACACCAAATAAGTACCCCCAATTTCATATCTGATCCAAATATTTACACACGTATTCATATCTCACACAATATGTCACTATACAGTACATGATTGTACAAACATTTCAGCATTATCTTCATTACTCACCACATATGTCACACTGTTGTCTGTTTGGTATCACCAATTACAGCCTTCATGTAAGGTTATTGTTCGCAGTAGCAAATCCAACAGTATATGTCCACATGGACATGTGTGGGCTCTACACACTCAAGGATGTTAATTACATCACCGGCACACTTGGCATTATGTACCTCCTTATTTCTTTGACTTGTATCTATGCCTTTGGGTATGTTTTGTCTCCATATCTGCCAAATGTTATCACCATTACTTGTGTCATTGTGTCGGGTATGTGCTCATGTTGTTCTGCCTGTCATATGTGATTTTGTTACATGTATTTTCCACAGCTGTGAGTATGTTGATAGTGGATTTGATGTGTGTTGTGTGTTACGTTGGTACTCACCAAGGACAGGTGCATTGACCTTGTTCACATGAAGATTGTTGGCTTGGTGATGGACTGTAGCCAAAAGTGGTGATGGTGCTCACTGACTGGGAACTTTGATATGGCATCTGTGACCAGTATAAGGTGACCCACAATTCGCTGGACATTGATGTGATGCGTGTGCTTTCATTTGCAGTAATTGTGTGCAGTTTTTGCAGGGTGCACAATTAGGACACGTGTGCAGTGATATTAAACAAACACAAGTGGATAAGCATGCTATGGCGTAGTAGCCTTTCTGGGGCACAAGCTGTTCCTGCGCAGTGTGGGTGAACTGATGGTGCTGTTGAATCAAGCTAATGATGGCATCCAAGACAGGTGAGATATACCTTGATAGGGCTGGCTGTGACACCCATCAAACTCTGTCTTATGTTGTATTGAAGGTACCAGAGGCCAACAAGTGATGCACACCCAGCATCTTTGTCTGCGGAGGAATGTTGAGAGTCCGCTGTGTTGTTCCTGACAGGCTGTGTGGAATGTGGGTCAGGATGCCTTTGATAGTAGTCCTTTAGTACCTGTGTTGTGCGATGACTTCCGCTGTTGTTATGTGTATGAGGCTGTTGTGTTTTTGTTATGTACTCAGTATGTTTATGCGCTGACTTGTAGGTATTCTGGTGTGGTTTTGTCCTGGTGGTGTTGTAGGTTGTTTTTGTGGCACTGTTGTGCCTCCAAGCAGCTGGAGTATTAGCTCCATGGCAACTGTTGTACTTTAGTTGCGTGTCTGGGCAGTGCTACCTTCATACTGCATGTCATAGTGCATCTTAAGTGCAGATTGACGTTTGTCTACAGTCCTTTTGGATCACGTACCTTATCCACATTTTGTGTGCCACATTGACAATGTGTGCTTGTTGATGATATTGTGCAGTTGTGTCATTGTGTCTTGATCCACGGCGACACTGAATATGCAGATGCTTTTCATTATTAGTCATTGACTGACTTTGAATTGTGATTACCAGCATGTTTGGCATGTGTACTGATGACAGTGGATATTAGCACAGGCTTGTGAATATGTATGCGAGTGTCTCTAAACTTGTGTGGATTTGCATTGGCTCACATTCCATGATGAGTCCTTCAGAACTGGACAAATTGTGTAGTTCATGTGTCCCCTGTCATGATTGCACAAGAATGTGTGGCAGGTACAGCAGCCACTTTGAAGCCAGCAGTGTTTCTGTTTCACACATGTCCTGTATCATTTACTGTCAGGGCTGTTTGCACCAGATTTTGATATGTGACTATTAGCATTCACAGAAACAGTTTCCATGTTTGTTGTTCTCACTGTGCGAATACTGAAGAAGTGTAATACAATGTTTTCTCAAGGTGTCACGACTTTTGACTTGCACTGTATGGTGCATTGTGATGCCAGTCAATGTTTGCGCTGTGTCAATCAAAAGCTACAGATTTGTGCACATCTCATGTTCTGTTGCAATGACGTGTCCCCTTTCATCTCTCCTAGGAGGCGACCTAATGTGTATCGTCCAGTCACCCTGCTGGCTAACATTGAGGATGATGACGTGATACGCAGATTCCGTCTGAACCGCACAAACATCCAAGACCTGTGTGCCATGTTGGATCCACACCTGCGGGCTGGCAGGACATACCCAACAGCATTAACTACTGAATCGAAGGTGATGGCGGCACTGCATTTCCTGGCTACTGGGTCATTCCAGGAGACAGTGGGCATTGCAGGGGGGATGTCTCAGCCCACCTTCAGCATGGTGCTACGGGCTTTCCTGTCGGCAATGATGCAGTACAAAGACCAATACATAAGTTTTCCAAGGAGGGCTGCTTTGGCGGCTGTGAAGGCGGATTTTTATGCCCTTGGTCACATCCCTAATGTTGTAGGTGCTATTGACTGCACACATGTTGGCCTGGTTCCACCACAGGCACGGGAACACATATATAGGAATCGTAAACATTCACATTCCATCAATGTGCAGGTGGTGTGCCAGGCCGATATGATCATATTGCATGTCTGTGCCAAGTTTCCCGGCTCTGCACATGATTCCTACATCCTGCACAACAGCATTGTGCCCCAGCTGATGGCCAATCTACTTCCGGAGCGGGCATGGATTGTGGGTGAGTGGGCAGAGTCAAGTTGTGTGCTGTGTGTGCCATGCTGTCCTCTGCCACAGTTGTATTACTTAATCGGTATGTTTTTTAACACCTAGGTGACTCTGCATATCCCAACAGACCGTGGTTGCTGAGCCCACTACGCAATCCTAGGACACCGTCTGAAGTCCGCTACAACAATGCCCATGGTAGAACACGTCGGGTGGTGGAGCGAACCTTTGGTCTCCTAAAATCGAGATTTCTCTGCCTGGACCGGACCGGAGGGGCACTCATGTACTCACCCAAGAAGGTGTGTCAGATAGTGGTAGCATGCTGCATAACCTGGCCTTACGGAAAGGAATACCCATGATCCCGGACGATGATGACCAGCCGAGGCCATCACCTGCGATACCACAAATGGCCAGTGACGAGGATAGTGGAGAGGAGGAAGGTGTCGACCAGCGTCGGCAGCTCATCAACCGCTACTTCACTTGAAGGTGAGTGACAATGTGCAACTGGTCCATTGTCTGTTGATGTAGTTGTTTGGGTGATGGTCTATGTGATCTTTGTGAGTGCATCCTGTTGTTGACTCAGTGCTGGCTGCCTATGAGTTGGATCTAGGGTAGTTTGGAACAGCTACAGGATGTCTATGTTGGTACTGTTGCACATTGTAATGTGTGCATATTGTTGTACAGTGAGGACATGTGTTGTGTGATGGCTGTGATGCCACCACCTGACTAGTGACTTTTGTTCTGTTGTCTTTTGCTAGGTCCCTTCTGCCCCTCCTTGCCTACAGAGGATCCATGCTCCTGTGACATTGTAACCATGGTAAACATTGCACATACTGTGATAAACATGGAGCAGACTCAAATACATTTGTGCGTTATTGTTGTTTATTTCCAATGGGTATATGTGAGAGGGAAGTGGATATTTACATAAGTGTGAATGGGGAATCAATGAGTTGGCAGTCATGGTAGATGAGACAATCGGGTAGGCACCACATTGATGTGGTGACACAGTCCAACAGACGGATGCCATTACCATGGCAGTGTGGGTAAGGACAGTGTACAGAGTCAATGGTTGGGTAAAGAGTGTTGCCATCATGGCTGGCTCTTTGACTGGCGTTTGCCAGGTGCTTTGCCACGGGTGAGTCCCAAGTTTTTCTTTGGACGGCCCCTTCTTCTTTGGCAGGGGGCATCGTCTGCTGGGCCAGTGGGGTCTGAGGAGTCACCCCTCTCCGTGCCCGCAGGGGTGGATGATGAACTGTCATCCTGCGTGGCAACGGGGGAGGTGGAGGTGTGGTCTGTGGCAATGGCCTGTCCCTCTGTACCGCCACTAACTGGCCCATGAGGTCCACGATTTGTCCCATACGGTTGTCCATGGACCTCAGCAGACGTTGGAGCTCCAGGGCATCTTCGTGGGCCTGGCCCATATGTGCCTGTGTGCGTTCATAGGCACCCACAACTCTGGTAATGTTAGCCAGGGCTTCGGTCACAGTGTCCGGTGGTGTTGGAGTCCCACTTGTCCTCCCACCTGCCCTGCTATCACTGACCTGTTGCCTCAGAACTCTAGCCACATGCCTGCCCTCCACAGTTGATGGTGTGGGCTGGGCATCCTCTGGGGCAGGGCGAGCATTGCAGGCAACGGTGGTAGTGGTGGTGGTGGCGGCACAGGTCGTTCCAGCAGGGGTCAGCGTTGATGTTGTTGCTGATGGGGGGGGCTGTGGGGTCATGTGACCGGTTGTGCCCTGGCACACCAGATGGGCCGGCTAGGAGCTGGGGTGTATTTTGTTGTGATGTGTGGCCTTGGGTTGGCATTAGCTCAATGCTTTCATTGAGGAATGGTGGGGTGCATGCACTGTCTGCTTACCTGTCCAGTTGTCATCTTTTTGGTGGACTTTCTACCACATGGTTCTGGGTGGGGAGAGTAGTCCATCCTGCTCAGCTGTGGTACAAGGGGGGCTGGTGGGAGTTGTAGTGCAGGCCTCCCTATTCCATACACACCTCCCTGGACAGATGGCTACCTACCTGTTAGGTGAGGGTGTAGCACACAATGACTGCCACATGGTTCTGGGTGGGGGGAGTAGTCCATCCTGCTCAGCTGTGGGACAAGGGGGCCTGGTGGGAGTTGTAGTGCAGGCCTCCCTATTCCAAACACACCTCCCTGGAAAGATGGCTACCTACCTGTTAGGTGAGGGTGAAGAACACAATGGCTGAGACATGCTTCTGGGTAGGAGGGAGTGCTCCATCCTGCTGAGGGATGAGGCAGGTTGTGCCTGGTGGGAGTTGTGGTGCAGGCCTCCCTATTCCAAACGCACCTCCCTGGAAAGATGGTTACATACCTGTTAGGTGAGGGTGTAGCACACAATGACTGCCACATGGTTCTGGGTGGGGGGAGTAGTCCATCCTACTCAGCTGTGGGACAAGGGGGCCTGGTGGGAGTTGTAGTGCAGGCCTCCCTATTCCAAACACACCTCCCTGGAAAGATGGCTACCTACCTGTTAGGTGAGGGTGAAGAACACAATGGCTGAAACATGCTTCTGGGTGGGAGGGAGTGCTCCATACTGCTGAGGGATGGGGCAGGGTGTGCCTGGTGAGAGTTGTGGTGCAGGCCTCCCTATTCCAAACACACCTCCCTGGAAAGATGGTTACATACCTGTTGGGTGAGGGTGTAGCACACAATGACTGCCACATGGTTCTGGGTGGGGGGAGTAGTCCATCCTGCTCAGCTGTGGGACAAGGGGGCCTGGTGGGAGTTGTAGTGCAGGCCTCCCTATTCCAAACACACCTCCCTGGAAAGATGGCTACCTACCTGTTAGGTGAGGGTGAAGAGCACAATGGCTGAGACATGCTTCTGGGTGGGAGGGAGTGCTCCATCCTGCTGAGGGATGGGGCAGGGTATGCCTGGTGGGAGTTGTGGTGCAGGCCTCCCTATTCCAAACACACCTCCCTGGAAAGATGGCTACCTACCTGTTAGGTGAGGGTGTAGCACACAATGACTGCCACATGGTTCTGGGTGGGGGTAGTAGTCCATCCTGCTCAGCTGTGGGACAAGAGGGCCTGGTGGGAGTTGTAGTGCAGGCCTCCCTATTCCAAACACACCTCCCTGGAAAGATGGCTACCTACCTGTTAGGTGAGGGTGAAGAACACAATGGCTGAGACATGCTTCTGGGTGGAAGGGAGTGCTCCATCCTGCTGAGGGATGGGGCAGGGTGTGCCTGGTGGGAGTTGTGGTGCAGGTCTCCCTATTCCAAACGTACCTCCCTGGAAAGATGGTTACATACCTGTTAGGTGAGGGTGTAGCACACAATGACTGCCACATGGTTCTGGGTGGGGGGAGTAGTCCATCCTACTCAGCTGTGGGACAAGGGGGCCTGGTGGGATTTGTAGTGCAGGCCTCCCTATTCCAAACACACCTCCCTGGAAAGATGGCTACCTACCTGTTAGGTGAGGGTGAAGAACACAATGGCTGAGACATGCTTCTGGGTTGGAGGGAGTGCTCCATCCTGCTGAGGGATGGGGCAGGGTGTGCCTGGTGGGAGTTGTGGTGCAGGCCTCCCTATTCCAAACGCACCTCCCTGGAAAGATGGCTACCTACCTGTTAGGTGAGGGTGTAGCACACAATGACTGCCACATGGTTCTGGGTGGGGGAGTAGTCCATCCTGCTCTGCTGTGGGACAAGGGGGCCTGGTGGGAGTTGTAGTGCAGGCCTCCCTATTCCAAACACACCTCCCTGGAAAGATGGCTACCTACCTGATAGGTGAGGGTGAAGAACACAATGGCTGAGACATGCTTCTGGGTGGGAGGGAGTGCTCCATCCTGCTGAGGGATGGGGCAGGGTGTGCCTGGTGGGAGTTGTGGTGCAGGCCTCCATATTCCAAACGCACCTCCCTGGAAAGATGGTTACCTACCTGTTAGGTGAGGGTGTAGCACACAATGACTGCCACATGGTTCTGGGTGGGGGGGGAGTAGTCCATCCTGCTCAGCTGTGGGACAAGGGGGCCTGGTAGGAGTTGTAGTGCAGGCCTCCCTATTCCAAACACACCTCCCTGGAAAGATGGCTACCTACCTGTTAGGTGAGGGTGAAGGGCACAATGGCTGAGACATGATTCTGGGTGGGAGGGAGTGCTCCATCCTGCTGAGGGATGGGGCAGGGTGTGCCTGGTGGGAGTTGGAGTGCTGTTTGCCTGGACACATACAACGCAGTTGATGTTGTCTACCTTTGTGATGTTTGAGGTGGGATGGATGTTAAATCAGTGTGACCTGTGTGTGTTTTTGGGGTGCAGATGAGTGTACTTGTGCCTCAGGGATGAAGCTTTGTAGTTGTGCAAGACAGTACATGGCAGTTTCATCAATCAATCAATCAATCAATCAGTACATTTGTAGAGCGCACTACTTACCCGTGAGGGTCTCAAGGCGCTGGGGGGGTGGCTACTGCTCGAACAGCCAGGTCTTGAGGAGTCTCCTGAAGGCCAGCAGGTCCTGGGTCTGTCGTAGGCGGATGGGGAGGGTGGTCCAGGTTTTGGCGGCGAGGTGGGAGAACGATCTTCCGCCGGTGGTCGCTCGACGGATGCGGGGGACGGTGGCGAGGGCGAGGTCAGCGGAGCGAAGCCGGCGGTTCGGGGTGTAGAAGGTGAGTCGTTCGTTGAGGTACGCTGGTCCGGTGTTGTGGAGTGCTTTGTGAGCGTGGGTGAGGAGCTTGAAGGTGATCCTCTTGTTGACGGGGACCCAGTGTAGGTCTTTCAGGTGGGCTGTGATGTGGCTGTGGCGAGGGATGTCGATAATGAGGCGTGCAGAGGCGTTCTGTATGCGTTGTAGTCATTTCTGGAGTTTGGCTGAGGTTCCTGCGTAGAGAGCGTTGCTGTAGTCCAGTCTGCTGCTGACGAGGGCCTGGTTGACTGTCCTTCTGGTACCGGTGGGGATCCATCTGTAGATCTTGCGGAGCATGCGGAGGGTGTTGAAGCAGGAGGAGGAGACGGCGTTCACTTGCTGGGTCATTGACAATGCGGAGTCCAGGATGACTCCCAGGTTGCGTGCGTGGTTAGTGGGCGTCGGTGCAGCACCCAGTGCGGCCGGCCACCATGAGTCGTCCCAGGCGGAGGGGTGGATCCGATGATGAGGACCTCCGTTTGTCCGAGTTCAGTTTCAGGCGGCTGTTCGTCATCCATTCGGCGATGGCCTTCATTCCTTCGTGGAGGTTGGATTTGGCGGTGGTGGGGGCCTTGGTGAGGGAGAGGATCAGCTGGGTGTCGTCGGCGTATGAGATGATGTTGAGGTTGTGCGATCGGGCGATGTTGGCGAGCGGTGCCATGTAGATGTTGAAGAGTGTCGGGCTGAGGGACGATCCTTGGGGTACGCCGCAGATGATCTTGGTGTCTTTAGAGCGGAATGGGGGGAGGCGGGCACTCTGGGTTCTGCCTGTGAGGAAGGAGGTGGTCCAATCCAGTGCCTTGTCGCGGATCCCTGCGTTGTGGAGGCGTGTGCGGAGGGTGTGGTGGCAGACAGTGTCGAAGGCGGCCGAGAGGTCCAGGAGGATGAGGGCCGCGGTTTCTCCGTTGTCCATCATGGCCCTGATGTCGTCGGTGGCGGCGATGAGGGCTGTTTCGGTGCTGTGGTTGCTGCGGAATCCGGATTGGGACTGGTCCAGGATGTTGTTCTTTTCGAGGAAGGAGGTAAGTTGCCTGTTGACAATCTTCTCGATGACTTTCGCCGGGAACGGGAGGAGGGAGATGGGCCGGACGTTCTTGAGGTCCTTGGGGTTTGCTTTGGGTTTCTTGAGTAGGGCGTTGATCTCGGCGTGCTTCCAGCTCTCCGGGAAGGTGGCGGTCTCGAAGGAGCTGTTGATGATCTTGCGGAGATGAGGTGCGATGGTGGTGCTTGCTTTGTTGAAGATGTGGTGCGGGCAGGGGTCGGATGGTGAACCGGAGTGGATGGTGTTCATGATTTTGATGGTTTCTTCGTCGTTGACGTGGGTCCAGGAAAGCAGGGGGTCGATGCGGCTGGGGGGCGGTGAGTCTGAGGAGTCAGTGTCTGTCGGGGGGACCTGGTTGCTGAAGCTGTCGTGGATGTCTGCGATCTTGCGGTGGAAGAAGGTGGCTAGGGAGTCGCAGAGGTCTTGTGAAGGTGGGATGTCGTTGGAGTTGGAGCTGGGGTTGGAGAGTTCCTTCACGATGTTGAAGAGCTCTTTGCTGTTGTGTGCGTTGTTGTCAATGCGCTCTTTGAAAGAGGTTCTTTTTTAGCGGTTTGGATGAGTTGGTGGTGTCTGCGGATGGCGCTCTTGTAGGCTGTGTTGCTGTCCGGTGTCTGTTCGTGGTGCCACTTCTTCTCGAGCCTACGGCAGGCCTGCTTGGATGCCTGGAGGTCGGCGGTGAACCAGATGGCTTTCCTGCCGGTGCGTCTGTTCGAGGGTTTCTTGATCGGGGCGAGGGTGTTGGCACAGTCCTCGATCCATTGCCTGAGGTTGAGGGCGGCGGAGTTGGTGTTGGTAGTGTCCGTTGGCGGGTTACGGGCGAGGGTGGTGAGTAGCTGGTCTTCGGTGACTTTGCTCCAGCTGCGGCGGGGGGCCCGTTGTGTGCGGTGGTGCGTGGTAGGCTTCTCGAAGGTGAAGTGGACGCAGCAGTGGTCGGTCCAGTGGAGTTCGGTGGTGTGGCTGAAGGTGACGTGGTTGCTGGCGGAGAAGATCCGGTCGAGCGTGTGTCCGGCGGAGTGGGTGGGAGTCGTGACGAACTGTTTGAGTCCGAGGTTGGCGAGGTTGTCGAGCAGGGTGGTGGAGTTGCTGTCGTTGGTGTTTTCTCGAGGTGGAAGTTCAGGTCTCCGAGGAGGATGTAGTCTGTGGATGCAAGGGTGTGCGTGCTGACGAAGTCGGCGATGGAGTCGCTGAACTGCAGCCGGGGGCCGGGTGGTCTGTAGATGAGGGTTCCTCTGAGGGTGGTGTTGGGGTCGGTGTGGATCTGGAAGTGCAGGTGTTCGGCGGTGATAAGCGTGTCGTCGGTGCTGGTCGAGATTCTGAGGGTGTTTCTGTGGACGATGGCGATTCCTCCTCCTGTTCCGTTGGTGCGGTCCCTAAGGGTGATCTTGTAGCCGTCAGGGATGGCTATGGCGATGTCGGTTGCCAAGGAGGGGTTCATCCAGGTCTCCGTCAGGAAGGCGACGTCTGGGGAGGTGGAGTCGAGTAGGTCCCAGAGTTCGATGGCGTGTTTGCGGGCGGAGCGGGTGTTGAGTAGAAGGCATCGGAGGCTGTTGCGTCCTACCCCGGTGGGCGTGGTGGTGGTTTGGAGGCTGGTGTAGCTGCAGTTCCGGCAGGAGAAGGGTCCATGGGTCCGCCTCGGGGCGGCCCGGAAGCAGGAGTGTGATCGGCCGGCTTTGAGAGTGTGGAGGGTGCTGGCATCGTAGCGGCGTCGGGTGTCATGGCGTTCGCGGGGGCCAGGGGGTCAGGCGCTGGGCACGGTCCAGGTGCAGACGGGCCTGCCTTTGCGCGGCCGCGCAGCGGCCACCATAAGAAGGGGAGGTGGGAGGGAGGAGCAGCTGGGAGGCGGGAGCGGGACGAATGCGTGATCAGGGGGCAGGGCCACAGGGGACGGAGCGGTGGGAACAGGAGCGCCGAGCGGGCGGAAATTGGCAGAAGGGCACAAAATGGCACAGAGCAATACAGGAAAATAAAACAGAAATTGCAGAGCAGAGCAAAACCACAGCGGGGCAGACAGGGAGAAAAGAAAGTAAAAATAAGGGCAGAGCGAGCGCACAGAACCTACGGCCTACCACTGGCCACCAGGGATGAGGCGCAGGTGGTAGCCTGCGGGTGGAGGAGGTCCTCGAACTTCCAGCAGAAGCGGCAGCAGCGGACTCAGGGACACGGACACACAGGTGGTGCTGTGCGGCGTGGGGAGCGACCTGCCTGGAACAGGGTCATGGGTTTCATGGTATACATTAGTAGGTACTTACCAGCCTCCACTCCCCCGGGTATTCCTTCCAGACTCACTGGATGCAGTATGGCAAGCACCTTCTCCTCCCACGCAGAGAATGGTTTTGGTGGAATGGGAGGGCCTCCACCAGTCGCATCAGCCAGCTCACGGTTCTTGGCCCTCTCTTCTTGACAACACTCTTCAGGTCATGCCACCGCCTCATGATTTCATGCTTGTTGCGGGGCACATTCCCTACTGCATTGACCTTGTCCACTATCCTTACCCACATGTTTGTTCTTGTGGCTAATGGTGTCTGTTGGACCATGCTACCAAAGAGTTGTGGTTCTACTCTGACCATCTCATCTACCATTACTGTCAACTCTGTGTCAGTGAATTTTGGCATTTTCTGTGGTGCCATGGTGTGTGCTGTGTTGATGTTTTGGGGTGCAGTTGTGAGGGTGGTGTGGGTGGTGTAGGTGGTGTATGTGTGTGTTGTTGTGCTGGTGAGATGTGTGGTGTTTTGCCTATCCTATGTGCTGCAGGGTTTGGTTCCTTCAGGGCTGGAGTAGTGCAAAGGATTGTGGTCAGGGAAGGGGCTGGTTTTATGCTCAGCTATGTGGGTGTGTCAAGATCGTGTAATGCTGTCAGGTGTGCTGTGTGGGTTGTCCTGTGATTTGTATATTTGAATTTGCCATGGGGGTGTGTCATTGGGATGTTTCAGGTTATTTTGGGGGCAGGGCTAGTTGCCTGTGTGCATTTGCTGGCCTTATTGTGTGTTTTTTTCCTTGGCCGCCATTTTGTTGGCGGAGCATCCGCAGCGATGGCTATGCTGCAGGCCTTCCGCCGTATCTCACATTTATTACTGTTAGCGACCGCGGCGGACGGAAACAGTGGAACATACCGCTGTGACATCGGGGCTATCATAATATCATTGGCGGTCACTCCGCGTGTCTTGCGGCGGGTTTATGTGTTTCTGCTATGTTACCGACCGTCGCGGTTGGATTTTCACCTTCTCCGCCGTCTACGGGCGGTTTTTCGATGCCTCCTACCGCCGCGGTTGGAATATTTTGGCGGTTGATCATAATAGGGTCAGCGGTGTTTCCGCGGTACCTGCGGACGGTAATTTTCCGCTACCATGGCGGTTGGATTTTTTTCCGTCCGCCATCGTAATGACCCTCTTAATGTAGATTTTTGGAGGTGCCTCCAAATGCATTGGTTAAAGTGATAGTAGCAACCTTGAATTGCTGCATGAGGGTAGTTTTTTAGTATTGCTTGTATCATTGACTGCTCAAAGTCTACTATTATTTTTTGGAGGAAATAATTGTTAGTTTCTTGCTTTACTTTGCTTAAAAGTTCAACATAGGTTGCTGTTTGCTTGTTTGGCAGTAGAGCATATATGAAGGGGATGTTTGTATGTTGAAATAGTCCATGTATTGTATAAAGCTGGTAAAATGGTTTGGGACATATTTTAAAGTCCCATCCATCATCCATGTCTCACAGTTTTGTAATGTTAGTAAATTTGTGGGAGTCCCAAACATTATTATTCTTTTTTCAGCTGATTTATTGTCATACAGAAGAAATTGTTCTTCAGTGTGTGTAACTGTGAGTTCAGGTGGTATTTCTACTTCAGCAAAGGTTTTGGGGATAGGTGTGGTTGTAGCGGTAGCTTTTTTAGTTCTAGCTATAGTTCTTTCTAATGAGGATATTGAGGGCATTTGGCCAGTTGCATGCTCTGGAACTCTGGGAAGCATTTGTTTAAGGATTTCTGTTGTGGGCTTCTGAGATGCAGTACTAATTTCTTTTATATTTTCAATAGCATTTCTAATTTCAATTTCAGCTACGTTAGGGGGTGGTTATGCTCTCTAACATATAATACAGTTGTTTCCTTTGTAGCAGCCCTTCCATAACATTTGTTAGAATAATATTTGCTACATTTCCAGTTGACTTTGTCCCTTGTTTGCTTTTCTTGGGTGTACACATACCCCATATAACATAATAATAATTTGTCTTTTGGGAAGTAGTGAATTAGGCCTCTTCAGTTATGGTGGTGCTTCAAATGCTAAGAGAAATGTATATACAAATTAATCAAATATTTCCTGTTATGTTTTATTTTCTGAAAGTGAACATTGTCAATTTTATACTTACAATGTTGAATTTGAAGACTTTTTCAATGCTGATTGTTTTTCTCTGCTGTTTGGTTTTGGTTTTCCTGTAGAGATTCCTGTTAAAAAAGAGTAATATTAATTAATCTGTTTTATTGCGTTTTTAGCTGGGGGGGAGTTGTGGTTAGGTAGTTCTTCTGTTTGGTATTAAAAAAATTGTTTTAGTTAATCTCAGAGTAATACTTGCCTTATTTTCAAATTGACTTTTCACACTGTTCTGCTGTTCTTTGAGTTTGTTCAGAATTATCTGTAGAGGAGATATAATTTTAAAAAGTACATATTAATTATTTTGTTCATACAAACATTTTTTGACAGCATTTGTAGTTGCAGTTGTTTTAAAATGCTTTTTACTTACTTTGTGGAGATGTAATCTGAGTTTTCTGTTATGCAGTTCAGTGTTGGGTCAGCAATCCGGCAGAGTTTCTCCTTATTGTTTCTTTTTTGGTTGCAAGGTAAAATAATGTTGAATTTTTGTGTGTTGATATAGTGTGTTATTAATTATTGTTTCAATCTTATTGGGTTATTTTAATTGTATGTGTATTTCATTGGTTGTTAGCTGTTTGTTTTAATTAGTCAGTTGTTTTCTATATATCCAAAATGCTAATTAAGTTTCAGATACTTTTCTAAATTTAAAAAAAATGGTGTACTATATTATTCGATATTTATAACTTTTTAAATGTTAACCCCTTCGGTGCTTATGACGAGCTGGACTCGTCATGGCACACAGTGCTCGTGTGCTCATGACGAGTCCAGCTCGTCATAAGACCACCCACGGGGGAAGCGCTGGCGCTCCCCCCGTGGGAATCCGATCGTCGGGTTTTTGAGGGAAGGCAGGGGAAGGACTTCCCCTGCCTCCCCCGCCCCCCGCCCTCCCATCAATGACGTCAGCGCGCGCGGCGCGCTGACATCATTGAGGTTTCCTTTCTTCCCCGACGCGCTGGAAGCCATTTGCTTCCAGCGCGTCGGGAAATAAGGTGAGTTTTGGCTCGGGGAGGGGGTTTGATTCTAAAAGAGACATCGAGGGAAAGGAAAGGGTTTTCCTTTCCCCGATGCCTCTTTGTGCATTCCTGCTGCACGATCATGTGATCGCGCAGCAGGAATGCCTACGAAGGCGCAATTCGTGAGCGTGGAGATGTGCCTTCTCTCCATTTACACCCTGAAAAGTTAGCTGTAATCCTTGATGGAGGTCTTTGCATCCTTGAATTTCTCGAGCGCAATGCTCGTGTAGTTCCTGTGACCAGGAGGTTCCTTCTCCTCGTCTGCCGCTGCGATCCTGCTCTGACCCTTTATAAACAAGAGGCATGTGAACGGGCCTAGAAGCCCCGCTCGTTTGGCCCCGCCACACATACACTAGCGGTATGCAACGTATGCCCGCTCTTCCCCCACTATGATGGACAGCTTACTCAAAGGATCCCGGTGCTTTCGGCGCGGTGGCAAAGTTACAGACACACAGGTCACTGGAGACAATTGTTCTGGTCCTTTACGCAGCTGTAGTGTAGGAAAGGCACTATACATTTACCCAACGAGGTAGCACTTACTGATTAGCCAGTAGAAAGTACTCCAGTTGAGTAGAGGTATTGCACAAAACGGTGGCATCTTTGTGGATAAATATGCAGGGCAGATGTGCCTTCTCTCCATTTCCAACGTGAAAAGTTAGCTGTAATCCTTGATGGAGGTCTTTGCATCCTTCATTTTCTCGAGCGCAATTCTCGTGTAGAATTCGTGAGCGTGGAGATGTGCATTCTCTCCATTTACACCCTGAAAAGTTAGCTGTAATCCTTGATGGAGGTCTTTGCATCCTTGAATTTCTCGAGCGCAATGCTCGTGTAGTTCCTGTGACCATGAGGTTCCTTCTCCTCGTCTGCCGCTGAGATCCTGCTCTGACCCTTTATAAACAAGAGGCATGTGAACGGGCCTAGAAGCCCCGCTCGTTTGGCCCCGCCACACATACACTAGCGGTATGCAACGTATGCCCGCCCTTTCCCCACTATGATGGACAGCTTACTCAAAGGACCCCGGCGCTTTCGGCGCGGTGGCAAAGTTACAGACACACAGGTCACTGGAGACAATTGTTCTGGTCCTTTACGCAGCTGTAGTGTAGGAAAGGCACTATACATTTACCCAACGAGGTAGCACTTACTGATTAGCCAGTAGAAAGTACTCCAGTTGAGTAGAGGTATTGCACAAAACGGTGGCATCTTTGTGGATAAATATGCAGGGCAGATGTGCCTTCTCTCCATTTACACCCTGAAAAGTTAGCTGTAATCCTTGATGGAGGTCTTTGCATCCTTGAATTTCTCGAGCGCAATGCTCGTGTAGTTCCTGTGACCAGGAGGTTCCTTCTCCTCGTCTGCCGCTGAGATCCTGCTCTGACCCTTTATCCCCTTCGGTGCTTATGACGAGCTGGACTCGTCATGGCACACAGTGCTCGTGACGAGTCCAGCTCGTCATAAGACCACCCACGGGGAAGCGCTGGCGCTCCCCGTGGGAATCTGATCGTTAGGTTTTTTTGGGGGGGGAAGGGCTTCCCCCGCCCCATCAATGACGTCAGCGCGCGAGGTGCGCTGACATCATTGAGGGTTTCCCTTTCTTCCCCGACGCGCTGGAAGCCATTTGCTTCCAGCGCGTCGGGAAATCAGGTGAGGTTTGGCTCGGGGAGGGGGTTTGTATCAAAGAGTCATCGAGGGAAAGGAAAGGGTTTTCCTTTCCCCGATGCCTCTTTTGTGCATTCCTGCTGCACGATCATGTGATCGTGCAGCAGGAATGCCCACTAGGCACCAGGGTTTTTTAATTTTTGTGTTGGGGAGTGGCCAAAGGGCAAGGGTTGCTCCCCTTTTACGGGTGTGAATATTTTATTTATACTGTTAGGCCCACCTACCACTTAGCTTGGCTGGTGGATTGTGTGTGGACTGGTGCATTATTTGCATATGTGATTGTAATGTTTTTTTCCTCCTTTTTATTCTAGTGTAAAGCTTTTGATTCCTGTTTGCGGTTTCGGCAGTTGTGGTTCTGCAGTTTTGCGTAATTGCATTTATTTGGTAAGAAAAATATTTTTGTTGTGTGTACTCCAAATGAGTATTATTGTCATGCATGAATGAATTTTTTTGTAAGTGGTGCCATAATGGCAGCATATTTGTTAGTGTTCAGAGCATGAAATTCTTTGCGATGTTTTGCATTGTCTTATGTGTAATTTTTTATCTTCTTCTTTTTAGTGGGATATTGTTGATCCTTACTGTGTCTGTGCAGAGTAGGTGGTGGTGAGTCTAGCTGCTTCTGTCACGTGAGTGGTATAGTGTTGGAGTATATAGGTCTTTGTGATAAAGCTACATTTTGTTTATTTCTTTTTTTTTACAAAGGGTTTGTTGTTGTTGACTTGTTTGACAAGTAACCTTTATTAGTAAGCATTATGGCTAGCCGTAGAATTACTGCTCAGCAGGTGGTTGGTTTGCTTCTTGAATCTTCCTCTGAGCAGGATTATGAGACTGACAGTGCGTCTGAGGGAGAGGAGGGAGGGGAAGATTCAGGCAGTGAGTTTTCTCTCCACATGGAATCATCGGATGATGAAGGTACTCTCAGTGCAGATGAAGTGCCTGATTTAGAGGAGGATACTACTGTGCCGATGGTGCAAGAGGCATCTGGATTGCAGCCTGGGGCTGCTAGGCTTCCTACTGGAAGTGCTGGACTCTGGGTTGATCCAAACATGGTGCAGCCGGTGTTGCCTGCCTTTAGTGGTTATGCAGGGTGTAGAGTGGATTGTGAACATTATTTGCCTATACAGTATTTTCAGTTGTTTATGGATGATGTATTTTTGGGTGAGATTGTTGAGCAGACTAATTTGTATGCTGAACAGTTTTTGAGGGACAACAGTGCCAGACTTAGGCCCCATTCTAGAGCTACCCGGTGGAGTCCCACAAATCTGGAAGAGATGAAGAAGTTTTTGGGTTTGACTTTTTGATGGGTTTGATAAGGAAGCCGTCCATGGGTTCATATTGGTCTACCAGTCCCTTGATGGCAACGGCCATATTTCCTGCAGTTATGACTCGTGATCGGTATTTACTTTTGCTTCGGATGCTGCATTTTGTTGATAATGGTTTGGCGTTGCCACGAGATCACCCTGAATGTGACCGTCTTTTTAAGATTCGGCCTGTTCTTGATCACTTTGTAGATCGATTTTCAGAGATCTATACTCCAGGGAAAGAAATATCTATTGATGAGTCTTTGGTGCTGTTCAAGGGCCGTTTGGTTTTTAGGCAGTACATTCCTAGCAAGAGGGCACGCTATGGAATTAAGCTGTATATGTTGTCTGAGAGTAGGACAGGATATGTTTTTAATTTGCGTGTGTACACTGGTAGGGATTCCACTATTGACCCCCTGGTTGTCCGTCCACTTTAGTAGGAGTTTCAGAGAAAATTGTGTGGGAACTTGCTAGAGGACTGTTTAACAGAGGCCACCATTTGTACCTTGATAACTTCTACACTGCTGTGCAATTGTTTAAGGAATTGTTCAAAGTGGACACTTTTGCTTGTGGCACAATCCGCTCTAACCGTAAAGGTTATCCAAAAGAGCTTGTTTGCAAAAAACTTCAGAGGGGACAGTGCAGTGCCTTGCGTAGTGAGGAACTGCTAGCTGTGAAATTTGTGGACAGGAGGGATGTGTACATGCTGACTACCATCCATGATGAGAGTACTTCACCTGTGGCTGTTTGGGGTCAGATTGCTGAAGTGCGCAAACCTGTGTGCATTTTAGACTACAATAAGCACATGGGTGGTGTTGATAGAGTAGATCAGAGGTTGGAACCTTACACTGCTATTCGTAAGTCTTACATTTGGTATAAGAAGTTGGCCATCCATCTCTTCAATTTAGCAACTTTCACTGCTTTTGTTGTGTTCAAGGAGTGTTCTCCTGCGTCAAAGTTGACTTTTGTTCAGTTTCAGGAGTCTGTCATAGGCAGCCTTGTTGTTGTGGAACAGGCAAGTGTTCCTAGAGTTGGAGTGGTGGAGGATGTGGCTCGATTGAAAGATCGCCACTTTCCTGATCACATTCCTCCTACACTCTCAAAAGACTTTCCCACTAGGAGATGTAGAGTCTGTTGGCGAAGAGGTACGCGGAAGGAGACTCGTATGTACTGCCCTGAGTGTCCTTCTAACCCTGGGCTGTGTGTGCCTGCTTGTTATAGAGCGTACCACAAGCAAAAGAATTATTGGGAGCAACCATGAGTGGTAAAGTGAACTGCCTGGTCTGTAATGTTTAAGAATTGTTGTTCTGTTTCAAGGTTGGCATTAGTGCAATGTTTCTGATTTTGTGTTAGTAGATTTGTATCTATTTGCAATTTGTTTGTGTTTTCTTTTTGTATAAAAAAATCCTAAATGTGATGGTGGTGTGTGTAGGCTGGTGCTTGGCTGGCGGTGTGCGTGGAGTGTCGCTCGGCTGGCAGTGTGTGAGTAGTGACTTGCTGCTGGTCACTACACACACTGCTAGCCGAGCGACACTCCACGCAATCCATCAGCTTGTGTGGTTGCTGTGTTAGGAATGTGGGCGTGTGAAAGTGATGGGCCCTTGAATGGCGCTGTCTGCTGGTGTGAGTGTTGTAATGTGATGGGCCCGCGGCTGGTGGTGTGAATGGTTTTGTATTTGTCACATGTATGAAAGGTGTATGAATGGCCTGTAAAGAGGTTGGTGCCTTGTCGTGGCTTTACAGCTCACGAGCTGTGAGTCAATGGTTCAGTTTCTCGTCCTTTCAATTATTAACAGTGCATTTCATTTTTGTGAAATCACTTGTTAATACAATTGTATATACTGAACCATCACTCACCCTCGTGCCAAATTCAACCAGTATGTGTGTGTGTGCTTGAGGATTAGATGGCTGTGCAGTAATATTTTTTTTGTCTTTCTCAAGCAGGGTGTACCTTGTCCCTTTTTGTGAATGTTGTAATGTGTTTGTTTCGTGCCTGGGGGTGTGAATGGTCTTGTGTGTATCACGTATGAAAGGTGTGTGAATGGCCTGTAAAGCGGTTGGGGCCTTGACGTGGCTTTACAGCTCACGAGCTGCGAGTCACTGGTTCCGTTTTTGTCCTTTCAATTATTGACAGTGCATTTCATTTTTGTGAAATCTCGTTAATAAAATTGTATATACTGAACCATCACTTGCCCTCGTGCCAAATCCAACCAGTATGTGTGTGTGCTTGAGGAATAGATAGCTGTGCAGTAATCTTTGTCTTTTTAGTCTGTCTGCCAAGGTGTACATTCCGTCTAAGAATAACCTACCAACTGTAGATATTGTACGTAAACGAAACACCCATGGGAGTACATGGTGATATCTCTCTTGTGGATCCCAAGAAGTTATGGTACCCACAATGTCCTGCAAACCTCAAAATGTCTGTCACATTTTCCTTGCAATATTGTGCCAAAATTTTCACGCTGCAGAAATAAACAACACAATATCTCATTATGACCTGGTTTTGCAAGGGGGTCACCTGGGTTTTTGGCCCGGGGCTCGGCGGCCACATAGGAAACCTACCAAACCCACACATTTCTGAAAAGTAGACACCCGGGGGCTTCCAGGGAGGTATGGCTTGCGTGGATCCCCCAACGTTTCCTTACCCAGAATCCCCTGCAAACCTCACTTTTAGCTGAAAAAATCACTTTTTTCACACATTTTTGTGTGGGAAAGTGTGGCATCACTAGCCTCACACAAATTTCCTACCACCCAGCGTTCCCCCAGGTCTCCCGATAAAAATGGTGCCTCACTTGTGTGGGAGGCCCAAGTACCAGCGACAGGCAAGGGCCCACAACGTAGTGAGGCGACCTCAAAATGGCCTTTCACAAAACCACCTGGTTTTGCAAGGGGGGTCATCTGGGTTTTTGGCCCTGTGCTCGGCGGCCATCTAGGGAAACCTACCAAACCCACACATTTCTGAAAAGTAGACACCCGGGGGCTTCCAGGGAGGTATGGCTTGCGTGGATCCCCCAACGTTTCCTTACCCAGAATCCCCTGCAAACCTCACTTTTAGCTGAAAAAATCACTTTTTTCACACATTTTTGTGTGGGAAAGTGTGGCATCACTGGCCTCACACAAATTTCCTACCACCCAGCGTTCCCCCAGGTCTCCCGATAAAAATGGTGCCTCACTTGTGTGGGAGGACCAAGTACCCGCGACAGGCAAGGGCCCACAACGTAGTGAGGCGACCTCAAAATGGCCTTTCACAAAACCACCTGGTTTTGCAAGGGAGTCACCTGGGTTTTTGGCCCTGTGCTCGGCGGCCATCTAGGAAACCTACCAAACCCACACATTTCTGAAAAGTAGACACCCGGGGCTTCCAGGGAGGTATGGCTTGCGTGGATCCCCCAACGTTTCCTTACCCAGAATCCCCTGCAAACCTCACTTTTAGCTGAAAAAATCACTTTTTCACACATTTTTGTGTGGGAAAGTGTGGCATCACTGGCCTCACACAAATTTCCTACCACCCAGCGTTCCCCCAGGTCTCCCGATAAAAATGGTGCCTCACTTGTGTGGGAGGCCCAAGTACCCGCGACAGGCAAGGGCCCACAACGTAGTGAGGCGACCTCAAAATGGCCTTTCACAAAACCACCTCGTTTTGCAAGGGGGTCACCTGGGTTTTGGCCCTGTGCTCGGCGGCCATCTAGGGAAACCTACCAAACCCACACATTTCTGAAAAGTAGACACCCGGGGGCTTCCAGGGAGGTATGGCTTGCGTGGATCCCCCAACGTTTCCTTACCCAGAATCCCCTGCAAACCTCACTTTTAGCTGAAAAAATCACTTTTTCACACATTTTTGTGTGGGAAAGTGTGGCATCACTGGCCTCACACAAATTTCCTACCACCCAGCGTTCCCCAGGTCTCCCGATAAAAATGGTGCCTCACTTGTGTGGGAGGCCCAAGTACCCGCGACAGGCAAGGGCCCACAACGTAGTGAGGCGACCTCAAAATGGCCTTTCACAAAACCACCTGGTTTTGCAAGGGAGTCACCTGGGTTTTTGGCCCTGTGCTCGGCGGCCATCTAGGAAACCTACCAAACCCACACATTTCTGAAAAGTAGACACCCGGGGGCTTCCAGGGAGGTATGGCTTGCGTGGATCCCCAACGTTTCCTTACCCAGAATCCCTTGCAAACCTCAATTTTAGCTGAAAAATCACTTTTTCACGCATTTGTGTGTGGGAAAGTGTGGCATCACTGGCCTCACACAAATTTCCTACCACCCAGCGTTCCTCCAGGTCTCCCGATAAAAATGGTGCCTCACTTGTGTGGGAGGCCCAAGTACCCGCGACAGGCAAGGGCCCACAACGTAGTGAGGCGACCTCAAAATGGCCTTTCACAAAACCACCTGGTTTTGCAAGGGAGTCACCTGGGTTTTGGCCCTGTGCTCGGCGGCCATCTAGGAAACCTACCAAACCCACACATTTCTGAAAAGTAGACACCCGGGGGCTTCCAGGGAGGTATGGCTTGCGTGGATCCCCCAACGTTTCCTTACCCAGAATCCCTTGCAAACCTCAATTTTAGCTGAAAAAATCACTTTTTCACACATTTGTGTGTGGGAAAGTGTGGCATCACTGGCCTCACACAAACTTCCTACCACCCAGCGTTCCCCAGGTCTCCCCATAAAAATGGTGCCTCACTTGTGTGGGAGGCCCAAGTACCCGCGACAGGCAAGGGCCCACAACGTAGTGAGGCGACCTCAAAGTTGCCTATCTCAAAACCACCTGGTTTTGCAAGGGAGTCACCTGGGTTTTGGCCCGTGCTCGGCGGCCATCTAGGTAAACCTACCAAACCCCACATTTCTGAAAAGTAGACACCGGGGGCTTGCGTGGATCCCCAACGTTTCCTTACCCAGAATCCCTTGCAAACCTCAATTTTAGCTGAAAAAATCACTTTTTTCACACATTTTTGTGTGGGAAAGTGTGGCATCACTGGCCTCACACAAATTGGTGCCTCACTTGTGTGGGAGGCCCAAGTACCCGCGACAGGCAAGGGCCCACAACGTGCCACACTTTCCCACACACAAATGCGTGAAAAAGTGATTTTTCAGCTAAAATTGAGGTTTGCAAGGGATTCTGGGTAAGGAAACGTTGGGGGATCCACGCAAGCCATACCTCCCTGGAAGCCCCGGGTGTCTACTTTTCAGAAATGTGTGGGTTTGGTAGGTTTACCTAGATGGCCGCCGAGCACGGGCCAAAACCCAGGTGACCCCCTTGCAAAACCAGGTGGTTTTGAGATAGGCAATTTTGAGGTCGCCTCACTACGTTGTGGGCCCTTGCCTGTCGCGAGTACTTGGGCCTCCCACACAAGTGAGGCACCATTTTTATCGGGAGACCTGGGGAACGCTGGGTGGTAGGAAATTTGTGTGAGGCCAGTGATGCCACACTTCCCACACAAAATGTGTGAAAAAGTGATTTTTTCAGCTAAAATTTAGGTTTGCAAGGGATTCTGGGTAGGAAACGTTGGGGGATCCACGCAAGCCATACCTCCCTGGAAGCCCCGGTGTCTACTTTTCAGAAATGTGTGGGTTTGGTAGGTTTACCTAGATGGCCGCCGAGCACGGGACCAAAACCCAGGTGACCCCCTTGCAAAACCAGGTGGTTTTGAGATAGGCAATTTTGAGGTCGCCTCACTACGTTGTGGGCCCTTGCCTGTCGCGGTACTTGGGCCTCCCACACAAGTGAGGCACCATTTTATCGGGAGACCTGGGGGAACGCTGGGTGGTAGGAAGTTTGTGTGAGGCCAGTGATGCCACACTTTCCCACACACAAATGTGTGAAAAAGTGATTTTTCAGCTAAAATTGAGGTTTGCAAGGGATTCTGGGTAGGAAACGTTGGGGATCCACGCAAGCCATACCTCCCTGGAAGCCCCGGGTGTCTACTTTTCAGAAATGTGTGGGTTTGGTAGGTTTCCTAGATGGCCGCCGAGCACAGGGCCAAAACCCAGGTGACCCCCTTGCAAAACCAGGTGGTTTTGTGAAGGCCATTTGAGGTCGCCTCACTACGTTGTGGGCCCTTGCCTGTCGCGGGTACTTGGGCCTCCCACACAAGTGAGGCACCATTTTTATCGGGAGACCTGGAGGAACGCTGGGTGGTAGGAAATTTGTGTGAGGCCAGTGATGCCACACTTTCCCACACACAAATGCGTGAAAAAGTGATTTTTCAGCTAAAATTGAGGTTTGCAAGGGATTCTGGGTAAGGAAGCGTTGGGGATCCACGCAAGCCATACCTCCCTGGAAGCTCCCGGGTGTCTACTTTTCAGAAATGTGTGGGTTTGGTAGGTTTCCTAGATGGCCGCCGAGCACAGGGCCAAAACCCAGGTGACCCCTTGCAAAACCAGGTGGTTTTGTGAAAGGCCATTTTGAGGTCGCCTCACTACGTTGTGGGCCCTTGCCTGTCGCGGTACTTGGGCCTCCCACACAAGTGAGGCACCATTTTTATCGGGAGACCTGGGGGAACGCTGGGTGGTAGGAAATTTGTGTGAGGCCAGTGATGCCACACTTTCCCACACACACACAAATGTGTGAAAAAGTGATTTTTCCAGCTAAAATTGAGGTTTGCAGGGGATTCTGGGTAAGGAAACGTTGGGGGATCCACGCAAGCCATACCTCCTGGAAGCCCCCGGGTGTCTACTTTTCAGAAATGTGTGTGTTTGCTAGGTTTCCCTAGGTGCCGGCAGAGGTAGGGTTCAAAAACTACAGCTAGGCACTTTGCCAAAAAGGGTCATTTTTCACTGCGAAATTGAGGTGTGACCGCGTTGCGTTTTGCGCCGTTTCCTGTCGCAGGCACTAGGCCGACCCACACAAGTGAGGTACCATTTTTCTCGTAAGACTTTGGGGAACGCGGGGTGGGTGGAAATTTGTGGATCCACGCAGATTCCAGAACTTTCCACCACAGAAATGTGGGGAAAATGTGGTTTTTTTGACAATTTTTTATGTTTGCAAGGGATTCTGGGTAACAGAACTTGGTGGGAGGCAGTCAAGTCACCCCATCCTGGATTCTCCTGGGTGTCTAGTTTTCAAAAATGTATAGGTTTGCTAGGTTTCCCTAGGTGCCGGCAGAGCTAGGGTTCAAAAACTACAGCTAGGCACTTTGCCAAAAAGGGTCATTTTTCACTGCGAAATTGAGGTGTGACCGCGTTGCGTTTTGCGCCATTTCCTGTCGCAGGCACTAGGCCGACCCACACAAGTGAGGTACCATTTTTCTCGTAAGACTTTGGGGAACGCGGGGTGGGTGGAAATTTGTGGATCCACGCAGATTCCAGAACTTTCCACCACAGAAATGTGTGGAAAATGTGTTTTTTGGACAATTTTTTATGTTTGCAAGGGATTCTGGGTAACAGAACCTGGTGGGAGGCAGTCAAGTGACCCCATCCTGGATTCCCCTGGGTGTCTAGTTTTCAAAAATGTATAGGTTTGCTAGGTTTCCCTAGGTGCCGGCAGAGGTAGGGTTCAAAAACTACAGCAAGGCACTTTGCCAAAAAGGGTCATTTTTCACTGCGAAATTGAAGTGTGACCACGTTGCGTTTGCGCCGTTTCCTGTCGCAGGCACTAGGCCGACCCACACAAGTGAGGTACCATTTTTCTCGTAAGACTTTGGGGAACGCGGGGTGGGTGGAAATTTGTGGATCCACGCAGATTCCAGAACTTTCCACCACAGAAATGTGTGGAAAATGTGTTTTTTTGACAATTTTTTATGTTTGCAAGGGATTCTGGGTAACAGAACCTGGTGGGAGGCAGTCAAGTCACCCCATCCTGGATTCCCCTGGGTGTCTAGTTTTCAAAAAAGTATAGGTTAGCTAGGTTTCCCTAGGTGCCGGCAGAGGTAGGGTTCAAAAACTACAGCAAGGCACTTTGCCAAAAAAGGGTCATTTTTCACTGCGAAATTGAGGTGTGACCACGTTGCGTTTTGCGCCGTTTCCTGTCGCAGGCACTAGGCCGACCCACACAAGTGAGGTACCATTTTTCTCGTAAGACTTGGGGAACGCGGGGTGGGTGGAAATTTGTGGATCCACGCAGATTCCAGAACTTTCCACCACAGAAATGTGTGGAAAATGTGTTTTCTTGGACAATTTTTTATGTTTGCAAGGGATTCTGGGTAACAGAACCTGGTGGGAGGCAGTCAAGTCACCCCATCCTGGATTCCCCTGGGTGTCTAGTTTTCAAAAATGTATAGGTTTGCTAGGTTTCCCTAGGTGCCGGCAGAGGTAGGGTTCAAAAACTACAGCAAGGCACTTTGCCAAAAAGGGACATTTTTCACTGCGAAATTGAGGTGTGACCACGTTGCGTTTTGCGCCGTTTCCTGTCGCAGGCACTAGGCCGACCCACACAAGTGAGGTACCATTTTTCTCGTAAGACTTTGGGGAACGCGAGGTGGGTGGAAATTTGTGGATCCACGCAGAGTCCAGAACTTTCCACCACAGAAATGTGGGGAAAATTTGTTTTTTTGGACAATTCTTTATGTTTGCAAGGGATTCTGGGTAACAGAACCTGGTGGGAGGCAGTCAAGTCACCCCATCCTGGATTCCCCTGGGTGTCTAGTTTTCAAAAATGTATAGGTTTGCTAGGTTTCCCTAGGTGCCGGCAGAGCTAGGGTTCAAAAACTACAGCTAGGCACTTTGCCAAAAAAGGGTCATTTTTCACTGCGAAATTGAGGTGTGACCACGTTGCGTTTTGTGCCGTTTCCTGTCGCAGGCACTAGGCCGACCCACACAAGTGAGGTACCATTTTTCTCGTAAGACTTTGGGGAACGCGGGGTGGGTGGAAATTTGTGGATCCACGCAGATTCCAGAACTTTCCACCACAGAAATGTGTGGAAAATGTGTTTTTTGGACAATTTTTTATGTTTGCAAGGGATTCTGGGTAACAGAACCTGGTGGGAGGCAGTCAAGTCACCCCATCCTGGATTCCCCTGGGTGTCTAGCTTTCAAAAATGTATAGGTTTGCTAGGTTTCCCTAGGTGCCGGCAGAGGTAGGGTTCAAAAACTACAGCAAGGCACTTTGCCAAAAAAGGGTCATTTTTCACTGCGAAATTGAAGTGTGACCATGTTGCGTTTTGCGCCGTTTCCTGTCGCAGGCACTAGGCCGACCCACACAAGTGAGGTACCATTTTTCTCGTAAGACTTTGGGGAACGCGGGGTGGGTGGAAATTTGTGGATCCACGCAGATTCCAGAACTTTCCACCACAGAAATGTGTGGAAAATTTGTTTTTTTGACAATTTTTATGTTTGCAAGGGATTCTGGGTAACAGAACCTGGTGGGAGGCAGTCAAGTCACCCCATCCTGGATTCCCCTGGGTGTCTAGTTTTCAAAAAAGTATAGGTTAGCTAGGTTTCCCTAGGTGCCGGCAGAGGTAGGGTTCAAAAACTACAGCAAGGCACTTTGCCAAAAAGGGTCATTTTTCACTGCGAAATTGAGGTGTGACCACGTTGCGTTTTGCGCCGTTTCCTGTCGCAGGCACTAGGCCGACCCACACAAGTGAGGTACCATTTTTCTCGTAAGACTTTGGGGAACGCGGGGTGGGTGGAAATTTGTTGATCCACGCAGATTCCAGAACTTTCCACCACAGAAATGTGTGGAAAATGTGTTTTCTTGGACAATTTTTTATGTTTGCAAGGGATTCTGGGTAACAGAACCTGGTGGGAGGCAGTCAAGTCACCCCATCCTGGATTCCCCTGGGTGTCTAGTTTTCAAAAATGTATAGGTTTGCTAGGTTTCCCTAGGTGCCGGCAGAGGTAGGGTTCAAAAACTACAGCAAGGCACTTTGCCAAAAAGGGACATTTTTCACTGCGAAATTGAGGTGTGACCACGTTGCGTTTTGCGCCGTTTCCTGTCGCAGGCACTAGGCCGACCCACACAAGTGAGGTACCATTTTTCTCGTAAGACTTTGGGGAACGCGGGGTGGGTGGAAATTTGTGGATCCACGCAGATTCCAGAACTTTCCACCACAGAAATGTGGGGAAAATGTGGTTTTTTGGACAATTTTTTATGTTTGCAAGGGATTCTGGGTAACAGAACCTGGTGGGAGGCAGTCAAGTCACCCCATCCTGGATTCCCCTGGGTGTCTAGTTTTCAAAAATGTATAGGTTTGCTAGGTTTCCCTAGGTGCCGGCAGAGCTAGGGTTCAAAAACTACAGCTAGGCACTTTGCCAAAAAAGGGTCATTTTTCACTGCGAAATTGAGGTGTGACCACGTTGCGTTTTGCGCCGTTTCCTGTCGCAGGCACTAGGCCGACCCACACAAGTGAGGTACCATTTTTCTCGTAAGACTTTGGGGAACGCGGGGTGGGTGGAAATTTGTGGATCCACGCAGATTCCAGAACTTTCCACCACAGAAATGTGGGGAAAATGTGTTTTTTTGACAATTCTTTATGTTTGCAAGGGATTCTGGGTAACAGAACCTGGTGGGAGGCAGTCAAGTGACCCCATCCTGGATTCCCCTGGGTGTCTAGTTTTCAAAAATGTATAGGTTTGCTAGGTTTCCCTAGGTGCCGGCAGAGGTAGGGTTCAAAAACTACAGCTAGGCACTTTGCCAAAAAGGGTCATTTTTCACTGCGAAATTGAGGTGTGACCGCGTTGCGTTTTGCGCCGTTTCCTGTCGCAGGCACTAGGCCGACCCACACAAGTGAGGTACCATTTTTCTCGTAAGACTTTGGGGAACGCGGGGTGGGTGGAAATTTGTGGATCCACGCAGATTCCAGAACTTTCCACCACAGAAATGTGGGGAAAATGTGGTTTTTTTGACAATTTTTTATGTTTGCAAGGGATTCTGGGTAACAGAACCTGGTGGGAGGCAGTCAAGTCACCCCATCCTGGATTCCCCTGGGTGTCTAGTTTTCAAAAATGTATCGGTTTGCTAGGTTTCCCTAGGTGCCGGCAGAGCTAGGGTTCAAAAACTACAGCTAGGCACTTTGCCAAAAAGGGTCATTTTTCACTGCGAAATTGAGGTGTGACCACGTTGCGTTTTGCGCCGTTTCCTGTCGCAGGCACTAGGCCGACCCACACAAGTGAGGTACCATTTTTCTCGTAAGACTTTGGGGAATGCGGGGTGGGTGGAAATTTGTGGATCCACGCAGATTTCAGAACTTTCCACCACAGAAATGTGTGGAAAATGTGGTTTTTTTGACAATTTTTTATGTTTGCAAGGGATTCTGGGTAACAGAACCTGGTGGGAGGCAGTCAAGTCACCCCATCCTGGATTCCCCTGGGTGTCTAGTTTTCAAAAATGTATAGGTTTGCTAGGTTTCCCTAGGTGCCGGCAGAGCTAGGGTTCAAAAACTACACCTAGGCACTTTGCAAAAAAAGGGTAATTTTTCATTGTGAAAATGTGGTACGTCCACGTTGCATTTTGAGCCATTTCCTGTTGTGGGCACAAGGGCTACCCACACAAGTGAGGTACCATTTTTATCGGGAGACTTAGGGTAACACAGAATTGTAGAGCAACTGTTATTACCTATTGACTTTCGATGCATTTCTGCCTTCCAAATGAAAGACAATGTGTAAAAAATAAGTCATTTTGAAAAATGACCTATAATTCTCATGCTAGTATGGGTACTCCCAATTTCGGAAATGTGCAAATATCTACTGTTTCTAAAATCTACATTTTGTTCCCATTTCAGAAATACATAGGTGTCTTTCATAACAATTTTTCCATGTATACATTTTCCCAAAATAATTGCTATATACCCGGTACTTAAAAAAAAATCATTGCAAGATGTTGCTCAATTATTGGCTCTGGGTTCGTCGGGTTCTTGGTGAACCTACAAGTCCTATATATCCCCACAACCAGAAAGGTCCAGCGGATATAACGGTATATTGCCTTCAAATAGCTGTCATAATTAGAAGAAGTTACAGGTGAAAACGTTGACACAAATGGCTGTTTTTTTCAACTAATTTTCAATTTTTCCTTTATTTAACTGTTAGTTTCTATAAGGAAAACTTTAAGGATCTACACAAATGACCCCTTGCTGAATTCAGAATTTTGTCTACTTTTCATAAATGTATGGCTTTCCAGGATCCATTATTGGTTTCATACCCATTTCTACCATTAACTGGAAGGAGGTTGAAAGCACAAAAAATAGCAAAAATAGACTATGTCCCAGAAAAATGCCAAAACTGTGAAAAAAAGTTGGTTTTCTGACAAAAGTCTGCTTGTCCCTGAAAGCTGGGAAGATGGTGATTTCATCCCCACAACCCCTTTTTGATGCCATTTGCAGGGAAAAATCAAGACGCTTTCATCTGTAGCCCTTTTTTTGCCTTTTTCCCAAAAAACCCAAAATTTAGCTGTATTTTGACTAATTTCTGGGTCCCCTCCAGGGGAATCCACAAACCCTGGGTACCTTTACAATCCCCATGATGTTAGAAAAAAGGACGCAAATTTGGCATGGATACCTTATGTGGTCAAAAAGTTACAGGGGCCTAAGCGCGCACTACCCCAAATAGCCAAAAAAAGGCTTAGCACAGGAGGGGAAAAGGCCTAGCAGCGAAGGGGTTAAAGAGTTACATTTTATTTCTAATATTATGTTTGGAGTAGTAAATAATATTTGTGTATTTATAAATGTTTATGAAATTGTTTTATTTTTTTAAATATGTGTTAAGTGATTTCTAATGTTTGTTATTTGTGTTATTGCTATTTTTATATTTTGGGTGGTTTGTATTGAGTTATTATAAATTATACAACTTGTTGATATATTTTTTTAGCGATAATTTTGTTGTCTATATTTTTGTTATCGATATTTTTTTAATTTTGTATGTTTAATAATGTGTGCGATATTACTTATCCCGATATTTTTGAGTTCGATAATGTTGAAAACGATATGTTTTACGATATTTTGTAGTCGATATTTGTGTGTTTTTTAAATTAAGTATAGGAAGTCGATATTAGTGTAATCGATATTTTTGTCACGATATTTTGGTAGGTCGATATTGTGTCTGTCGATATTATGTCAGTGATCCGCGTATGAGTAAGCAGAAAAAGAAGTCTTTGGTGCCGTGGTTTGATGAGAAGCTGTTTGAGGATAAAAAGCATTGTAAGATGCTTGAACACACATGGAGGAAACCATATGATGCTATTGAAAAAAAGAAATACATGAAGGCCATCAAATTGAACCATAATATGGGTTGCAAAGGCCTGCACTGATGTCTATGCCTCTAAGATTGAGAGAAGTGGCAATCCTTCTATAGAGATTTTGCCACAGTTCATAGCCTGCTCAAGGCCGAGGCCAAATTCTAGTTTATGTGAGGCATCAGACTGAAAGTGTAATGGGCTTGCAGATCATTTTGTTTAAAAAGTTAATGATATTTCTTCCTATGTGGTAACCCCAGTTTTTGTTCTAGATGCTCAACCTTAAATAAAGTTTGGTAACTTGTCGCAGGAGGGAAAGGTGGTGGAGTTTGAACAGCTATCTGATACTTCATTCAAAGCCCTTATGTGTAAAGTAAAGTCGGGCTCCCCTGATCCGATTAAAGCAGATCTCATACACAGAGCTGAAGAGATTTTTATTCCAGTCTTTGTAGGCTTAGCCAACTTTTTATCTGTCCACTGCGGCTGTGCCTGCCGCATGGAAACCTGCTAAAGCCATCCTGCGTCTCAAAAAATCTACTCTAGACCACTCTCTGGCTGAACATTATCGACCCATTTCTCTCCTTTCATTTCTGGGGAAAGTGGTAGAGAAACACATGAAATGTTTCTTGGTGGATTTCTTAAAAAAGCATCAGTTGCTACACCCCTCTCAAAATGGCTTACGACCTGCTCATAGCATCGAATCTGCCCTTCTCCAAATGATAAAGTATCAATGATGGAGGGTCTGCAGCGTTAAAACTGTTAGATTTAAGTGCCGCGTTTGACATGGTGTCACATGAGGTGCTTCTGAACCAACTGTATGAGATTGGTATCAGGGCCATGCGTGGTCCTGACTGTCCTCTTTTCAAAAAGACCGGTCTTTCCAGGTGATATCTCCACCTTTTCCTCTACCAAGAGCACTCTGGCGCATGAGGCTCCTCGAGGCTCAGCCCTAGGTCCTACCCTTTTTAATATTTGCTTGGCCACTGGCAGACGTGGTGAAATCTTTTGGGTTGTCATTAGTCTCCTATGCAGAATATACCTAGCTTATTATGTCATTGTCTGTGGGGACTGAAGCTGGGTCCGTCAATTTTAAAAGCGCTGTAGCAGTTGCTGAATGGATGCATTCTAACAACCTGCAGTTAAACGCAAATAAAACACAGGAGATTTACTAAGATTTTACGGCATGTTTGCATCACAAAAGTGACGCAAATTGGCACAAAATCTTTTTTTTTCGGTTTACTTTCCAGCGCTAAACTTGTTAAGTGCTGGAAATAACGGAAAAGTAACGGAAAGCAGCGCATAGCGCTGCTGTGCATTACTTCGCGCCAAGGGGGGCGCACCATGGGTGGAGAATGGGCATTCTCATGCAACCACCCAAGGTTTCTGATGCTAAACCCTATTTACTAAATAAAGCAGACAGGGTTTAGCGTCAGAAAACCTCGCCCTTTTGAAGTTGGCGCAAGGAAGGAGAAATACTTTCATTTCTCCTTCCTTTTCAACTTTGTACAAGTGCTGCACTTTACAGCACACATACAAAGAGGGAAAAGGTTTAAAGTCAGTCTATGCATAGTATTTTGTACTGGAAGGGTACCCTTCCAGTACAAAATCTATGATAGACTCACGGAGACACCCTTGCACTATGGCGCAAGGGTGTGTCAATGGCGCACGGCAGCTGATTTCAGCCCCAGTGCTACGGAAAGGGGAGGAGTGCCATATTTCTGTAAATATGGCACTCTCCTCCTCTCTCATTTTCATGCAGCACAGCATTTGCAGCTGCTGCACTGCGCTGCATGAATAAGTGGTAAATCTGGCCTTGAAATACCCGCATATGTGAGGTGACCATTGGTCGCCCAATGTGCTAGGGTCTCCACCCAAGCTGAAATCTGTTGTTAAAAGTCTGGGTGTCTCGTTAGAGGATTCTGTATCCTTCAAGCCATAAGTCAAAGCTCTGCCTTCTGTTTGTTTTGTCACCCTTGGAAGCCTTAATAATATCATTGGCCTCTTTTGTCCTCAGGTGCGGAAGATGATTATTCAGTCTTTAATCATCTTGCACCTTGACTTCTGCAACATCTTGTATTTAGGTACCACCAGGCAGGTAAGAAAATAGACTGCAGATTGCCCAGAATGCGGCTGCGAGACTATGATATCACCTGCCTAAACTGTACTCAGTCTCTCAACAACTTTATAATCTGCATTGGCTTCCCATGGAGAAGCATATCCAGCTCAGAGCTCTGTGCTTGGACCGCTGGATCTCGAACAAGCAGGGTGTGTCCAGTCTGCTGCCTTTGCTTCAGCCCTATAAGCCAACCAGGCCATTGAGATCAGCTGACTTTGATCTGGCGGTGGTCCCCCGCTATCGAGGAGGGGTGGATGCTCCCTTCGAGCAATCTGACTACACATCTGTGGAAAATCTCTAATCATCTCTGTTTTAGGAAACATGTAAGACTTTGCTGTTGGCAGCCTAAGCGGGTTTGTGTTAGACGTGGTCATAGAAGTAGCAGGTAGCGCTGAGAAGCCCGTATGAGGGCAACCATGCGCTGTATAAATCAGTATCACATAACATAGCCCAGAACTTAACTCCTCTCTAAACCCCTTCCATTTAGTAGTAAGTATACCCTTTTTTCCAGCCATTCTTCCTGGTCCCTGCCACATTTACTACTAAGGAATAAACTTATATGTGTTAGGTTCTCCCCATAAAAAAGATAGGAGAATTCAAGGTGGAGATTTACACTCGTAGATTTGTGAATTGCATTTTGTAGTAAGTAAGTAATACTACAAAAGAACAACTTACTTAGCCTCAAAAATGCGTTTTCTGGTAGAGACTCTAACCGTAGATTCCTCACCTTGTGAATACCCCCAGGCACCAGACTGGATCCAGAAGATTTTCAATAGCAGTTCCCTTGTTCTTCATTAGATGGCAATGTGCTGCTCTGTATCTGATTTGTTCCACCATGGATGTGACACTGGGGCCAATATATCTGCCCCATGTCTATGCACTGACATCAGTTTCTTTCTGATTTCTGTCCATGCCTTTAGACACAGAGCCTATAGAAATCAGATATGCCAGTGTGCCAATCACTAGATGATTGAGTTCTTATTAATGGACCATATGGGTTCATTCCACAGAACCGGGAGGACAGTGTGCTGCGTAAACTACAACTCTGACATAGTTCTACACGATTTGCTTTCCCATACACTGGTAACAAAGATGAACTTGGTTCAATGCATAATTCAGGTCCCACCCATACGGTGGGACACACGCTGGATGTTATTCTGACCAATTCTCATTGCATCTCTACCGAGGCCCCTTGCCCTTTAGATTGGTCAGACCACTCTCTGATTGGGTTTCTGATCACTGGTACTCATGAGGCCACTCCCCCTAACAATTCCACTTACAGCCTGAAAAGACAGTGGCGCAAAATCACTCTGGACGTCTTCATTAAGGAGTTCTCTACTCCGACAAGATGGGAGTCAGGTGATGTCAACCTTAGACTAGCTGTCTAACATGAAGCCCTAAAAACAGCTATTGACAACCTAGCCCCTTTAAACCAGCAACACAAAGACAAACATGCGCCCTGGTACTCGCCTGAATTGCGCAAGGAGAAAGCGAATTGTAAAAAATTAGAGAGACGCTGGCGCCAGTCCCACAACCCTAACGAGAAAGAGACCTATAAAATTACCTTAGCGCTTTATCACAAGAATATAAAAAAAACTTGTAAAGCCCACATTGCCTTACAACTTGACCAAGCAGGAAACTCTTCCAAAGGACTATATAAAGTTCTCAAATCTTTACTAACCCGATTGCTTGCACCAATGACTCCCCCCCTCACACGCTCTATGTGATAATATCGCTAACCACCTTGAAGATAAAAAAACCTGATCTATGATAAATTCACTGGTGTTAGGGACCCTTCGAGAGAAGTACCCCTCTATACTCTCTCAGATACAGACAATGCGTGCCTCCTAGAGAGCTTTACCCCACTTAGGGCTGATACCGTTGAGGAAATGTTGAAATCTGCTAAATCAGGGTCGCCTTTAGATATAGTGCCAGCCAAGATCTCCTCTTTACTAGCTAAACAACTCGCTCCTTCCATCTGCCCGAGACTAAACCTATCAATGAGTGAAGGTCAGCTTTCACTAGATTGGACGGCCGCACAGGTGATTCCCATTCGCAAGAAGGAGAATCTCCCGGCGTCGGATTTGTCAAATTATCGTCCTATCTCCCTCCTTCCTCTGATGAGCAAACTTTTAGAAGGTCATATTAATAAACAACTTACAGAGTTCATAGAGTCTATTGGATGTCTGGACCCTTCGCAGTCCGGCTTCAGACCCATGTATAGCACTGAATCAGCTCTAATAGCGTTAACTGACTACATCAGATATTCTCTAGACGACAACCAGGCCGTTCTGCTGGTGTTGTTGATCTATTGGCAGCTTTCGACACAGTGTCCCATCGCAGACTGCTTCAAAGATTAGAAGAGATGGAGAGAGGATGTAGCCTTATGGCTAGAGCGGTCGACCTCGAAGCTGGGGAACCGGGTTCGAGTCTCGGCAATGATGCTCAACATCCTGTGATTCTGGGCAAATCACTTAATCTCCCTGTGCCCAACAAAATATGAATGTGTCCATCTGTAACGAAACTGGTGCTCATGTAAAGCGCTCTGATACCTGATATCTTCAAGTCTAGTACGCGCTATATAAAACTCTTAAAAAAAAAAAAAAGATAGGGACTTGTGGCCGAGCTCTACAATGGTTTTCGAGCTTTTTAACCCATTTCACGCAGGCCATCAATCTTGGACCATTCCGTTCCCGCACCATCGAGCTTAACAAGAGAGTGCCACAGGGCTCCTGCCTTAGTCCCACATTGTTATACATTTATGTGAACCCCCTTGCTAAAATCATCAGAGAGTTTGGATTCACCCCCATCTCATATGCGGATTATACCCAACTTCCCTTATCCTTTAATAACAATACAACTACCACTAAAGCTTGCTTTTCTGAGGGCATGAAAGCAGTCTCATCTTGGATGACGGAGAACTTTCTCCAGCTGAATCCCTGTAAGACGGAAATTATCTCTTCCGTAAAGCCCAAGCGCTTTGGTCTCTGAAGTGGTGACCTATAGACTTGGGTGCAGCACCTGCCCATAAGACAGTGGTTAAAAATCTGGGTGTTCGCCTGGATCAGACTCTTACTATGAAAGATCAGGTAGTGGCTACCACTGGCACCTGCTTTCACATGATAAGTCCTCTGCGTAGAGTATTTCCCTTTCTCCCACACTCTGTGTGAAAAACTCTAGTTCAGGTACTGGTTATCAGCCGCCTGGACTATTGCAACGCACTCTTGGCTGCGACGAATGAATCTCTATTGAATAAACTCCAGGTGCTCCAGACACAGCAGCCTGACAAGTCCAGAATAAGCCAGCCAGAACTGCCTCTCTCCCCCTCTTGCGCTCACTACACTGGCTCCGTATATGCAAGAGAATCAAGTTCAAGATCTGCTATATAGTATATAAAGCACTGAATGGCAGAGGACCCAGTTATTTAATAGAAAAACTTATCCCATACCTGCCGAGCAGATCTCTACGAACGAGGGAGAAATCCCTCCTCACTACTCCCCGTTTTAGGAAATCTCATTTAGGGGGCAAAGCCTTTTCCTATCTGGCTCCCCACTATTGGAACCACCTACTCTCTCACCTTCGGAAGTGCACGGATCATCTTCATTTTAGAAAGCTACTCAAAACTGAGCTTTTCTGCAACTAACACTACCGGCCTGTGTTTTTCCTCAGTAGCGCAGAGATGCCCCTTTGGGGGTGAATCAGGCGCTTTACAAACCAAATCAAATCAAATGCACCAGCACTGAAAGTGAAAGAAAGGTTATTGTATTCCCACAGAATCCCACCTAATACATTGTTAAAGTGGAATCATTGCTTTGGGTTACTAACAATCCCTAAACCCGAATTTGGGGCACCATGGTACTGGAAACAAACCTATTTAGCTCCTTACAATACCATACACACACAAATGGTACTAAGAAGTATAGACACTTTTAACTAAAACCATTTATTGCAGCAGGGTTAACCTGTTTCTCAGCACATCTAAAATAACCACACAGAATATCATAAAAACAGAACAAGAATGAAATGAACATTACTAACATGGTTAAAATGTCATTTAAAACGTAACACTCTAGGAGAGCACGGAAAGTAGAGCTTGCAACCTAGACTATCTTAGGGAGAAGCAACACACTGCATACCTTGTTGCCAGCAATAGCTGTGGTTATCAGTGAGGCGTGAAGGCAGTGTTACCTGCGACAGGAAAACATACGACACAGCAGCGTTCTTTCTCCTGGCCTCAGCTTGTTATCTACATCAAGTACAATGTAGCATCTTCTTGGTGCACTGCCAGGAGTCAAGACCATCTCCGACAATATCTTGTGTGATAATCTGGGCGAAGGACCTCTCCTGATAAGTGGTCAAGGGGCAGTCCTTATATATTATTATTATAGGAGATTGGAATTTCTGACAAAAGTTTAGGAATGTCTGACATAGATTATGTGCATCAAGTTGTGCGTCCCAGACGTATCCTTATGAACATATAAGGTAAATGGATGTCGATTCAGACTACACTGTCTTGTCTATATGTCTGTACTAGTCCTTATTTGACCTTGACATTGTGCTAACTAAACACTTATCCCAGATGTTGCATCCAGAGTTATATCTATGTCATTGTCTGAATGACTTGACTGACACTTTCACAGTTCTTGGAACAATAAGGTCAGACGACATCTTTGCCAATGGCAGACATGACAATGCTTCTGCATAATTTGGGGAAAAATGGTGACTCCCAATACCTAAAATTGCAACTCCAGTTACCTAAGATGGAGGTGGGTCCTACTTAAAATGGAGTCAGGCGTCAGGGGCTTTACGTTAAATGGGTCGGTGAAGAATCTGCGGTTAGATAGTGTCTCTACCAGAAAAGGCGTTACCGAAGGAAAGTAACTTGTTCTTCTGATAGAGGCTTCTAACCTCAGATTCCTCACCTTGTGAATAGGCCTACTCCAAGACATCCTACAGAACAGATTGGGCAAAATATCCGTTCCGTCGGATCTGGCTATCCAGGCAGTAGTACTTTGGAAAGGTGTAGAGGGAAGCCCATGTTGCAGACTGGCATATTTCTGGGACTGGCACACGACCTGCCAAGCCAGTGGTAGCAGCCTACGCTCTGGTGGAAAGCTCGCACCAGTCTTCTGGGGGCTGTTTCTTGGTTAGCACATATCAGATCTTAACACATGAAACAATCCTTCGAGAGGTGGTTCTCTTTTACACAGTTTTTCCCTTCTTTGCTCCACAGAAGCCTTAAAAAGGTTGATCGTCCAGGTGGTGCTCTCTTGTTCGATCGATATAGAAACTAAGGGCCTGATTACGATGGCGGACAGACTTCAGTTTGTCCGCCATCATCGTGGGGATGGGGACCACCCGCCTATAAGGCGGCGGTCCCACATATGGCATTACAATGCGGCCGCCACCACGGCAGCCACAAGTGCCATGCTTTCCATTGCGGCAGGTGCTGATGGCTGCAGCACCCACCGCAATAGAAAAAATGCAAGTTTTGCATTTCCCTGCACTACGTGGCAGGCACCACGCGATGCCTGCCACATGGTGCAGGGAAATGTAGGGAGGCACCATAGGTGCCCCCCAAGTGCAAAAACGAACTGACCCTGGTCAGGGGGGACCCGCCGCGGGTCCCCAAAGTCCATCCTCGCCAGCCTTTCCATGACGGGTGAATCGCCATGGAGAGGCTGGCGGGGATCCAGCATCATAATCACAGCGGCGGTGCCTGCTAGGCACCGCCGGCATGCATTGTGTGCTGAGGGCCTCCACTGCCCCAGCAGGCTAAAGGAGCCTGTCGGGTTTGTGGCGGTCGGAGTGCCCGACCGCCACAAAACCGCCCGCCATCAAAATATGGCCGGCAGGAAAAGGCCTCAAGATCGCGGTGAAACCACCACCGGCAGCCTGTTGGTGGTGGGTTCACCACGATCATAATCAGGCCCTAAAGGCACTTTTTGGGTCAAGACGGTGAAGTCATTCTTTTTCCTTAGAGGGATGAGGCGTAGCGTAGAATGTTAGCAAAGTGATGGATTGTCCTGTGGAATGGCGTGACCACCTGCGGTAGGAATGACCCAGGAGGACTGGTTTATCTGGGCGAAGGCTGTGTATGGATGTTAAATGGACAAGGCATCAAAGCTCGCTTTCTAGCTGAGGTAATTGCAGTTAAGAACACAGTTTTTATAGTCAGCAGACGTGGAGAACAGATGTGCATCTGTTCAAAGGGCGTGTACATCAAAAAGGTGAGAACTAAATTAAGGTCCCACTATGGCATCATAAAAGGTGTTGGCAGGAACATGTGAACCAGTCCCTTTAAGAAATGTATCACAACAGGTGATTTGAAATGGGATGGTGATTGCTAACCTTAAGAAAGGCCGAAAGGTTTGAAAGTTAACCTTTAACTGTTGCCACAGCATGGCCTCGCTAAGCTAAAGAAAGATAGAACAGAGTGTCAAATAATGTTGTCTGCAAAGGCTGAATGTCACAGAAGGGAACACCAGACCACAAACTTCTCCCAGGGTCCTGTGTATATATTTATAGTGAAAGGACGCCTGGCTGCCAGGAAAACACCCACTACTTCGGGAGGAAATTCGAAGATCATCAACTATTGCCATTCAGTCTGCAAGCACGGAAGTGTATGTTGTGCAGGCTCGGAGTAGGACCATGCCCTGCTGTTGCAAATCAGAGGACATAACAAGAGTGTTGAAAAGACGTGACGCCAGGTAAGTGAAGAGAGATCTTTATTTCGTCATACACCACCAACAGGTTCCAGTCAGCTGAAGGCAGCTGTGGAATGTTGGTACACAATAGCTGTCAGAACGTACCAAGAAGGGCAGAGAAAGGGGGGTGAGAGAGAGAGGGTGAAACCAAGAGAATACAACACACCACCCAAGGCAGGAAGGGAAAAAGGAGAACGGAGCGAGAGAGGAAAGGGAGAAAGACCAAGGAGGAAGAATATGTAGGAAAAGCTACAGCAGAGAGCATGAGAGAACAAACAAGGCAGTCAACCAACTTTAAAGTATTTGTGTCAAACTGGGCAACCAGTACTTCTAGATGACCTGCGAAGAGAATTAGAGCTTGTAGGCAAGATATCTGCTTTCGCCAGACCAATTTGGGGATGTTTATATCTTACCACTCTGTCCATCTCCCACGTTTGTCCATTTTCCAAGTGGACTACATTTCGTCCTACTCTTGTTATCTTGAAGGGCTCAGAAAACCTTGAATGGTTCTTCCTTCTAGCTTTAGGAAGGTTGATGCGTACCCATTCACCTGAATTATACAAGTGTGTCTTAACATTTTTAGTGTAGTCATATCTTGCCTTGTATTTCTTTTGTTGTGTTTCAATTTTCCTCGCAATTTCTGATCTGTCAACCACACATAGGCTGTCTTTGCGTAACCATCTGGCAGTGAGGTTGGTTTTGGGTTTCCTACCCTTTAAGGAAATAAATGGAGACCCCCCTGTGACAGTATTAGGTGCGGTTCTGTATGCCCATATAATTTCTTGCAAGGCTGGTTTTGCTGCTACGTTGGTGATTTCTGCTCTCTGAAGACATTCTTTGATAACTCTATTCATGCGTTCAACTAGTCCATTTGCTCTGGGGCAGTATAACGCAGTTTTCATGTGAGAAATTCGTAGGTCTGAAAGGAAGTCCCTCATAGAGTCAGATGTAAATTGGACCCCATTGTCTGTTACTATTGTATCTGGTATGCCTTCCTCATAAAAAGTGTCCTTCAGGAATTGAATGAGAGTCTTGGTGTCAATTTTGGTTCACATATTTTGTAATCACCCATCTCGAGTGGTAGTCTATGAGAACTATTATAAAGCGCTCATTCAGATGTTTGAGGTTTAACGGGCCAATAATGTCTAAAGCAAGTTTCGACCATGGTCGGGTAGGGACTTGAACAGGAGACAAAGGTGGTTTCCTTACCAATAGCATTTTGCCACTTTTAGCACACTCAATGCAGTTTTTGACTAGTTCTTCTACCATGACATCCATACCTGGCCACCAGTACTCTTCGCGTACCTTGCTTTTCGTTATACTCTGGCCTAGGTGTCCCTTGTGTGCTAGACTCACAATTTTGTCTCTGACTCCCATGGAGGGCACTACCTTTTCTCCACGGTAGATAGCATCATTAATTATGCATAGTTCCAGTCTTACCTCCCAATATTTTTTGATAGGTTCAGGTAGGGCACTCTTGTTGTCAGGCCATCCATTTTTGATGTATTCTTTTAAGGGAGCTATTGTTCTGTCGAGTACATTGCAGTCCTCCCAATTCTTATTATCCAATACTGCTATTTCTAGAATTACCTCCTCACCTTCCTCCTCTTGTGTGTTTGTATTTGCATTAAGAGGAGCGCGAGACAGGAAATGAGCTACTACGTTGTTTCTCCCAGGTACGTATTCAACTTTGAAATTGAAACCTCCCAGCCCCAAAATCCATTTAGCTATCCTGGGTGTGGTTCTGCTAGAACCCTTGGTTGTGAACACGTAGGTGAGGGGTTTGTGGTCAGTCTTGGCTGTGAAGGGTATGCCCCACAAAAAAAATTTAAAATGTTTGATGGCCCAGAAACACGCCAGCGCCTCCTTTTCTATTACGGAGTAATGTAGTTCAGCACCCTTTAGTGACCTTGAGGCAAAAGCAACAATTTGCTCTGTGTCCCCAACCCTCTGGGTGAGGCTGGCTCCTAACCCTTTGTTGCTGGCATCAGTGGACAGGTATGTAGTTTTTGTAGGGTCAAATCTGCCTAACAAAGGCGCATTGGTGATGCATGTCTTCATTTCCATGAATGCAGTTTGGCAGTCATCATTCCATATGAAAGGTTGCTTAGCTCTAAGTAGATTTCGTAAGGGTTCTACTCTGCTGGCATAGTTTTGTATGAATTTAGAGTAGTATTCTGATAGCCCTAAGAAGGACTTCAGTTCTTCCACATTGGTGGGAGCAAGAGCATTAAGAATGGCATCAATCAGATTCATTTTGGGTTTAATGCCATCACAGGAAATGGTATGACCAAGATATTCTACAGAGTTTACCCCAATTTGACACTTTTCTTTCTTCAGGGTTAGGCCAGCTTTACTCAACTTGTGCAGGGTATTTCTCAGCATGTCATCATGTTCTTTAATGTTACTATGCGATGAGATTGCCACCTATTTTGATGAAAAGATCGGCATAATCGTCGGAGGGTTTGACCCAGGCAATGCTAGTCGGCAGGATGAATTGACTCAGATACTAGCTGAGGAACCCTGGGCAGAAACATCTTTGGAGTATTTTCAACCTCTTACCAAGGAGCTTTTTAACAGCTTTGCTCAAAGTGTATCGTCTGGGTCCCCCCTAGATCCCCTCCCTTATAAGATCTGGAAGGAATGTGGGCAAGAATTATTCACCTGGATGCGACAGATTTGCTGTCAATCCTTAGAAGAAGGCGTGGTCCCAGAGGCCTGGAAGCAGGCAGTGGTAACCCTCCTGCTCAAGAAACCCTCCCTGGATCCAACAAACCCGGCAAACTTTAGGCCCATATCTCTTTTGCCCTATCCTATAAAAATTTTGGAAAAGGTTGTCAGCAAGTCCTTATCATGCTACCTTGAAGAGAACCATCTGTTGGATAGGGATCAGTTCGGTTTTCGCCCAGGACATGGGACGGAAACAGCCTTGGCAACCGTATTGGATAACTTGCGAATGGGAGCCAACAATGGTAACTCATCTGTGCTAGTGTTGCTAGATATGTTGGCCGCATTCGACACGGTGAGCCATGCAGTGTTGATGGGAAGGCTGGAGAGAATGGGTGTGAAAAGTCGAGCTCTGAAATGGCTGCAATCGTACCTTTCAGAGAGACAACAGGTGGTAACCATGACACCGTTTGCCTCTTCTAAGTCTCCGGTACGTTACGGAGTGCCGCACGGTTCGGCAATAAGCCCCATTCTTTTTAATATATATCTGCGCCCGTTGATCCCCATTATAAAATCTTTTGGGATTGACCTGGTCAACTATGCTGACGACACCCAACTGGTGTTCTCTTTGGAAGGGAAGCGTGCGGTGACCATGGATATTTTCCAGGAGTGCATGCGCCAGACCTCCGGTTGGCTCAAAGAAAATTCTTTGCAGTTCAACGGGGGAAAACAGAGGTGGTATATTGTTCCACTGCCAAAATGGTACAGCACCTGCCGCTAGAGTTTAAACTCACTCCTGGGGATGACCCATTGGCCCCAGTTAAGACCGTACGCAACCTGGGCGTCCTGATTGATGACAACCTCCAAATGGCGTCACAGGCTAACAAAACGGTCAGTGTCTGCTTTGCTTTACTAAAAGCACTTCGACAGATTCTTCCACTGCTGCCGAATGAGGCTAGACCCCTTATAGTGAGGAGCATAATTCTGTGCAGACTGGACTACTGCAACTCCTTGTATCTGGGAGCTCCACAATATATCTTGCAGGGGTTGCAGAGAGTCCAGTCTATAGCAGCAAAACTGGCATTAAATAGGCAACGTAGATCATCCACTACATTGGTCCTGAGAGATCTTCACTGGTTGCCCATCTAGAAAGAGTTAGTTTCAAATCCTTATGTATTGTGTTCAGAGCGGTACACGGTACGGGCCCTCTATCTATGCAGGAGAGATTTACCTGGTATAAGCCCGTAAGACATCTTCGCTGCTCTAGCGCAAACCTGGTAACAACTACCAGATTTAAGAAATCCAGGATGGGAGGCAGGGCCTTTGGCATAGCAGCCTCACGCCTCTGGAACGACCTACCCCAGAGTATTAGACAAGCTAACTCTTTGTTATGCTTTAGAAAGAGTCTGAAAACCTGGTTATTCCCCAGGAACGAGAGCAATGCCTTCCACTGTTAATCAGGCCCGTTGCTTGTTGATGTCATCTGCTAAGTTACAGCGCCGGGATACCCGTAGGGTGACAGTTTGCGCTATATAAGCATTACATACAATACAATACAATACAATTACCATGTATGAGGATGTCGTCTTGGAAGCACAAGATGCCAGGAACATCCTTGAGCACATGCTGCATGATTCTTTGGAAAGCAGCAGCCGCTGAGGCTAATCCGAAAGGCATATGGAGATACTGGAATGCCCCTAGGGGAGTGATGAATGAGGTGAGGTGGCGACATTCTGGATGCAGTTCTACCTGGTGGTATGCCGAGGATAGGTCAAGGACACTAAAGTAACTGGCATCTTTGATGAGAGTTAAAACCTCATGTATCCTCGGTAGTGGGTGTCTGTCAACCCAGATGTTCTTGTTTAAGTCTCTGAGGTCAATGCACAGTCTGACATCCTTACTAGCAGCCTTGGACGTGATGACTATGGGAGCTAACCATTGCGAGCTCTCAATGGGTTCTATGACACCCAGCTCCAATAGACGGTCTAATTCTTTTTGTAAGGGGACTTGCATTAAATGGGGAATTGGCCTCACCTTATGGACAATGGCTTTAGCCTTGTCTTTCAGTTTTATGTGGTGTTGGAAATCTTTTAGAAGGCCTAATCTGTTGGTAAAGACTTCTGGGAATTCCTCACAGATGTCTTGTCCACATACTGAGCAATCAACCAACAGTACTTGGTCTGGGCTATTGGGGTCAAGTTTCATGCCCAATTCTTTTTGGTGCTTCCACCCTATCAGGTTGGATCCTTTTTCAGTGACATACACTTTGCCCACTGTGCTCCTACCCTTGTATTCAAACAACATAGTGGTCATGCCTAGTAGAGGAATGGGATCTCCACCATATCCCCCTGGTTTGATATCCGCAGCTTGGAGAGTATTAAGTTTGTTGGGGAACATTACATCAAAGGTTTTGCCCTCCAGTAGAGTGTACGGTGAACACGAGTCAGCATAGACTTTGACCTGCTTGTTGTCCAGAGTGATGCTGCATTCTGGAAATTTGACATTCTCCTCATTGTTTTCTACTTGGAAAACCAGTTTGGTCTCTACCGGTATCGGCACTGGTTCAATCATGGATACTGTTTTATCACGTATGTCACGGCACACTCTGGCCAAATGTCCCTTCCTTCCACATTTATGGCACGTTACATTCTTGGCTGGACAGGAAGGGTTATTTGCTAGATGTGCTGGGTTGCCACACCTATAGTATTTAGTTTTAAAACTTGCGCCCAGTTGACTCTTTTGTCTGGGATCCTTATCTAATTTAGACTCTTGTTTGGAAATGGTATTAATTTCATTGCAAGAATCCGCATTTACTCTCATTTCTTTTATGCACTCTGCTGTGTGTTCAATACTCAATGCGATTTCAATGGCTTGTTTCAGATCAGGGTTACCTGCCAGCAGCTTCTCTTGTATCTTATGGTTGTTAGTGCATCTAACTAACTGGTCCCTGATGAGTGATTCAGTTAACCCTTCAAACTCACAAGTGTTGGATAAACCCTTAAGTGCAGCAATGTAAGGCTTAATCTTCTCACTTTTGCCTTGCACTCTGGAGAAAAATGTGTGCCTTTCTAGTACGTTTATGGCTTGCCCAAAATATTTCTCTAACTTGCTTACTGTTGCTAGGTAAACATTGAAATCTTCATCCCCTTCAACCTCTTGTTCAGAGTCTTTTAAGTTATTAAATGTTTTGCGGCCTTCGATTCCCAAATTATGTAGCAGAATGTGCTGTTTGCTGAAGTGAGAGAATTTGTCTCCCCCAATGGCTATGAGATAAGACTCGAATATCTCCTTCCATTCTTTCCAAGGAATACTTGGCTCCCCGACTTCGTTCAAGAAAGGAGGGGGTAATGCCATATTAAGAGCAGCCATAATGCAGATTGGGTGTAAGGTATATGCGAGGAATGAGGGGCACAGGGAACACTTTGTCTCTATTGAAAATTTATGCTGTGCCTATCATCGAAACAGGCAATAAAGAACATAGCAATGAGGCGTGGTAGAAATGTGAAAGAAAGATTCTGTGGAGCCAGGCACACTAAAAGATTACTGGAACGGCTGTGCCCATCAGCGTACAATGGCGTGCAGGAATTTGTAATGATGAAAAGTAGCATGAATTTGCGTAGAGACAGAGGAACAAGGCTCCCCTTATAAATTCACCATAAACTTGCTGTGCCTATCAGCGAGAACAGGCACCCAAAGACAAAGCAGAGCGTGGAAAAGATGTAATCCCACAGTGGAGTCAGGTTCCCACACTATGGAAATATGGACAGCTGTGCCCGTCAGCGTGCAATGACAACAGGCAAAAGCGGGGCCAAACCCTCCCGTAGATTAACTCACAAATTTGCTGTGCCTATCAGCGAGAACAGGCACCCAAAGACAAAACAGAGCGTGTAAAAGATGTGATCCCACTGTGGAGTCAGGCTCCCACACTAAGGAAATTGTGGACAGCTGTGCCCGTCAGCGTGCGACGACGAGCAGGTAATGTGCGGTCCGTAGAGGAAATACCTCAGGAAACGTCACCAGCCGGGTGCGTAATGACAGGCTGACGAAAGAAAAGATGTAATCCCACAGTGGAGTCAGGCTCCCACACTATGGAAATAGTGGACAGCTGTGCTCGTCTGCGTGCGATGATGAGCAGGTAAAGTGCAGTCCGTAGAGGAAATACCTCATGAACCGTCACCAGCTGGGTGCATAATGACAGGCTGATGAAAGAGAAAGGCGCCTCCGGAGGCCGCCTACAGCCGCAACCCCGCCTCGGGAACTCGTCTCCAGACGTCACCAGCCTCGGCTCCGCCTCAGGAAACAGCTCCGAAGGACACTGGATCGCCGATGAGGGAAACAGCAAGGGGAGACGCCCCGGCTGGAACTCCCAGGAATGTGGCAATAAGGCAAGCTCAACGCACCACACACGCCTCACGGAGGAGCTCTGCTCTGTGGAAATATGTCAGCAGCCAGGCTAATTTGATGCTCGGAAACAGCAAGGAGAGGTGCCTCGACTGGAACTCACAGATCGGCAAGCTCAGCGCGCCACACACGCCCCACAGACGAGCTCTCACAGCGTGGAATTTGGCACGCAGCGAGGCTAAAAATTGCCCGCACACCTTTAGTGCTGAGAATAACGGTGAGCCAACGCTCATACAACTGCCTCCCACTCGCCTTGTTGTCCCGTCAGTGTCTTAGGGGGTACACAACATTTTAGTGGACTGTAAGCGAATCCAGCCCGAAGGATTGCAAGGAGGGTGTACTCAGGGGACGGTGGCTAATAAAACTTCTCCAATTTGAAATTGGAACAGCAACTCGTACCTTGTGCAGAAGGAAAAACGAATTCCCTGGAATTACCGCTGTTCTGGAGAACTGCTGTGTTGTTGAAGTAACAGCTGGGGATGGTGGTGTGGCTGCCCCCACGCAGCAATCGTCGCCAGTGTTGAAAAGACGTGACGCCAGGTAAGTGAAGAGAGATCTTTATTTCGTCATACACCACCAACAGGTTCCAGTCAGCTGAAGGCAGCTGTGGAATGTTGGTACACAATAGCTGTCAGAACGTACCAAGAAGGGCAGAGAAAGGGGGGTGAGAGGGTGAAACCAAGAGAATACAACAAAGAGTAACAGCCAGTCCTGATCTCTGATGCCAGCACCCTCCCTATGGCTCTAATTTCTCCTCTGAGTAGGGACAAGTGGTTCTCCAAGAGGTATGTCTTGGGGATATGAGATGAAGGCAGTGGCGGCTCGCATAGGGCGTGCTGTGGGGCGGCGGGGCAGGGTGGGGGGTTAGTAAACTCGGACATACGACGGAACGGAGGAAAGTAATTATTACGTTCCTCCGTTCCGTCGTATGTCCGAGTTTACTACCCCCACCGTGCCCCTCCCCTCCCCCACCATGCCCCACCACCCCGCAGCACGCCCTATGCGAGCCGCCACTGGATGAAGGGCAGGAAGTAACTGTGTTCCACAATCTGAAGCAACCACACAACAAGTGCTAAGGTCACTATAGCAGAGGACTAATGTTTCTTCTGCCTTAATATCCTTACAGGGGTCGAGTAAGGCATGGGTCATCATTCGTGACCTATCCAGGTAAATGCCACCATGGAGGACTCAATTCAATTCAATTTATTTATTTTGTTATGGAGCTCCTACGGAGGTCCACAAAAACACACCATCAGATAAAAAAAGAGACAAACTTTACGTACAATACAAAATTCTTCCTTATACATTGCTATAAAAATTCTTATATCAAACATACTAAAAGGTGTGCAAATAATGCTACAAATACATGATACAGTCAAGTAACCGATCAATAAAATTCTTTTATCGACATATTGAGAGATGTGCAAATAGTGCTATAAATACATGAGGCAATCAAAAGAAAATTCCTAATAAATAGGCAGAAATGTTTTAAAAAATTGATATATTTTCAAACAAGCCATTTCATTCTGAGGGGACAGAACCAAAGATCGTGCCTCCTGGGCAGAGTGGATATTAAATTTAATAAAAACTGGCTTTAAAAGCATTCGCCTGGCACTTTGCAGCTTTGAGCATACAAATAACACATGATCTAGATCTTGGATTTGCAGCTGGCACAATTCACAAATTCTCTTCTCTCTAGGTGTTTTATCCCAGATACCAGTGACATCTCTTAGAGGCAGCAAATTAAATCTCAGTAGGAGTATCAGCCTTCTAATCCTGTGAGGGATATTCCAAGTTAAATAAGGCTGTGGTTTATTCACCAAAGCACTCCCTCTGACCGCCTCATTACTGGACCTGGACTGGCTGGAGGCCGCGTCTCTCGCCAAACTGATAGGGGATCTAGACTTCTTTAGAAATTGTTTCAGTACAAATTTGGACATAGGAGAAGCGAAATTCAACCTAAGACCGAATGTATCATTTGCACATACAAAGGACCTAAAAAACGTTGATTGTTCTTTTAGCGTGTCAAAAATGTCTATTCTCAGGGCAGCCCTAAGTGTACCCTCCTCCCCAAAAGGAGGTAGTTACCCCACCTAAGAACCGCAGCCAGGGATAGGGTAAAGGACGAGACTAATCCAAATTCGAGGCGCAGTACATGTGGGGCTGCCAAAGAGTTTAAATTGCAAATTTGACGCAGGATTCGCCCTTCCGCCTTATCAAAAGAAAGCCAATAGTTCATGTCCAGCACCTCGGCAGCATATATTAACGAGGGAGGGATTTTGACCTTAAAAACAGTTAAAACATGGCCAAAATGGCGTCTCCCGCAAGTTTTAAAGAATCTATTTAGTGCACTTGCCTGGGAGACAGCTTTACTAACACAGTGTTTAATATGCTCCAAATCTCGGCCAGTTTTGGAAAAAACCTTCCCTAGATATAGGTACGAGTCAACCAGTTCCAGTTTTTCATAACCAACCATCCATCTTAGACATCTCCTTATTCTAAGCCCCTTCTTACGAAATACCAAAATCTTGCTTTTTGCGATATTAATTTTCAAGAAGTGAGCCTCTGCATATTTACATAGGGCATCTAGCCGACGTTGCAGGCCAATAGGCGTTAGATCAAATATTGCAACATCGTCTGCATATAATAGAGAGCCAACGGACATCGTACCAATTTTTGGGGCATCCCCCCTTACCGAATTCAGAGTGCCGGGGAGATCAGCAATATACAAAGAAAATAAGAGTGGTGCCAATAGGCAACCCTGCTTGAGCCCATTATGCGTTCTAATTTTACATGATAACCCCCGCGAACCTCCCATCAGAACCCGGCACCAGGTGTCTGTATGTAATTCCATAATCAGACCCAAAAGATGATGTGGTATGCCAAGGAGAACAAGTTTTCTCCACAGCGTCTGGCGGTCCACTTTGTCAAACGCCGTGGAGAAATCAATAAAAGCTGTATATATTGGCATTCCTCGGGAGAAAACATATTTCTCTACAATTGTCTGAACAACCGCTATATTATCCAAGGTGCCATGGTTCTTTCTAAAACCAGCTTGTTCCGGAGGAAGAATATTCTGATCATAAACCCATTGTTGAAGATGGCATAATATACTTTTTGCAAATAATTTGCCTGAGGCATCCAGGAGGGCAATCTGTCTAAAACTAGTCGGCACCGTTTTCGGTCCTTTTTTATACAGGGGGACTATAATGCTCCCCTTCCAAGAGGGGGGGATTTTATTCATAAGAAACCAATATTTAAAAAGTGGCTCTAAAAAATCACCCCACGCTTCTGGCTCCTTTTTAATTAGTGCAATCGGGATTCCATCCGGCCCTTGTGCGCCGGAGGTTCTTGCATTTTTTATATAACTTACCACTACCTTTCCTGACGGGGGGGCAAATTCAGTAAATTCAATAGACACGGGTTTAACCCCATCTGTCATCACGGAAGAAACTGGGCTATTGTTTCCATATAATAGGGAGATGTAATCCACCCAGTCCTTTTCTGGAATTGGTATGGGTAGAGCCCTCTGCCTTGAATCGCAGTATTCCGCGATCAAGTGCCAATACTTTCTTGAGTCTTTGGCCCTTGCGGCTTCCCTCAGCCCAATCTACTTAGCATCAAGCTCACTTCTTTTTTCACTGAGCATAATACGTCTTTTCATTCGCTTTAGGCAACTGATTTCCTGCTGCCGGCCAGTGAGGAAATGTATATGCTGTTTTCGGACAAGATGGTTAATTGCTTGTTTTAAAGAAGTCATATGGGACGTAGCCTGTTTATACAGGCGAGGTTCAGAAGATGTAGAACTTAAATTACAAATCTTCTCCATTTGAGCCTCAAAGAAGGGTATAATATTAGAGTGAATTAAAGCCTGCTGTTCTACATGGGCCATCTTCACAATTGAGCCTACTTCAAAGATGTTTTTTTGCGTCCAAAAGGACTGACCATTTGCTTTGTTAAAGGTGGCCATGCCCTGACCAGCATTCCCCGAATCCAGTGTGGGTAGATCAAAAGCCACTGTCATACCCACTATGCTATGGTCGCTCCAAATCGACGGGCAGACAAAGAAATTATCACAAGCCCCAAACATTTGGTAGGAAACAATCACATAGTCTAAAAGGCTCTGAGTGTGTTGTGAGTGAAAGGTAAATGGAGGACTCGACCGCTAATCGGGAGTTCTTGATAAATAGTGCTGGATAGATGCAGGGATACAGATATTTTCCTAAAAATACATCAGGGTATACCCACCAGGATTTCCTTTTTATTAACTGGGTACCCCAGATGGATAAATAATTTTAGGTAAATGCAGGGATCCAGATATTTTCCTAAAAATATCACAGAGTATCCCCACCAGGTTTCCCTTTATATTAACTGAGTACACTGGATATGGTTAAGAACAAATCATCTGTGGATTTTGGATGAAAACAACGGCTCATTCATCCTATCCCTGCCTGCTATTGCGTGCAGTCTGCACATTAATGTGAGGTGTTGAAATTGTTATACCTGACCAGCCCTGTCAGTAAACCCTTCACCTGGGTTTGCCTTGTTCCTTCAACATGGCAGGGGGCATCTCCCTGTAGTCTCACACTCATCAAGAGAACAGGCCACCAGCAATGTACTGGGCCCTTGTCTGTCCGGAGGTGTCAATGCGAGGTCTCCATTGGTCGTATGTGATGCTCTTCCACCTAGGGAGGTAGAAGGGGATGCAGCCGTCCACCATCAATCGTGTAGTACCCTGGATTTTGTGGCAGCCGATTGAAGGAGGCTGAGGTCTGGGCTGATCGTTACCCCTGGAGGACCTGAATGTTGTCAGCCTGATCCCCAGTCTCTACTTCGAAAGGACCAAGAGGCATGCTGTTGCTGAGAGACGCCCTGGTGTTGCTTCTGTTGGTATGCGCTGCCAAAGCCTCGAAAGGAGCGGCTTTCGTAGGAGAACTGCCGAACGGCAGGAGCTAGGTCTAGAAAGCACACAGGGGCCTTGTTCTCTTTAAATCTCTTCAAGGCTGAGACCGCCTTTCTTCCAAACAGCCCAGAGCCATCAAATGGCATGTCCATTAAAGATTGCTGGTCGTTGTTGATAATAAAAATAATAAATCATTTTATAAAGCGCATGGTTACACCAACCGGTGTGTCCCAGCTTTATAGATCTAACCTCACAGTAATAAGGGAGAGACAGAGGGGGGAAATCAGAGCTCTAAGATCTAACCGCGTGAGAAGGGAAAGAAGAACAGGGGGGAGCAAGCCTCTAGACAGTACCAGCTAATGACCTAAAAAGCCACGTTTTAAGACCTTTGTGAAAGGCCGTTTCTACTGGTTCTGCTCTCAGATACATCAGTAGGGAATTCCAAGGCTTAGCCGCCAGATGACTGAAGGACCGTGCGCCTAACCTAGCCCTCTGCAATTGGGGTATCCTTACTTGGTTGGCCTAGCAGATCTTAAATTCCGTGAAGGTGCGTAAGGTTTTATCATGAAACGTAGGTATTTGGGGCCTTTGTCCATCAGGATTTTGTGACGGTAACACATGGCTTTGTAAATGATTCTCTTCTCCACTGGAAGGGGTGGGGGTTTGGCCCAGGGCCTCAGGTTGATGTCCAGATAGAGGGTGCTTTGCCAACTATCAGTACCTCCGTTTTGTTCCCATTCAGTTTAAGACAACTGTTTTTCATCCAGGAGGCCAGTTCTTCCAGGCCTAGAGAGAACTGGGCTGCAGTGGCATCCACGTCTAGGGAGAGTGTGATGATGAGCTGCGTATCGTCCGCATATGACACAATTTTGACGTTGTACCTTTCCACAATTTCCGCTAAGGGGCTAATATAGAGGATGAATAATGTTGGGCTCAATATTGAGCCCTGCGATACCCCTTGTGTTCAAGAAATGATGTCTGACATATGCAACCTTTGGGCAACTTGAAAGCTATGAGATTGGAGAAATTGGGTAATCCAACGCAGTGCGGTACGTCTGACACCGCACTTCATGAGCTTCTGGAGGAGTAGGTCATGCGATGCGGTGTCGAAGGCCGCACTTAGATCCAGCAGCACCAAAGCCGCTGTATGCTTTTCGTCCGCATAGCGTCTTAAAGTTACGGTGGCAAATAGAAGAGCAGACTCAATGGAATAAGAGGCCTTTAAGCCAAATTGAGTTGGGTGAAGCAGGTCATTGGAGTCAATAAAACTCGTAAGTTGGCTGTTCACAATTGTCTCTGTTATTTTCGCAAAGAACGTCAGGAGCGAGATGTGTTGCAGATTTTCTAGTTGTGTGGGATCAGCTGAAGGTTTTTTCATGGAAGGGAAGCACCACCTTTAAATCTCCTTAAATCTCTCCAAGGCTGAGTCCGCCTTTGCTCCAAACAGCCCAGAGCCATCAAATGGCATGTCCATTAAAGATTGCTGGTCGTCGTTTAAGCAGCTAGTGGAGCGAGTCCAGACGTGGTGCTGAAGCAACACACTGGTCTCAAGTGGCCTACCAAAATAGTTGGTAGTGTCCAGACCCAAATGTATGGAGTACTTTGCTGCGTCTTGCCCATCTGTAATGAGACCTTATAAGGTTGGCCGGATGTCAACAGGGGCAGCTGGCAAGATGCCTGTCACTCTGTGCCACAACGCATGAGCGTTGCCTTCGGAGGAGGCAGGTATTGTTGACTGATCGGAGTACAAGGCTGCCAGACGAGAACATGCGCTTGGCAAATAGCTATATCCATTTTTACTAGCTGTCTGGTGGAGTGGTGGGGAAGGGGTTGGGGTTGAGTCTGTCTGGGGTGGCATGTTGGGTGAGGACATTCGAATCCCGGGAGGTCAGGTTTGTGCCGCCTTGTGACTTCTCTATTGACTGGGGACAAGATGGTGACTTTGCCTAGGTGTCCATTAGTACGTCCAACTTGATTTCATTAAAAGGAAAGAGAAGATGTTCTTGATTTGTTTGACCTGGATGAAAGATCTCAGTGAGGACATTAGTTTGGACCTCTGTGGTCAGTAAGGTGAGGCCTAGGACTTCTACTGCCCTCCAAATCACCGTGGTAAAGGAGGCAGATTTCTTTCTTTGGTAGTGGCAGGATTAGGGGGAAAAAAACAATGTCTGGTGAAGTATCTAAACCACTGCTATCCAGTAAATCTAAAAACAAGTTTTCATCATCATAAGGACTCTCATCTTCATGATTATTCTCATCATAATGGATTCTGCATACATTGGGAAAAATGGCGACACCCAATACCTAAAATTGAGAAAATTGCAACTGCGGTTACCTAAGATGGAGTCGGGTCCTACTTGAAGGAAAGTCACTTATTCTTCTGATAGAGACTTCTAACTGCAGATTCCTCACCTTGTGAATAGGCTTCCACTAAGACATCCTACAGGAAAGATTGGGCAAAATGCCCTTTCCGCCAGACCAGGCTATCCAGGCAGTAGTGCTTTGGGAAGGTATAGAGAGAACGCCACGTTGCAGCCTAGCAGATGTTGAGACCAGCACACCGCCTGGGTCTGAATAGGGATAACAGTGGATTGTCTGCGAGCTCGCTGGGAGTTGCGGTAGAGCCTCTGAGTCTAAAACTATTGTTCTTCCTCTGGCATCAATGAGGTTGGTGCCAGCATAAAGACTGTGGCTGACGGCACTTGTTGCAGCGCCAAAGGGGGCGTCAGTTGTGGCACCTGAGTTGAATTTGGTGGAGCCAAGCTGAATAAGAGGCTGACCTCTATTCAATCAATCAATCAGGGGTTTGTTAAAGCGCGACTACTCACCCGTAAGGGTCTCAAGGCGCTGGGGGGGGTGCAGGTTCCATCCATCAAGGAGAGGGTCTATTGAAGAGCCACGTTTTGAGGTTTCTTGCAAAGATGGGGAGCGATGTTGTCTGTCTGAGGTGGAGCGGAAGGGCGTTCCATGCTTTGGCCGCGAGGAAGAAGAAGGAGCGGCCTCCCGATCTGGTCTTTCTGGTGCGGGGGACCACGGCGTAGGAGAGCTGGGCTGATCGTAGGGTCCTTTGGGGTGCGTGGAATTTGAGTCGGCTGTTCAGGTATGCTGGTCCGGTGCCATGGAGGGCCTTGTGTGCGTGGGTGAGCATCTTGAAGGTGATTCTCGCCTCGACAGGGAGCCAGTGGAGTGTGCGCAGGTGCTGGGAGATGTGGCAGTGTTTTGGCAGGTTGAGGACCAGTCTTGCGGCGGCGTTCTGGATGTTCTGTAGCTTGCGGGTGAGGTTTTTGTTTATTCCGGCGTAGAGTGCGTTGCCATAGTCGAGTCTGCTGGTGACCAGGGCGTGAGTGACGGTCTTTCGGTGTTCGAGGGGATCCATTTGAAGGTCTTACGAAGGAGGCGGAGGGTGTGGAAGCAGGAAGACGAGACAGAGTTGATCTGGCGGTCCATTTTGAGCTCTGAGTCCAGGATGATTCCCAGGTTGCGTGCGTGGTCCGTGGGGGTTGGCGGGTTTCCGAGGGCGGGGGGCCACCAGGTGTCGCTCCAGGCATCGGGGTTTGGGCCCATGATGAGTACTTCTGTTTTGTTGGTGTTTAGTTGTAGGCAGCTGTTTTTCATCCATTTGGCGACGGCTTCCATGCCTTCTCGAAAGTTGCGTCTGGCGGTGTTGGGCTCGTTGGATAGGGAGAGGATGGGCTGTGTGTCGTCTGCGTATGACACGATGTTGAGTCCGTAGGTTCTGACGATGGGGGCGAGTGGAGCCATGTAGACGTTGAAGAGCATCGGGCTGAGGGAGGAGCCCTGGGGGACTCCGCAGGTGGTAGGTGTGGGGTCCGAGAGGAAAGGGGAGTCTGACCCGCTGCGTCCTGCCGGAGAGGAAGGAGCGGATCCAGTCGAGGGCCTTGTCCTGGATTCCTGCATCGTAGAGTCTGCGTATTAGGGTGCGGTGGGAGACTGTGTCGAACGCCGCTGATAGGTCGAGGAGGATGAGGGCTACTGTTTCTCCTTTGTCCAGTAGGGTGCGGATGTCGTCTGTTGCGGCGAGGAGGGCGGTTTCCGTACTGTGGTTTTTTCTGAAGCCGGATTGGGAGGAGTCGAGGATGTTGTGTTCTTCAATGAATGTGGCGAGTTGGATGTTGATGGCTTTCTCGATGACTTTCGCTGGGAACGGGAGCAGGGAGATGGGTCTGTAGTTTTTGAGGTCGGTGGGGTCCGCTGAGGGTTTCTTTAGGAGGGGTTGACCTCGGCGTGTTTCCAGTCGTCGGGGAACGAGGCGGTCGCCAGGGAGCGGTTGATGGTGTGGCGGAGCATGGGTGCGATGGTGTCGGCGGCTCTGTTGAAGATGTGGTGGGGGCAGGGGTCCGTGGGGGCCCCTGAGTGGATTGACTTCATTGTCTTCAGTGTGTCTTCGGTGGTGAGGGCTGTCCAGTCGTCAATCGCTGGTTTCCGGGTGTCGGGGGTGGTTGGTGAGGGTTCAGTGTGTTGGTTGTCTTCGTCGAAGTTGTCGTAGATGCTCTTGATTTTGTGGTGGAAAAAGGTGCTGAGTTTGTCGCAGAGGTCTTGTGAGGGAGGGATGTCGGTAGACTCGCTAGTGGGTTGGGCGAACTCCTTGATGATGCTGAAGAGTTCCTTGCTGTTGTGCGCGTGGGTGGAGATTCTGTCTTCAATCGCTTTTTCCTCGTTTCTCTGATGAGTTGATGGTGGGCGTTGGTGGCGGTTCTGAAGTTGTCGTGGGCTTCTGTGGATTTGGTGTTCCTCCAGGCCTTTTCGAGGCTGTGGCATGTGCTTCTGGACTCTCGAAGTTCGGTGGTAAACCATCTGGCTTTCTTGGCGCGGGTATTGTTGTTTTTCTTGAGGGGGGCTATGGTGTAACCCTGGGTGAAGTGCTACGCTACGCTCGCGTAGTTTGCGAAGTTTGCGCTACTTCGCACAACGCGAATTGCACGTAGCACAGTGCAAACACGCGTAGCGTAGCGTAGTGCCGCGGTCATTTTTGCTTGCTCGCGGTCCTCAACGTCAAGTTGGCGACCGCGAGCAAGCAAAATGACTATCCCGGCGAGACTTTTTCTCGTTCGCGATCAGCAACATCAAGTTGCCGATCGCGAGCGTGGAAAATAAACCTCCCGGCGAGATTCTCAACGCGGGGAGGTCAGGTTTCTCATTGCGAGTGGTCGCGTATGCTCGCGACCGCTCGCGATGAGAAACTACCAGTCCGCGTTGAAAGCTGCCGCTCGAGTAAAAATCTACTCGAGCGGCAGTAAAGACAGCTCGCACTGTGCAAGTTGCCGTTTTCAATGATTGCACAGTGCGGACAAGCATCCGGCACTGTGCAATCATTGCGAACAGTGCGCTACGCAGTTCGCGTAGTGCTACGCGAAGCTTGCGTAGTGCGAACTGCACTTTGCGTAGCTTCGCGAAGCATTACTTCGCGAACTACGCCCAGCCTTACTATGGTGTTGGTGCTGTCCGAGATCCATCTATGCAGGGTTCGGGCTGCGGTGTTGGGGTCGTCGTTTTCCGCGATGGTTGGGGTGGAGTTTTTTGAGTGAGGAGGTGAGCTGGTCGTCGGTGATTTTGGTCCAGTTTCTTCGTGGAAGCAGGTGCTGGTGTCTGTGGATGGTGGGTGTTCTGAAGGTGAAGTGGACGCAACGATGGTCGGTCCATGGGAGTTCGGTGGTGTGGCTGAAGATGATGGAGTTTCCTGTAGTGAAGAGGGGGTCGAGGGTGTGTCCTGCTGAGTGCGTGGGCTCGGTCACGATCTGGCGCAGTCCAATGTTGTGGAGGTTGTCCAGGAGGGATGTGGTGTTGGGGTCCAGTTGGTTGTCGAGGTGGAAGTTGAGTTGAGAGGCTCAGTCGGCATACTGAATGTAGACCACCTTAGATCCAAAGGGCTTGAAGGTGCTCCAGAGGGATCAGGAGGAGTACCAAAGATGTGTCTAATGCCATTTTGAGATCACAGAGGTGGTATGTCTTTGCTGATGGCCCTGGGAAGTCAGGGCGCATGAGGAGCAACATCAGAATTGGTAACGAACAAAGGGAAGTGAATCGTGGCCTAGAGGTACTCGGGGAATTGCGGAACTCCAAGTGATGGTAGTACCAAGACAAAGGAGAGCCATGTTTTGTGCCTTTTTTTTTTGTTCTTTGACTTAACTGAGGTTTGTAACTTAAGCGATGATCGCTCGTGAGATCGGCCTCTGGAGCGGGAGTACATCTGCACCCTCAACTGCAACCTGAGCCTTCTTCAACTTCCTTGGGAGTTCTGCAACAGCAAATTTGGTTTTGGGCCAAAAAGGGGGGTGCAGAACAGACCATAAACCAGCTTGTTAAGTGTGAAAAAGGCCGCTTCATTGAAGACAGGTGCATCTTACAAACAATTTCCTTGGCCTGTGCCGTACAAAACTAAACCTCACTAAATATTTTCCTCCTGCCTTACCCCCCACCCCCTCCCCTAATGTTTTCCCCTTTGCAACCATTTATAAACCCCCAAATCTGTCCTTCTTGCTGCCCCGTTAAACTTGTAACTTCTTATCATTTCCTAACATAACTATCTATGTAACCTTCCTATGCTACTTCCCCTTCCTGCGTGCTCCCGGAGTGACATTTTCCAACCAATAAACTGTAACTGTAAACAGATCTACCAACTATTACCCAGAAAAAACGCCACCCGATAACAACAACCCATACACAACACCAGCACCTGCTTCAAGCGACAACCAATATGTACAGGTTTCCCTACCCGATGCACCTGTTCCCAACAAAACCAACCCAAACCCGAAGAAAATTCTTTCCCCATTGACCTCCTGCCGCAAAAAACCAACCCGACCTGAACCTAGGAAAAACAACGGGGCGGGAAGGAGGGACATAATTTCCTTGCCCTAGTGCCCCAAACCGGCTGTTGTGTCACCACCACCGAAATGGTGGCTGGCGACACGAAATGGCCGGTTATATATCCCCCCAGCCCAAAACCAGCCCAAGTGCAGCCCAACAAGTCCAATTGGGCTCCGGCTGCACCCCCGGCCCAAAACACCCCGGGGGAGGCAGGCCTCCCGTTGGTCGGCCGCCCCCCCAAAGCCCTATTGGGCCAAAAAGGGGGGTGCAGCACAGACCACAAACCAGCTTCTTAAGTGTGAAAAAGGCCGCTTTATTGAAGACAGGTGCATCTTACAAACAATTTCCTTGGCCTGTGCCGTACAAAACTAAACCTCACTAAATATTTTCCTCCTGCCTTACCCCCCACCCCCTCCCCTAATGTATTCCCCTTTGCAACCATTTATAAACCCCCAAATCTGTCCTTCTTGCTGCCCCGTTAAACTTGTAACTTATTATCATTTCCTAACATAACTATCTACGTAACCTTCCTATGCTACTTCCCCTTCCTGCGTGCTCCCGGAGTGACATTTTCCAACCAATAAACTGTAACTGTAAACAGATCTACCAACTATTACCCAGAAAAAACGCCACTCAGACATTTCTGGCCCCAGACTTTTCTGACCCCCAACTAGGGACCCTGTTGTTTCGGATACCTGCGTATGTCCAAAGCCCTGTCCAAAACCTCCTTAATCTGTATTATATATAACTCCAGTCCATAACGGGACAAATGCACCCCATCTTCTCTGAAAAAATAGACCGCAGCATATCTCAGCTCTGGATGTTCCACTCTCCCAATGCCTTCCCTGTCACAAAATATTCGCATGTCCCGGTTGATCTTTCTCCTGGCCTTATTTATCGCTGCTGGTCTCTCTGCCCCTCTCCAATGCCTCCTGGGTATGAACTCCAACCAGATAACATAACAACCTGACCACTGCTGCTTAATCTCCAAGAGATCCCTCTTCATCTGTTTTAACAGGGCCAAACCTTTACACTGAACCAGGTCATTCTCCCCCAAATGGATAATCAACACATCCGGACAAATCCCACCTCTGATCTTCCTGTTTAACGTTGGAAACAACTCATGCCACCTCATACCCCCCTTTCCGTTCCAAGAACACTGAAACAACTGAGAATCTAAGCCCAAATTCAAACCGTTCCCTTTTGTAAACTCATAACGCTCCGCCCATTTGACAAAAGAGTGTCTTACAATGCAGATGGATACTTCCGCCGCAGCAGGACCCGCCACCGCACCTGAAAAGACACATATATGAGGAAGGAAATGAACATTATGCGTCCCCTTCTCCAAAGCCCCTCATCCGAATATAAGTTTTGAAGCAATCGGACTTCCAACGCCCTAAGCGCATAATCTCCTCCCTCCCCCATCCTCTCTTAGCTGCATCTGTGGCTGCCCCTATGCGGAATGAATGTGTCCCAAACTGTCTAGGATCCTCCCCCATGCATTGGAGGGCTCGCCTCAAGAGCCAAAGCAGCTGAGACGCCAGCACCCTGTCACCCTCTTTTCGCCGGAAAACCTCCTTGTCACCCCACTCCAACCCCCTGGCCATGATCCCCCCTAAGCCGCCGGACACACTGTCTTGTCCCCCACCGGTTCCTTGACCACCCACTTCCCCACTCCCCGCTGGTCCGTTTTGGATCGCGTGAGCCGCACTGCCACCGTGTCGACCCGCAGGTCCACGTCCCCCCACTGCACCCCTTGGGCCCCCCTCGCACCCAGCAGCTCCGAAACCCGAAAAGCCCCAAAGTACATCCAAGACATTAGCGTGGAAAACAAAACCACTTATTCCGCATTGCGGCATATTTGCGGCATAAGCCGTATCAGGCCGGCCAATATTCCGACCGACAATGGCCTTCTCTGCTGAGGTCTGCCACCCCTCTCTCGTGCCCAACCTTCCAGTAATCGACTGCCTAATTCCCCCGCCGAAGGCGCATAACCCCACCACAACTTGCCCATGAAAGCAATGGCCGACAACTTGCCTGCTATCGTTACCTTAGACAAACCCTTGTCCATCATGGACAAAATGAACTGCACCACCTGCTCCTCCCGTACCCATTGCCGTCCACGGCGGTGTGCGCCACTGTCAAGAAATTCCCGCCATGCCTGTTCATATGCCCTCCATGTGGATGAGGCCAGTGACCCTCTTACCAACTGTATGACCCTTTGTCTCCTACATACCACATCCCTACTGGAACCGGCGTCCTGCCCATGTCCGCCTCCGTGACTAGCCCATGGAACCTCTGCCACTGTGAACGAGACAAAGCGTCCGCAATGTCATTGTCCACTCCCGGCACATGTCTGGCCTGAAACAAGATATCATGCTCCAAACATCTCAGCACAAAAACCCGCAACAACTTGAGAACTTGGGCGTCCCTGGCTGATTGTCTGTTCACCACCTGAACGACTGACATATTGTCCACTTTAAAGATCACCTTCTTATGCGCCAATTCCCGAGCCCATACTGTCACGGCCACTACCAGTGGAAAGAGCTCTAGAAAGGCAATACTCCTCCCCCATTCTTCCATTGTGGTGGCCATTCTTCTGCGCACCACCTCCCTTGCCAGTAGAGCCCAAAGCCTCCTGCCCCTGCCGCGTCTGAGGAGATCGTGACATCCCATTCCCATTCCTCTGGGGTTGCCATAGGGATGCCGTTGAAATGTTCCAGAAAGGTGCGCCACATGCGCACATCCTCCTTAGTTCCAGCCGACAGGCGCATATGATGGTGCGGCATTGTCAGACCCGCCAAAGACATCCCCAACCTCCTGCAAAAAGTTCGCCCTGCTCGCACCACCCTGCACGCAAAATTTAGGTGTCCTAGCAAGACCTGCACCTCCCTGACCGTCACCTTCCTTTTGGCCAGCAGACCGTCAATCAACATCAGCATGTGCCATTTTTTGTCCATCGGCAAACGGGCTTCCATTGCCCCCGAATCCAGTTCAATACCAAGAAATGACAACACTGTACTGGGACCTTGTGTCTTCTCTGGCGCCAGGGGCACACCCAGGTAGCCCATGAGCTCTTTAAAACTTGCCAGCTGCTGCTGACAGTCCGCAGAACTGGGCAGTCCCACCAGGAAAAAGTCATCCAGGTAGTGTGTCACCGTCTCTTTACCAGTGTGCCATGAGAAAACCCACTGCAGGAATGTACTAAATCGCTCAAATAATGCACAAGATATGGAACAGCCCATTGGCAGTGCCTTGTCCACAAAAATGGACCCCTCGAACTGGATGCCCAACAGCTGATAATCCTCCGTGTGTACTGGGAGCAATCTAAATGCCGACTTTATGTCACACTTCGCCATGAGGGCGCCCGCCCCTACTGTGGCAACCAGATGTCGTGCGACATCTACCGATGAGTAAGACACGGAAGACAGCTCGGCCGCTATGAAATCATTAACTGACGCCCCTTCTGGCCATGACAGGTGTTGTATCAAACTGTATTGCCCCGGTTCCTTCTTTGGTACTGATGCAGCGCGTACAATGAAAACTATTCTCCTCCCAGGTTACTTATAGGTCATCCAGGGGTAAACTATATTTCTCATATCCTCATGACGATGGGGCCCATAAACATCGCCTAACACACACACACACACACACCTGGATTTCCTTTTACACCTGTATGAAATTCTGTACTCCTAGGAGAAGCATGAGAACTAAATGGAGAACACCATTTTGTGTACCGCTGGAAGAGCAAGGATATCTATTTACCTTAATTTGTCACTTTCTTTTAGTTATTTCTTAAGATATTCCTGCTCATTGTTTTGTCGATGAATCATTCATTTAAGAAATTAGTTCATAGTGATTAAGACCAGCTGAATCACAATCAACCAATTACTCATGTCACAATCATTTAGGAAAATAACCACTGAGTCATTTTGGGTTTAAAGAATCTTAAATTTTATATAATTTTAAAAGCATGGAAAGAATTTAATACTTTATTCAATTATTCATTTTTAAATTCACAATTTTATTAAGCATAACCAATTTATTGCAGAAAAGGAAATTTTGTCATGAAGCCAAAAACCCTAGTTACCTGCCTAGCTTCCTAATTTAGCCTAATGATTTCTAACCTAACTTTGGGATTAGAAATAGCCTGATTCTCATACTCAACTGTAAAGTTAAGACAGCAACAGCAACTTCAGCTCGTCAGCATCAGCTACCTGCAACCCGTCTCCTCTACTGCAACCACGACTCTCGAACTGCTTGGAACTCTGACTGGAACTCTCTGGAACTGCCTGGAACTGACCCCTCCCACTAAGAGTAGGCCCTCTTATACCCTAATTCTAACTTTGCTAACTAACTGTTGCAACATTAATATCACGCTTTTCTTTCATTGGTCCATGCATGTCAGCTTATTCATTCTTTAATCAAGTTCTCTTGGATTCAAGGGTCCTTGGATCATTTCCTTTCCCATACGCTTAAACATTTCCATCCGATTCGATCAGTCCATTTGTATCTTCTTTTGACACATTCAAGAACTCCGCAGTCATTGTCCTTTCTCTTGGGCTCCTTTCCCACGGACTCTCTCCTGATCATCACGGCACACTATCAGTTCAATTAGGTCACACCAGCCTTGACCATTTCTTGCATCCTAGCCTCTCAGAGACATCACGAGGTTCCAGATTTCTTCAATCTCATCCCGTACCACGTGTCCCCTTGCGCCTGCGCACATCTTCCCACTGGCGGCCATTTTATCTCGCCACTCGGTTCTACTTTAGAAGCACTAATTTGAGGCAAATAAAACATAATTAAAATAGAGAAAAATATCCCTTTCGTTTCCCTCCCGTCTACGTACCCCAATTAGTTGTTACCTAGCAAAAAGCGACATTTAAGCTGCTCCTTACTTACCATCACTATTGTTTTTGCAACGACACATTTTATTTCTATGAAGCACAAACATGCATTTATTTTATTTAGTACGCTTTTTATTCTTACGTTATGATTAGACACACGGACATTCATTAATAGATTATTTAGCACATACATTGGCATATTACCATTCCCACATATACAATGTTGATTAATACATTTAAACGAACATTTTTAATTAATTAATTATATAATTTGTTAGGGGTTAAATTTTTTTATTTTCCCTGCTCCATCAACTCCCCCTTTGGTGATTTTTAAATCACCACATAAAACCCAAGTCATACTTCTTTTCAGGCAGCATGTCTTTCATCCTTTACTTTCTGTTATTCATATCTCTGTCTCTTCTTCATCTTGCCTTTTAGTCTCTTTATACATGCTTTCTTTCATTTTCTCCAACTCAATTTCACCCATTTCTCTCTCTCTTTCTCTCATTATTCTGTTATTTCTTCTTATCTTATTCTGTCTTACTTTTCTCTTTATACATGTTATTACTATTTTCAATGTCATGGCTAACAATATCACTATAGTTGCTACTATTATAACTTTCCCTATTACTAGTTTACTCATCCTAGTTAACCAATTTGCTACTGAGGAAAACCCTCTACCAAGTTTTCCCAAAACACTTTCAACCTCCAGTGGAACTAATTCTTTGTGCAGACTTGTAATATTTGTAATATACTTCTGTATATTTTCACTGTTATCCGGAATGTAAGTACAACAATGTTGGACTTTCAACATTCCACAGACTCCACCCTCTTTTGCCAAAAGAATATCAAGGGCAAGCCGATTTTGCATCACCATAGCTCTCATGGCAACCATTTCGGTATTTACCATTAAGAACCCTCCCGCAGTATCTGTAGACAAACGATCTACTACTGTGGATAACTTCCGAATTTTAAATGCATTCAAAGATATTCCCACTGCTGGTATTAATGCTCCAAAAATATCACCTACAATTTCTGAAAAACTTTCCCTTTTTCTACGTGTAAATCTATTAATCATCTTGTATGTTCCCTTTTCTTCTCTGTCCATGTGAAAAATTTTTGGAAAGACCAGGCCTACATAGCAAGTTCCATACCAATGGTCCGGTAACCTGTAATAAGCTCTATTCCCACAAATATAATAGATACCTGGAAATATTGGGTCCTTTCCACCTTTGAATCCCCAACCTCCCAGAATTTGATAATTGTCATGGCAGATACTGGAACCTACAAAGTAATTGTCATAGACTGTCTTATTTCTCTTAATGCACAACTTTCCTGTTTGTGGCCAATCTAAAGTCATTGCTGCATTTATCCTTTTCCCTTCATGATTTCCTTCCTCAAACGTCCATAAACGTTTTCCTTCCTCCTTTATTGCTTCTTTTTGAAATTTCATTCTTCTTTCTTCAACCATATCCAAAAATACTTTTTCTTCTTTCTTTAACTCACAGGTAAGGTTGTTACTAACTATTTCTTCTAACGTTAATTTTCTATGTTCTAAAAAGAATTCTCCTAAAACTTTTGCTGGTTTTACTTTGTTAAGTTCTGGTACTACTGGAATGTTTGCAAATATCTTATCTATATCAGTATAATAAGATTCTAATCTACCTGTTTTATAAAATAAACTTGCTATTACACTACATGTTATTCCATAAGTCAAAGGTAAGTGATGATAAGTCACACCTTCCGATACTGATGCAGGCAACTGCATACAAACATAACAATCTCTTACTTCCATTGTTTTTACGTACTCATACAACAACTTTGTAAAAACATTCTTTGAGAAATCTGTTACTGACCTATCCTTATGCAACTCTGCACTACTTCTTAAAACAACTTGTTCTTTAATATTAGTTTCTTTTTCTTGTTTAGTATCATTCTTTGCTTCTATCACAGCTACACTAATAGGAATTGTGATTGCTAAAACTATCCATATGGTCATTAATAACCCTGTACAAAAGCAGCACATTTTGCACCATCTCTTTATAAATTCACATTTATCTCTTCTATCGCTATTATTTTCCATTTTGCTTTTTCTATTTGTTAAGTTTCAGAAAATTGTGTCACTACACCTCAAGATGACTTAGACGCCACTCTGCTTTCAAAAAGTCTTTGCTTGGTACTTTCTTTAATTCTCTCCAGAATTCTTTCGTTGTCACATCCGGTGATTTGTCACGTCCAGTAAATTTGTCACGTCCGGCAGAAGCACTATAAGTCTTCACTTCAGTTTCGTTGCATCTCACCTTTTCCCATCCGACTTCTCAGTCTCTGGTTTCCGTGAGTGTTTTCTTCTTCTTCTTTGTAATCAGTTAATGCAATATACAGCCACTCAGGTGACTTAAATTTTGAATTCACTTTCTTTGTCCTTTTGGACTTTTGTAATCTTTTTCCACTGGGTTTTTCTTGTCCCTTTTGACTTGTCACCTCATTTACTTGTTCAGCATCTTCATCTTCTGCTCTTATTATTCTATATCTCAATTTTCTTACATAGCTGTTGGGCCAATTATCTCCTTTTCTTGGCCTTTTGGCTTCACCTTCTCTTTCTTCTCTTTCTGATTTCCAATTTCTTTTTCTTGATTCAGTCTTTGCTTTTTCCTCTCCTCCACTTTCTTCTGTTTCTGTTTCAACTGTCTCACTATTGTCTCTTATTTTGAAACTTATAATCTCGTCATCTCCTACTGGTGGATCTGTCTTCTCCTTTTTGTTTTCCCTTATCACTGTCCCTCCTCGGGGTTCTTCCGATTTGGTGTTTTCCTCCTTATCTGTTTCTGAATTTCCCTGTTCTCCTGTTTCTCTATCTATCCCTATTGCTCCTCGGGGTTCTTCTCGATTTTCTAACTTTTTGTGTACTTCTTTCCCTACTTCATCTATTAATATTGTTTCTGAAGGATTTCCACCATAACTTGTACTTGGTTGTTCATCTAACTCAATTTCTTGCTCAGTTTCTTCTCTAATTGGTTTATAACCCCAAGTTCTCTTTCGGAATTCTTCCCAATTTGCAGCTGAATCATCAGATCCTGAAGTTGTGTCAGATATTTCCAGATGTCGACTTACAGGTCGATCTTCAAGTTCTGGAACTTCTGAATTTCTTTCTTCTTCTTCTTCTTGTTCCTCTTCGTCTATAGAGGTGTTTTCTGTTGGGGTCTCCAGATGTCGACTTTCAGGTCGATCTTCAAGTTCTGGCACCCTTTCTTTTATCTTGGTTGTTCCAGCCGTTAAACTTTTATCCCACACTTCCAGACGCCGACTCACATGTCGATCTGTAGGTTCTGGAATTCTGATTGTGTGGCTGGCATGAACCCAGTTCTTCACTCCTGCACACTTGACAGCAGTCGTTGTTACTAGGATTACCTGTCTTGGCTCATCCCAACGCGGAACTAGACAGTTTCTTCTCCTGTGGACTTTAATACGGACCCAGTCTCCTGGATTCAAGTCGTGGGCTGGTTTTCTTTCAAGAGTGGTCGCATCCGGTCCAACCTGATGAAACACAGAACGCACCACATCAGCCAGTCCTTTGCAATAATCCAGTATTAGATCATCAGTTATTGTTAATAACTTGTTGACTGGTACGTGGGCTTGTCTCATTGCTCGTCCCATGATCATTTCATGAGGACTGAGTCCCGTTTTCTTTTCAGGGATGCTTCTGATGGTCATCAGAACAAGAGGCAGTGCATCTGGCCATTTGAGTCCTGTAGCTTGACACATTTTCCCCAATCTGTTTTTAATTGTTCCATTTATCTGCTCTACTACCCCAGAAGCCTCTGGTCTGTAAGCACAATGTAATTTTTGTTTAATACTCAGTGCTTCACAAATCAATTGGATCAACTCATTTTGAAAATGTGTTCCTCTATCTGTCTCAACTGTGACTGGAAAACCATACCTCGGAATGAACTCTCGTAGCATAAGTTTTGCCACTGTTGTTCCATCATTCCTTCTTGTGGGGTATGCCTCCACCCAACGAGAGAACAAACAGACGACCACCAGAACATATCTTAATCTGTTACTAGGGGGCATCTCAATGAAATCCATCTGTATCCTTGTGAATGGACCTCCTTCTCGTCCTATTGTTCCTAGACTCACTACGGTTTTCCTTCCTGGGTTAAACTGTTGACAAATAAGACATCTTTGACAAAGACTTTCAGCAATGGCTCTGAATTTTGGGTTATACCAGGTCTGTCTAAAAGTCTGATCATTGCATCTCTCCCAATATGAGCTTGTCCATGGTACATCCGTGCCATGTCTGCAATCATGCTATCAGGCATAACTGGTCTTTCATCTCTGTATACCCACACTCCATTATCTTCCTGCCTTCTACATCCTGCTTTAATCCAGTAATCCTTTTCCTCATCTCTTGCTGTTTCTTGTAACTGCCTTACTTCATCCCATGTTTCGACTGCGTTAGTGAAAAGCAAAGGACAAGAGACATGCTCCCTTTCTCTATTTTTGTTCAGGGACGCCATGTTTTCCGCACAATATCTAGCGATCTCATCAGCATAATTATTGCCGACCGCTATGTAGTCTTCGTTTTCTTATGCGCCTTGCACTTCACTACAGCTATTTGTTTAGGCAGCTGTATCGCCTCAAGCAGTTTTTAACATAATCTCCATTTCTGATAGGTGTTCCTGCAGATGTCAAAAATCCTCTTTGTGACCAAATCTGGCCAAAATCATGTACGATGCCGAAACCATATTGGCTATCGGTCACAATCGTGATTCGTACATTTTTTCCCAATTTACATGCTTGAATCAAAGCAATTAGTTCCGCAACTTGGGCTGACCTAACTCCTTTCAGACAAGACGCTTCCATCACAGTTGCCACTGTGCATACTGCATAAGCTGCACTTAACACTCCTTCCTTTGTGCGTAAACATGAACCATCTACAAACATGACATAATCGGATTCCTTTAACGGTTCATCTTTTATGTCAGCTCTTGGTTTTGTGCAATATTCCAGCACATTCAGACAATCATGATCTACTTCATCTTGTTCAATTATACTCTCTTCATCTGGCAATGATGTCGAAGGATTTACATTTATGCATCTATCTATGGTCACATTTTCTGCACTCAAGATGACTTTTTCGTACTTAGTCAGCCGACTATGTGTCATGTACTGTGTTTTTGTTCTTGTCAAAAGAATTTCTATTGAATGGGAACATATACTCTCAGTGGATACCCCATCACTATACCTTCACTTTGTTCCAGACTTACACAAGTAGCAGCAACTGCTTTCAAACATCCAGGCAATGCTTTTGCTATAGGATCTAAAACAGCTGAAAAGTAAGCTATAGGCCTCTTCATGGTGCCGTGTTTTTGTACCAGTAACTGAAAATGCACATCCATCTCTTTCACTGCAGTATAACTCAAAATCCTTCTCATAATCAGGCATGCCTAATGCAGGGGCCTCACACAGTTTCTTTTTCAATTCTTTGAAAGATTTCATTTCTTCTTTGTTTAACTCAAAAGGGTCTTTTACATCTTTCTTTGTCAGTTTTTGTAATGGTTTTGCAATCAAAGAAAATCCACTTATCCATTGTCGACAATATCCAACCATTCCCAAAAACATTCTTACCTCTCTTTGAGTCATTGGTGCTCTCATTCCTTGAATCATTCTTACTCTTTCTGTCGCTATTTTCCGCACTCCTTTCTCAATTTTATGCCCTAAATACTGGACCTCTTTCTGACAAAACTGTAATTTTGAAGGGGACACCTTATGTCCTCTTTTCTCCAAATGGTTCAGTAAAGCAATTGTGTCACTTACACATGCCTCTTTGGTTTTCGATGCTACCAATAGGTCATCGATATACTGCACCATCACTGATTTTTCTGGCATTTTTAAATCTTCCAGAGATCTCTTTAGAATCTGATTAAAAATTGAGGGCTTTCTGTATACCCCTGTGGAATTCGGCACCATGCCAAAATACGCTCTCCGAAACGGAATGCAAATAATGGCTGGCTATCTGGATGCAAAGGAATAGAGAAAAATGCATGACACAAATCTATCACAGTGTACCACTCAGCTTCATGCGGAATTTGATATAGAATCACTGCAGGGTTTGGCACTATTGGACAGCATGGTACAACTATTTTGTTGATCTTTCTCAAATCCTGTACTATTCTGTATGTTCCATTTGGCTTTTTCAGTCCCATAATAGGTGAATTACATGGACTGCTCATGATTTCTTTCAGAATTCCCTGTTCAATCATCTTATTTATCACAGGAGTTATTCCTTCAATTATTTCTGGAGTTAATTTGTACTGTGGCGTGTTTGGATAACTTATCCCTTCTTTCACTGTCACTTTTACGGGATCAACTTCTCTCATTAATCCAATGTCCTCTCCTGTAAAATCCCACACACTTTCTTTTACTGCACCTTTTAGTTCTTCTGGAAGTTTTTCTGCATCAAATGCAGGAAATAAACCATTCGTTTCAGGTTCTTGATTCATCAAAGTTACTTTATACAAAACATCTTCATCCGAAGTCTGAAAACCTATTCCTTCTGGTGTACAATAAATCGTGCAATTCATTTTACACAAAGGTCACGACCTAGAAGATTTACAGGACTACAATCGCACACTACAAATTTATGCATTTTTCTAAAAGAACCAATTTTTACTTCTACCAATTCAGTAAGTGGGGTTTTAATCTGCTGATTGGCTACTCCTACCACTTGGATGCATTCACCTGAGAGAGGAAGGTTCGAATTTCCACTGACCTAACAGTAGAACGGGTAGCTCCAGTATCGACAAGGAATGTTACGTTTGCTCCATTCACTTCTCCATCCACAAAGGGACCAGACTGATCTACCTCTAGAGTTGCGCCAAGCACGCACTCTTTCCCTCTCTTACGCACCGTCAGAAACTTTCATCCGGGTCATCCTCACTCTGATGCAACCAATACTGGGAAATGTTAGCTGCTCTCGGCAACTGTGTTACCTGCTCTCCTCCGTAGAATCCTGTTTCTGTACTGTATCTTTGCTGGTTAACAGTGTTGGGAAGTGGTGGTTGTGGCACCTGACTTTGTTGAACAACTACCTCATTCTGCACCTGTGGAGTTAATGATTGATGTTCCGGATTAGGTTTAGGTGGGAACTTACACTCATTTCTCCAATGCCCTAATTTTCCGCAATTATGACATGGCCATTTCTTCTTTGCCTCTTCTAGACTCACTTGTCCTTTTCCTTTACCTATATTTGGTCGCATCTTATTCTGTCCTGATTCGTTTCCATTATTATTATCCAATTGGGCTTCTTGTTTTTCTGCCACTTTCACTTGTGCCCACATTGCTTTTTCTTTCCAACTTACGCTGTTTACTCTCTATTTCATCACTACAATACTTAGCATACCTCAGCACCTCATCTACACTTGCATTCTGCCAGTTTATCATATGTTGCTTAATCATATCGCTTATTTCTTGTTTCAAGCCAAATACAAATCGGTATACAAAATGACTCATATCCTTCTCACTTAATTCCTCATAACCACTATACTGTTTGAAAACCAACAACAATCGCTCATAATATGCATGTACACTCTCCTTATTTTCCTGTGTAGTTCTATCAATCTTAACCCAATCTGTCTCTTTTGGAGGAATCTTATTTTTCAAAAAGGTAATCACCTTGTCGTATTTCTTCATCACATCTGGTCCTGGAGCTCCTGTCTTAGGATCTCTTGGATATTCTGTAGTTGGCCAGTCAACTGTAATCTTACATTCTGACCACAGATCCGTTGGTACCACTATGTCAAACAATCCATCCAAATCTATCCACAACACTTTCGAGACCTTTACAAACCTTTCTACCTGTCGGTACCACTCAACTGGCTTTTCTCTTAACTTTGGAAAGTCATTTGTAAATGACAGGATGTCCTGCCTAGTCCAGGGAACATGCACATAACTACCACCTGGAGTTTCTCTCATAGGGTACTCTTTAACAACATGTTCCTTTTCTGTTATCATAAAAGCCAATGAACCTTTGTCTACGCTTTTCTCATTCTTCTTTGTCCATCTAACCTTCCATCTGTCTACATCACCCCATTTTCTCAACAAAACAATCAACTCTTTTATCTGTGTCAACCTTCCTGCTGTATTCAAATTTTCAATATCCTTTTCACAAAAATCTACTCTGTATGGTTTCTGCAACGTTTTTACTTTTGCAAAATCTATTCCAATCTCACCGACCACTTCTTCTAGTTTGTCATGTAAATTCTTTGCCCTCCATGTTATACTTTTGCACAGAAACATTATTTCATCATCCTGATAATTCTTTATCTTTTCTGTACCAATCGTTCCTAGAATTAATTCTTCCATGTCAATTTTCAATCTGATCACATCTAATGGTTTTTCTTCTGTTTCTTTTATTTTAAAAGCTTTTATCCACTCATTTAACTCATCAGGAGTCGGACCTATAGGAGTACTATTTATTTCTGTCCAATTTCCACTCTTTTCAGGTGTCACTGTTGCAGATTCAGTTACCATAGGCATTTTCCTACCGCTACACTCATTCACTGTCAAATTTTCAGGTGGACTTGGTCTGTAAGCACTAGTCAAATTGCTCGTTCCTGGACTTGTTTCCATTCTTTCCTTTTCTCTTTGGAATTGCGAACTCAAGGGAATCACCAAAGATCGTTCATCAATTTTCTGATTCTCGAAAACTGGTATTACTGGACCTATTGTTACGGGTACGGTAACTGCTTCCATATTCTTGGTTAATTCTCTAATTTTCTCAGTTAATTCTTTTGTTGTCCTTGCCAATTCTCTTGCACTATCATTTTCTATTCCCTCATTTTGGGAAGTTCTTATTTGTTCTTGTGACCTATTTATTTCTTGTCTTTTTCTGGACTTTTATTTCGCATAGTTTCTATTGGTGGCGCATTTGGTGTCACCACTGTAGAATTCTGCTGATACGGAGGTGGATTTTTATTTAATATATCTTCCAGCAACTCGTCATCCGTTTCGCTCTCATGCATATACTTTTCTCTCTCTAAATGTTTCTTTTTCTCAGTCCGTTTTTCTTAGTCCCTTCCTCAACTGTAAAAGCTGGAAACAAACCTCCTGTCATGTTAGCACATCTCCATCGTTTTATTCTGTCCTCATGATTCATTCCCCACAATCTTCCGGGCACGAACTCATAACCTTTCATACCTCTGAATCTTTCTTTCTCGTACATCTCATCTTCCCATTCTGTTAAAGCCTCAAACTGTGTCGGTCTAGGTCTAGGTTCCAATTTAAGCATCTTTTCTTTTAAATTCCGTAAAATCGCTACATTAAAAGAACCATTTTCAGGAAAAGCCAATGCTCCATCATTCTTTGTATATTTTACCCAATTATCCAACCATATGCACGTATGATATCCATATTTCAGCATCATATGTGAAGCTGCTGATTTCGGCGGAGGAATTACTTGTCCCTCTCTAGTCACAACCTTTTTGTCTTTCTTAAAGAAATTCTTTAATTTCGTTGTCCATGACGTTCTCTCCCTTTCATACTCGTAATACGGCATGTTTTCTATTTGTTTTCTCTTTACTCTAACGCTGTTTCTGTGTACGGAACTTCGTCCAATTACAGCGCGATTCACACTAACGTACCAATCAGAACAATTTCCACCGTCCGCTGAACCAACCAATCCTAGCGCGGCACTTTTTCTACGTCACTCCTGCTCTGTATTCACGTGACTAGTGCACTAACCAATCCTAGCGCGGCACTTTTCCACGTCACTTCTACTCTTTACCCCTCCTTTACAAAATTTATCGGCAATTTTTCTTTTTACTGTTTTTCTTCGTTAGTTACAACAAATAAACGATTCCATAGTCTGATTCGCTAAACAAAGTGACAGCCTTGTCCTTTTACACAAGAATCCTGTTTTTCCAGTAGGCAGCGCTTACCTCTACCCTACCACAGAATTATTTACTTTCGCCGATAAAGTAGCACTTCCCTCTACCTTACCCTTCTTTCAAACAAACAATTTACTCGTTTCTCTGGGGATAAGACACATGTGGAGACTAGGCTCCTGAGAATTAAGGCCAAAGTTTCACAAGTAAACGTGATTTGCTATTTCATTTACACACTTTTCACACCGAAATCCCTAACATAACACAACCTGCGTTATAACCAAAATGAATTCAGACCATGTACCAAATTCCATGTGACTTCTCTTGCCACACGTGTTCCACTTCCTACATCCCAGAAGCGTGAAAACTTACATATAACATAACGCAACTCAACATATAGTGTTAGTCATCAAATAATCAATAATCAATAAACAATAATCACTAAACTAATCTATAGAAAACCATAACTCTGCTACCAAGAAATCTGATGCAGCGCGTACAATGAAAACTATTCTCCTCCCAGGTTACTTATAGGTCATCCAGGGGTAAACTATATTTCTCATATCCTCATGACGATGGGGCCCATAAACATCGCCTAACACACACACACACACACCTGGATTTCCTTTTACACCTGTATGAAATTCTGTACTCTAGGAGAAGCATGAGAACTAAATGGAGAACACCATTTTGTGTACCGCTGGAAGAGCAAGGATATCTATTTACCTTAATTTGTCACTTTCTTTTTAGTTATTTCTTAAGATATTCCTGCTCATTGTTTTGTCGATGAATCATTCATTTAAGAAATTAGTTCATAGTGATTAAGACCAGCTGAATCACAATCAACCAATTACTCATGTCACAATCATTTAGGAAAATAACCACTGAGTCATTTTGGGTTTAAAGAATCTTAAATTTTATATAATTTTAAAAGCATGGAAAGAATTTAATACTTTATTCAATTATTCATTTTTAAATTCACAATTTTATTAAGCATAACCAATTTATTGCAGAAAAGGAAATTTTGTCATGAAGCCAAAAACCCTAGTTACCTGCCTAGCTTCCTAATTTAGCCTAATGATTTCTAACCTAACTTTGGGATTAGAAATAGCCTGATTCTCATACTCAACTGTAAAGTTAAGACAGCAACAGCAACTTCAGCTCGTCAGCATCAGCTACCTGCAACCCGTCTCCTCTACTGCAACCACGACTCTCGAACTGCTTGGAACTCTGACTGGAACTCTCTGGAACTGCCTGGAACTGACCCCTCCCACTAAGAGTAGGCCCTCTTATACCCTAATTCTAACTTTGCTAACTAACTGTTGCAACATTAATATCACGCTTTTCTTTCATTGGTCCATGCATGTCAGCTTATTCATTCTTTAATCAAGTTCTCTTGGATTCAAGGGTCCTTGGATCATTTCCTTTCCCATACGCTTAAACATTTCCATCCGATTCGATCAGTCCATTTGTATCTTCTTTTGACACATTCAAGAACTCCATGCAGTCATTGTCCTTTCTCTTGGGCTCCTTTCCCACGGACTCTCTCCTGATCATCACGGCACACTATCAGTTCAATTAGGTCACACCAGCCTTGACCATTTCTTGCATCCTAGCCTCTCAGAGACATCACGAGGTTCCAGATTTCTTCAATCTCATCCCGTACCACGTGTCCCCTTGCGCCTGCGCACATCTTCCCACTGGCGGCCATTTTATCTCGCCACTCGGTTCTACTTTAGAAGCACTAATTTGAGGCAAATAAAACATAATTAAAATAGAGAAAAATATCCCTTTCGTTTCCCTCCCGTCTACGTACCCCAATTAGTTGTTACCTAGCAAAGCGACATTTAAGCTGCTCCTTACTTACCATCACTATTGTTTTTGCAACGACACATTTTATTTCTATGAAGCACAAACATGCATTTATTTTATTTAGTACGCTTTTTATTCTTACGTTATGATTAGACACACGGACATTCATTAATAGATTATTTAGCACATACATTGGCATATTACCATTCCCACATATACAATGTTGATTAATACATTTAAACGAACATTTTTAATTAATTAATTATATAATTTGTTAGGGGTTAATTTTTTTTATTTTCCCTGCTCCATCAGTACCACGCCAATTGGGGAAATAATCAAGTCCCGAATGGGGCTGCTCCTGAACGGACCTGCCATACGCCCTTCCTGCACTTCTTTTAACAATTTTGCCCGCACAACTGTACCGTGTGTCTGTGCAGATTTCAAATTCTCGGCCCACCGAGCGGCCCTCGGACCCTCATAGCCCAGCCTGAAACCCTCCTGAAAACCCCTCTGTAAAAGCTCTGCGTCTTCGGTCCGTGGATATGATGCCAGAAATTCCCCCAGACAGTCCAGTTTAATGGGAGTATGAGCCTTTGCCCATAGTCCCTTGTACCCCCCTCCCCCCTTCCCCCCTTACCCCCTGCTGCATGCTGCGATGCCTGGTTGGACTGCTGCCCTTGCCCACTAACTCCTGTCCCCCAGCATTGCACCACGGGGTGTTTTCCTGCACACTTCGAGCATTCGTGCCAAAACTTGCAGTATTGTCTGGCGCACGTGCCCTTGTTGAAATCCCAGCATGCTCCCATTGTGCCCCCGGTGCTGTTCCCTGGATACCCCACCCCCCGCGGGTGGGGCGGTTCTGAAAGGGGCGCGGGGCAAGCGGCAGACCGCTAGCTGTGTATATTGTCTTCCCGAACTTTGACCCCCCATGGTCTGTTGGTAGAGGTCCGAATCTATCTCCCCCCCACTTAGCCTCCGGATCCCAGGCCAACCGCGCCCTAAACTCCTCATCGTAATGCGACCATGCATACCCTCCGTACGTGACTTGCGCCCGTCTAATCACGTCCATGTATTTGAACAATGCCACGGACCTGTCGGGGTACTTTTCACAGTATACGCTGGCGAAAATCAGAAATGCCGCCGGCCAATTCTCGATGGTCATGGGCACCCGCGGCCTCTTAGCAAGCTCCAACTCTTCTTCTTCCCTGCAGCCTGCCCTTCCTCTTCTCCTATTATTTCCCCTTCTTCAACGCTCTCCTCATCATAATCCAATAGCAATGGGCCGTCCTCCACGGACTCCAGCCTGCACAAACTTGCTCGTTCCCTGCCTGTACGGATTGGCAACGGGCCATCCTCCGTGGACTCCAGCCTGCTCAAACCCGCTCGCTCCATGCAAGTGCGTAGTAGTTCCCCTAAATCAACGCTCCCTTGCAGCTGCCCTGCGCGCTTGCCGTTTTGGTCCCGCGTTAAACTCCACGAAACCTGTGCCAGCTCCCTCGAGGCCGCATCGACCCACCGGGGTTGTGGCACCGGAGATTGTTCGTCCCCCCTTCTGCGCACCTCCTCCTGCACGTCCCTCGTTGGAGCCCGGCCGCCCGCATGAGGCAGAGCCAGCCCATCCTCCCGGTAGGGTGGAGCCGCATGCAACTCTCCCGAGTACCTCACCTGCCGCCCCTGCCCAAGAAACGTGGAGTCCAACATGCCGGGGTTAGCCCTGACCTCTGACCCTAAAACCCCTGAATACCCGTGCCCACGTTCACCCGTTACCCGCCCCAAGCCCCATGCACCGGACGAATGGCCTCCCCGCCGTGCCGGAGTGCCCCCCCTACCCCCAGTCCAGCCCCCCCAACAGAAACACCCCAACCCCCTCCCCTAGACCCCCCACGCCCTCCTCTTCCCTGTCGCTCCACTCCAATGAATCAACCACCCTCTTGCCCGCGCGGCCTTCCCAAGCCTGGCTGACCTGGGGTACGCTCCCCCTCCCCCCCACTCCCTCAGCACTCCTCCCTGTCTCCGGGGCCCTCCCCCACCCCTCCCTCTCCGACCACCGTTGTCTGAGCCCTTCCGGGGCCCTCTCCAGCCATCCCCCCATCTCCAGGGATGGCATCGGTCCCCACCATGGCCCCCCTTTTCTGCCACCTTTCGGGAACCGCCCGGTCCCTCCCTCGACCCCTCCCCGCTACCCGACCTGTCGAGAGGCCCCCGCTTGCCTTTCCTCCTCACTGCACCCTCCCCGCATTCCACCAGGCTACCCTCCCCCCCAGAAACCCCAAGAACTCTTGTAGCCCCCAGCCCCGCCCTCCCGGGCCCCCCACCAACCCCGAGACCCTCCCCCAGGAGTTCCACATCCCCCCCTGCTGCTTCCCCCTCCCCTCCGCTCTCCATCAACACGGGCGAAGACCGGCCGCTGTCCAGAGTGAAGGGGGCGGCCCCCCCATTGACCTGCCTCTTCCCCGCGGTCCTCTTTCCCAATGGAGCCCCCCCCTGCCCCACGCCTGAACTCGAGAGCGGGCCGCGGAACCGCGACCCGCCCCCCCTCGTGCTGCCTTATCCCGCGCGGCCGACTTAGCCGCGCCCCCCAGCCCCGTTATCTCGCCGTCTTCGGGCCCGCGGCGGCGAGCACGCTAGCACCGCCGCCGCGACCCCGCTTGCTGCCCACCTTGGCGACCTCACCTCAGTCGCGGGCCGCAGCATGTCTGTGCGACCCGCTTCCGCCAGGAGGCGTAAAGCCTCAGTCACCCGCGGATCCTCTGCCATCCCGAACGCTGCAAACTGCCGCAACAAAACAGCAAACTCGAGCAGCTCGCTAATTATCCCGCGATGCGCTCCGCCAACCTGCAACAACGCTCGACCAGAAACTCCACAAGATCTACCAATGCTCACAAAATTTCCTTGCCCTAGTGCCCCAAACCGGCTGTTGTGTCACCACCACCGAAATGGTGGCTGGCAACACGAAATGGCCGGTTATATATCCCCCCAGCCCAAAACCAGCCCAAGTGCAGCCCAACAAGCCCAATTGGGCTCCGGCTGCACCTCCGGCCCAAAACCCCCCGGGGGAGTCAGGCCTCCCGTTGGTCAGCCGCCCCCCCAAAGCCCTATTGTGCTCACGGATGGCCTTTCGATTTATTTTCGCACAGCAGTCACACAACACTGAGTAGCTTTTGAAGCCAAGACACCAGAGGCAGACATCGTTGGTGTCTGTCAATGACATTTGACGGTTACAGTCCCTGCACAATTTAAGCCTTTGGTTTTCAAAGGGAACATATCCCTAGCACACTGGAAAGCTTTTAGGGATAGAAATTCTGTCAGGCTGACAGGATTCAATGAAGCTCCAGATCCATGTCAGAAAGCACGGAAAGAAAGGAACTGACATCAGCACAGATATAGTGGCACTAACGTCACATTCAGAGCAGGACAGATCTGGCAAGGAGCCACCTGGTGCCATCTACAGACGTACAAGAGAATTGCTATAGAAAATTAACCAGATTTTGTCTGACGCTTGGAAATATTCACAGGTTGAGGAATCTGTAGACTTTATCAGAATGCTGTTTGTGCATTGTGTCCCACTTGTTTTGAACAATTGGAATTAGTCATTAATCTCTGTTCTTATATTCAAATGAATCACTTTATGCTTGTTATTTTAACTGCTATTTTGTAAAAAAAACAGTCAATGCTTGTATTTTACTGCTGGTCATAGCTGGTCATAGCAGAAACCGGTTGGAGCCGAAAGTGTTCTAATGAATTCTTTCTTCTAATCACGCAGGCACTTTCTGCACACGCAGGAACTTCCAAGTCCCTCACATGAGAAGTTCTGCCTATAGGACGAATACAGGGTCCATAAACATTGACAGTGAATAATGGTAGTAAATTATGAGATGCTTTGAAGCAGTGTGCTCAGAACTCAGGATTATGGTCCCACAGCTGGGCCAGTGGTTCATCTTGTGCACAGCTCTTCTCTCTTTCCCAAATTTGATCCCCATTTCCACTCTTCTATCTCTACAAAGATGAATCCAGGATAGGGTGGGGTGTGCAGTTTTTAGTTCCAACTGCCTCCGGATATCTAATCAGACTAAACCTTGGTGATTAGTTCTTCCTACTAGCATGTCAACTCGGGGATCCTTGATCACATTCATTGTGTGATCGGCACTACAGTACAGACCTCTACTAATTGTAGCCTCACATCTGTTCCATCAAGTCAACCAACTGTTTTAAAATGGTTGAGCTAAACCACCTGCATTGTGGCTTTCTGATTGCATCTAATCTTGTGTTCACAGCATCTTTGGTCTTCTTATCCATTGATGGGGACTGATAGTAACAAGCAGAAGCCTTTTTTGTAGACCCCTTCCCCCACTGTGAGAGCGCTGAGCAACCACAACTCTGGTACTGGGGGGCACTAAGCCTGTCAATCACCCACTCTTTGGTCAGATCTGCAGACTTCCCCACACTGCTGTTCCTACCCAACAATTTGCTCTCTGTTTGTCTGGTGTGGCTTATTTGGTGGTAAGGTGTGTGCATGACCCCTCACTCCGCTACTATCAATGCTGGAAGGTATTGGTATGTGAATGCAGGTCTAATGCCTGCCTCCCTTCTAAGGACATCAGCTCAATAGCAACCCTTTGAAGTATATTGTATTGTATTGCAGCATTTATATAGCACTTACTACCCCTACATGGGGCACTGAAGCACTTGCTTACATGGGTAGCATGCTACACCCTGTAAGTTGTGTGTTTGGAATGATGTTGTCTTTGCTTTAATCCTATGTGGGAAGTATTTCCATGTTGTGCGTGATGACCACTGAGGTGCGGTTATCGTGTTATGGGAATTAGCGTGTAGCAGTGTGGCGGAAAGTGAAGTGTGAGAGACAGATACGCACTTTTATTGATTTTATAATGCTGGCAGCTTTCAACAGCTCTGCAGGTCCCTTTATTGTATTTCTTATGATTACAGTCTGCTTAGCTCGTTACTGCACTGGGTTGCCCGATCGGAGATATTGTGTATAGTTGTGCTCCTGATCTGGCATGGTTGGAGGGAGAGAGAAGAGGAGATATCTGTTGGGATTGGCACTGTTACTATCATTCCGTATCGGAGTGCCATTCGGAGATGTAAAGACACAGTCAGAGTGTATAGCTATTTGGGACATGCAGTGGTGGACTATATTAAAAATCTCCAAATTGTCCAGCGGTGTGTGACAGATCTCTTCAGTTACTCCATGCTTGTTCATTTGGTTATGTCTGTTTTTTTGGTTGTACAGTACTGGTGATAGACCACTCTCGTAGCAGATATGTCTTAGGTGAATGTAAGAGGTATATGCTACAAATTGCTGCTGACCACTGCATTTTATGGTCTTAGCATTATTGTGAGCCATAACTATTATATATGCAAGAACATAACTATATAATGCCACGGCAAACCATTGGTCAGCCCTTCTTAGATACCTGCATATTGAAAGCAGTATTCTGGTTGGGTTGTTTCCAATCTGTGGGTTGTAAACTGAAGATTATGCTTAAAGGCGCAACTGTCTTTCTGGGCTCAGTTGCCGTGGTGGGGTCATGGCCGGACTGGGTGTAGCGGGTATCGGGCATTTCCCCGGGAGGCTGGAAGGGTGGGGGCCGATTTGGCAGCAGTGGGGGCTGGTTTTGTTACTGGGGGCCAGTTTTGCAGTGGTGCTGTAATATTGGCCCCCAGTACCTAAAGCAGCAGTGCCTCACATTTGCATCCCCCTTCACCCCCCAGGAGATGGTCCGACAACATTGCTAGGGCTGCTTTGGGTTCCCAGTCCGGCCCTGAGTGGGGTGGCGAAGTTATCTAGGAAATAGCCATGTTTTCAACTGTCTTTCAAAGTGTATATGCTTCTGTGTGCTTCTAATGCTGGCTGGTGGTGCATTCCAGAGCTAGGCGGATTGTACTGAGAAAGCAGTGCCTCCTACGGATTTCTTATATAGACATAGTACAATGATAAGTGGTGCAAGCCTGCAACACAGTTTTCTTTTTTTTTTGTATTGTATTGAATTTAACTTGTAGGTATAGCGGTCCTTTACCTTGGGAGGTGCTGCGGACAATACAGAGTGCCTCAAACATTGCCCTTATAGCAATAGGTAGCCAATGGAGCAATTTCAGGACTGAAGTCATGCGTTCTCTTGGGTGAAGTCAGAGAAGAAGTCTTGCAGCAGCATTTTGAATGAGCTGTATTTTGCTATAAATGCAGGTGCACCAAGGGATAGGCTGTTGGCATACTCCAGCTTAGAGATGACGAGAGTGAAGATAGTTTGCAGTTTATATTGGTATGCAAGGTGTGGAAAGATGTGCTGAAGTGTTTTCATTGTGTAGAAGGCACTCTTTGTGATGTTGTTAGCATGCGGTATCGAGGATAGGTCTGAATCCATGGTTGCCCCTAAGTTTCTAGCTTCTCTTGATGTTGTTGGAGGGGTCACAAGTTACTTAGACCATATTGCGGTAGGCTGGTAATTTTGCCATTGTCCACAGGTCATAATCTCTGTCTTTGCAGTATTTAGATTTAGATGGTTATTCATCATCCATGTCTTTTTCTTTTCTTTTTCTTACTTTTACAACTGCAAGCAAGGAAAAAACAGCAAAGTACACATGCACATTAAAGTACATGAGCAGACCCTTAACATATCAAGCCAGCACATCAGACATTCGATCCCCACACAACCTCCTTGGTTCTCGACTGATTTTAAAGTTGTCCTTCCCCTTAGGTCCGATCACAGCGTACGTCAATCTCCATAGCATGCTAAAATATCCCCTGTCCTGTATCCACTTCTCGTGGCAAGCTGTGTCCTGCAACACCGACTTAGTCCAGCCCAGCGAGGAGCTCCCCAGCCCATGCATCTAGTGTTGCACTCTAACAAACCTCCACCAGGGTAATGTCCCTCGATATAAATAATAATGTCACTTTACAACCTTCTTCTTTACCCCCATCCATATTATAAATAGGGCTCCCGGTTTTATGGTATTTATTGTTTTTACATCTCCGTGTGTATTGACCCATATTTATTTTTTAGCCATTTTATCAGTATTTATCCATATTTATTTTGTGTTCCGTGAATAAATGAAGTTGTAAAATGGTGTATTTCCTATTTAACTAATAAATGTGCACTCATACTTTGACACCTGTTATGTTTTAGGGCAATAAGCAGCCAAATATAACATAACAATTCACCCACAGCTAAATATTAGCATTATACAACAAATGGATGTTGACATATGTCATTATTTAAGGAAATCTCCCCCTGTTTTTTATCTCTCCACTCCATATATCTGCTCAGCTGTTAGCCTGGAATTGATGAAAGACAGTATGGAAAGTCACTCAAAAGAAGGCCAATTTTCTGTACTTTAAATAAATGTAGACAGGGAACACATTGTTTTCTGTCTGTATCTATAAATATCAGTAAAAGCAGAATCCTGTGAGCCTTAATTATAATCACCGTAGCGTGTCAAACATTCAAGGTGGCCTGGTATCGGGTGGGTCCGATACAGCCTGTATCAAGTCAGCCCATTCAATCAGGTCGCCTGCTAGTCTATCGTCTCTTTGAACTTTCTGCATGTGAAACTCCTTTGCCACTGCTCATTCTATTAAATCTCGGATCCAGGCCTCCCTCCAGAAGCGCGGTTGACTTCTCCATTGGATTACAATGCGTCTCTTCACCAGTATTGTGCCTAGCCTAAAAAACTTTTGTTTCATTTGCTTTGGTCATCTCACCCTCGGGAGAACTCCTACTATATAATGCTTCAGAGCAGGGACCACCCCCCCCCCAAAATGTATGAATGTATGTGCCAATCGTGTGGGCAACCTCCTCCCGAAAGGCACGTATGACAGGACAATACCAAACCATGTGTAGGAAATCTGCTTCGATGTGACCACATCTTCCTCAGTTCGGAGAGGCAGTTGTGTAGATTCTGTGCAGTTTAGTTGGAGTGTAGTATGTCATGTGTATATATTTGTACTGCACCAATTTAAAATGTGCATTACTAGACACTGTCTTCACCCCCTCGCATGTTCTTACCCATTCCTTATCTCGGAGTTCCCCCTCCAAATGAGATCGCCACCTGCCTGTACTTTCAGTGTCTGTTTCGTTTTATCTGCTCACAATGAATGATATATGTGAGAAACCGGATGTCTACAGCAGGGTAGGGTCAGGAACATTGTCAATGTCTCTGAAAGTAATGGAGTGTAATGGAGCTTCCTGAAAGGCGGGCCATACCCCATGTCCATGTGGGCTCAGTTAGTATACTGGAGGAACTGACCAGGGGTCAGATCAAAATTCCCCTGTGCATCCTCAATTAATAGGAACCTATTCTCGGGATACAGGTCCATGACTGTGAGGCAGCCTCCTCTTTTCCAAAGTTTCATGGACATGAATGATGTTATTTGCACAAAGGGAGGGACGTGCCACAGGGGCATCTCTGCTGCAGGGGTTATCTTTTGATTATGATCGTTACTAGGCCTGGGCATAAAATTCTGCTCACAGAGTTTGCGGAATTCGGGAACTCCGCGGAGAATGCAGAGTTCCCAATAAATGCCGCTTTCCACCTGGTGACGGAATTTTTTTTCCGTTGGCGCACTTGAGTCTTGTTTTTGTGTGCACTGGCAAGCACACCAAGACTTGCCGGGTGCTTACGAGGGTCCGCGAGATCTGGCTGCGCAAGTGACTTTCTTCACCTTTTTTTGTGATGCTAGCGAGTGCGAACGTGTCAGGGGACACGGCAGCCTCGTTCGCACAAGCAAGCGCTGAGGCTAGGGAATGACTACAATTCCCAGCGGCCTTAGCGTGACGTCTGGCGTCGGACGCCACGCGTCACGTGAGGCGGAAGCGAGTGAAGTAGCGAGGATGCGGGGCAAGACGCTGCCGATTATTCGCTGGTCCCTGGATCCTTGTTGGCCGTTCCAAGTTGCTCTGGGTCGGGTAAGGGTGCCGCTGGCACCGCTTGTTCCATTCTACCCTTGTGGTAATCCTGGTTATACTCTTGATGCCTATCTCTGCCGTTTAGGATTTCCGGCATAGGAGTGTGCTGAAGCTTACTTTTCCCTGCGTTGGTGAACTCGTCCCTGATTCTCTTACGAGGAGTTCATGCGAGGGAAAAGCGATTTGCTCACTTTTGGTGCTTAATTACATTGGAGGTTTATTTTGGTGCACAGTTCTTTATTTCCTGCGTTGGCGAACTCTTCTCTGAATCTTAAGAAGAGTTCATGCGAGGAAAAGCGCTTTGCTCACTTTTGGTGCCTAATTACATTGGAGGTTTATTTTGGTGCACAGTTCTATATTTCCCTGCGTTGGCGAACTCTTCTCTGAATCTTAAGAAGAGTTCATGCGAGGGAATACTTTCATATGCTTTTCGAGTTTGGGGTTGCCCTACCACTAATTATCTAAGTGAGGTACTTCCTCTCGTGAGAGTGACGTAACTCTTCACCTTCTGAGGGGTACCTGTATCTATAGGAAATCCTGGAGTAGTGGTCTTGAATGCATCTTAGTGTTCCATGAACTGTATTATTCGTTCTAAACCTTATGTGACAATTACAGCTACTCTTATATTTTGGCTTTCGCTGTTTTCTTTTTGCACAGGGGTGTCCTGGACAAAGGGGCACCTTGAGCGTCAATGTGTACCTCGCAATCGCAGGTATAAGCCTTTTGCATGAGATATTTATATATGTATCTATCATCGGAAAGAATAGGGTTTTGCTCATATGGTCCTATGTGTCTTCCAGCATACTGTATGAATTGGAGGTTACAAGCTCAACACCCCTGTTGGTCGGCACTCTTTAATTTTCTTTACAGGTTAGTGGAAGTATGGATAACAAGGGAGGTGTAGAAAGAGAGAACGGTGAAAGGTTCCCATAGTAATGATATTTCTTCTTTGTGTTTTACTACAGGTCTCCCTCCCTGCTGTTCCCATCCTTCCCTTCCCCGCTTAACCACTCTTTAGTCTGTGTATTATTATTATCCAGACTTGGGGCTGTTGAGAGGTGGACCCCTAAGAGCATCGGTTCGATCCTGAGGATACGTTCAGGCCTGGGACAGAATAATCGGCCCACGAATAGCTTTATCCTCCCGGTCGAGCTGATACTGGTATGGCCACGTTAGATGACGTCATGGCAGCCCGTGCCTTAGTGCAGGTAGAGCTGGCGGCTTCACGTAATGAAACCGCTGCGTTACAAGCAAGAGTAGACAGACTACAGCGGAATCCGTTTGACTTCGGCAATCCTGCACAACCCACAACTAGCTCCATGGTAGTAGAAATCCCAACACCTATACCTCTTGCCCCACCAGAAAAATTTACAGGAGACATACATAAGGTCCAGGTGTTTCTAACTCAGATTTTACTGCACTTCAATTGCAAGCCTAAGTTATTTTCAACTAATCAGGCAAGAGTGTCTTTTCTCATTTCCTACTTAGCTGGAGATGCAGCTCAATGGGCAGTCCCTTTTGTCAGAAGAGATGATCCGATGCTACACGATTGGATCGCTTTTAGGGAGGAGTTTGAGAAAACTTTTGACCGCAGGGCAGACACCTTTTCAGCGGATAGAGAATTACTGGAACTGAGGCAAGGGAACAAAGACCTATTGGGATACTTGAACACTTTCCGACGGTTGGTAGCAGAAACTCAATGGCCTGAAAGCAAACAGTCCGCTATTTTCTATCAGGGCCTAAGAGAAGAATTAAAGGATGTGATTGCACAAGTGGATCCCCAACCTCAGACGTGTTCTGCGTTAATCGAATTGACCATGCGATTGGATCATAGATTGAGGGAACGTAGAGGGGAAGGCAAGAAAAAGAGAGATACCCCCTCGTTTTGAAAGAACAAGGTCCTCGGAACTTGGAGTCTCCACCCCGGAACCCATGGAAATCGGAACGGTGAGAGCCTCTTTGACTGTGGACGAAAGAGATCACAGGAGAAAAAACGGATTGTGTTTATATTGTGGGAAGAAGGGCCATTATCTGAGAGAGTGCCCAATAAAACCCAAGTTCAGTCGTACACGCCTGGGAACATCTATGGTGAATGATCTGAAGCCTTTAAAGGAAAACTGAAGAGCTCGAGACGTATAGAAGGGAGTCTTCGAGTGTAATGTGCATCCCTTCACTTAAAAAAGAACCTGTTGTCAGCAAGGAACATTTCTTCATACCCATAATTGTGTATATCAACCAAGAACCCTGTACCACACAAGCCATGGTGGATTCTGGAGCTACAGGTTGTTTCATGGATACTACAGAAGCCCACAGATTAGGGGTCCATCTTGTCTCCAAAACCATACCGGAGGCGGTATTTGCAGTGGATGGTAAACAACTGGAATCTGGTCCCATATGCCAAGCCACCGAACCGTGTATTGTGGAATGCATAAAAGGACATCAAGAACTCATAGCTTTTAACATCATCCAAGCCCCATTCTATGGTGTGATATTGGGGTTGCCTTGGCTCTCCACTCACAACCCCGATATTGACTGGAATCAGAGAACTTTGAGCATGACTTCTGAATATTGTAAGGAACATTGTTGGAAACTCTCTGAATCGCTTACTCCCTCGAAGAAAAACATCTTCACATTGCCACTGCTGCTGAGAAGGAGATTGAACTGCCTTCATGCTATCAACAGTTTGAAGATGTCTTCAATGACCAGAAGGCGGAGGTACTGCCTCCCCACAGGCCCTACGATTGCAGGATCGATTTGAAGCCAGGTTCAGTGGTACCTTGTGGCAGGGTTTACGCCTTAACCGAGCCCGAAAACAAACATCTGCGCCAGTATTTGGATAAGTACTTGGCTTTGGGGTTTATCCGTCCATCCAGTTCTCCAGCGGCTTCCCTCTCTTTTTATACCCAAAGCGAACGGAGAGTTAAGGACATGCATTGACTTTCGTGCCTTAAATACCATTACCATACGGAATCAGTATCCACTCCCGCTGATTTCTGTATTATTGGAGCAGGTGAAGGGAGCCGTGATATTCACTAAATTGGATCTTCGCGGAGCATACCATCTGGTACGGATGCGTCAGGGAGACGAATGGAAGACTGCATTTAAGACTAGGTATGGGCTATACGAGTACCTAGTCATGCCTTTCGGCTTATGCAATGCGCCTGCGGCGTTCCAATTCTTCTTAAATGATGTCTTACGGGAATACCTAGACCGGATAGTCGTAGTATATATTGACGACATCTTGATTTACTCTACACAAGAAGAAGATCACGTGAGACATGTGAGTTTGATATTACAGGCTTTGAGGGAACACCATCTTTTTGCAAAATCAGCAAATGTGAGTTCCATGTCTACACAGTAGAATTTTTGGGTGTAATGCTCACACCATCAGGTCAGGAAATGGCGGAGCGCAAGGTGAGAGCTATTACTGAATGGCCTTGTCCAAAGAATGTCAAAGACATACAGTGTTTTATGGGATTCGCGAATTTTTATAGGCGTTTTATATCCCAATTTTCCAACAAAGCAGCACCACTTACTCGCCTAACTAAGAAGAATGTATCGTTTCAGTGGACACAGGAAGCCCAGAAAGCATTCGATGTACTGAAAGAAGCATTCGTTACCGCTCCCATTTTAACGCATGCCCCTAGATTGGTTGCTGCTTTTTACAGACGGCATCCCAACAAGCCTTGCGCCTGCCTGTGCTCTCCGGGAGGGGGATGTACTGTCAGGGGACACGGCAGCCTCGTTCGCACAAGCAAGCGCTGAGGCTAGGGAATGACTACAATTCCCAGCGGCCTTAGCGTGACGTCTGGCGTCGGACGCCACGCGTCACGTGAGGCGGAAGCGAGTGAAGTAGCGAGGATGCGGGGCAAGACGCTGCCGATTATTCGCTGGTCCCTGGATCCTTGTTGGCCGTTCCAAGTTGCTCTGGGTCGGGTAAGGGTGCCGCTGGCACCGCTTGTTCCATTCTACCCTTGTGGTAATCCTGGTTATACTCTTGATGCCTATCTCTGCCGTTTAGGATTTCCGGCATAGGAGTGTGCTGAAGCTTACTTTTCCCTGCGTTGGTGAACTCGTCCCTGATTCTCTTACGAGGAGTTCATGCGAGGAAAAGCGATTTGCTCACTTTTGGTGCTTAATTACATTGGAGGTTTATTTTGGTGCACAGTTCTTTATTTCCCTGCGTTGGCGAACTCTTCTCTGAATCTTAAGAAGAGTTCATGCGAGGGAAAAGCGCTTTGCTCACTTTTGGTGCCTAATTACATTGGAGGTTTATTTTGGTGCACAGTTCTATATTTCCCTGCGTTGGCGAACTCTTCTCTGAATCTTAAGAAGAGTTCATGCGAGGGAATACTTTCATATGCTTTTCGAGTTTGGGGTTGCCCTACCACTAATTATCTAAGTGAGGTACTTCCTCTCGTGAGAGTGACGTAACTCTTCACCTTCTGAGGGGTACCTGTATCTATAGGAAATCCTGGAGTAGTGGTCTTGAATGCATCTTAGTGTTCCATGAACTGTATTATTCGTTCTAAACCTTATGTGACAATTACAGCTACTCTTATATTTTGGCTTTCGCTGTTTTCTTTTTGCACAGGGGTGTCCTGGACAAAGGGGCATCTTGAGCGTCAATGTGTACCTCGCAATCGCAGGTATAAGCCTTTTGCATGAGATATTTATATATGTATCTATCATCGGAAAGAATAGGGTTTTGCTCATATGGTCCTATGTGTCTTCCAGCATACTGTATGAATTGGAGGTTACAAGCTCAACACCCCTGTTGGTCGGCACTCTTTAATTTTCTTTACAGGTTAGTGGAAGTATGGATAACAAGGGAGGTGTAGAAAGAGAGAACGGTGAAAGGTTCCCATAGTAATGATATTTCTTCTTTGTGTTTTACTACAGGTCTCCCTCCCTGCTGTTCCCATCCTTCCCTTCCCCCGCTTAACCACTCTTTAGTCTGTGTATTATTATTATCCAGACTTGGGGCTGTTGAGAGGTGGACCCCTAAGAGCATCGGTTCGATCCTGAGGATACGTTCAGGCCTGGGACAGAACGACAGCGACTGCACCACGAGCAGATTTTCTCCTCAAGAAGCAGCTAAATCTACTCGAAAAGATGTTTTCGTGTTAATATTCTTCTCTAACAGACCGTTCAAGTTGTTTTTTAGTGCGAGAAGCCTATTTAGTATTTTACTTTTTTTTCCAACAAGGAGATAGTGCCCCAGAGACTCCAACTTCCTATTCCAGTCCAGCACGTTCCTCCCAGTGCTTTGTCCATCTCCTGGTCACTCTTCATTTGGATTTAGACCTGGAAGGATCACTCTCTTTGTCTGCTACATATATACAATTGGATTTAAGGACTTTGTTTTTGTGATATAACAAGTAAGTTAAAAAACTGTTGAATAAGGGTGTTGTTTGTTTGATAGAGATCATGCACCAGGATTTATTTGTACTTTTATTCGATTTTTAAAATGTATTGTGGTAGGTGGCCTGCAGTTTCAGTAGGAGCCTAGTTATTTTTTTGCATTTCATGTTTCTTCTTTTGTAAAGGAAAAATGTTGCAGTTTAGTACATTTTCTCCATGTTCTTTAATAAATTTGCAATATTAATTTATTTGAATATGTGGCCTAGTCTGCCAATGGGTTAGTAGGCTCAGTACTAGTCATGGGTGCATGAAACAACTGTTTCTTTGGTGTCTGTTGAATTGACACATCATTTAGGTCAGGCATGGCATTGGAATAAATTAAAAATGTGGTTTTTGTTCGGGTATTTCACGTTTTTTTCTGCAAAAAGTGCATAAGTGGGGAAATATATATTTGATGTCTTTGGAGGATGTGTGTTGTAAAATTTTACAGCTCAATTAATTTTCGTTTTTGGCATTGCTGAATTATTGCTAGTGTTTTAATCAGTGTTACCATGCCTCCTTTTCTGTCCAGTGTGTGAGTGTGTTTGCCATAGGCGACCATTTGTCTTTGTTCCCCAAGCCATGTGGCCACGGGTCATTTTGTATAGTCAGTGTCCATAGGCCTGCATGCGTTCTTTATTTTCTATGCCTCCTTGCTTGTTGTTTGACCACGTAGACAGTGGCCATTTTTTGTAGCCAGCCAGTGTGCTTTTTTGCCATTGGCCTGCATGCCTTCTTTGTTGTGACAATGCCACCTTGCTTGCTGTAATTTTTTGACCATGTGGCTGGTGGCCATTTTGTGTAGCCAGCCAGTGTGCTTTTTGCCATAGGCCTGCATGTGTGCTTTGTTGTGGCCATGCCTCCTTGCTTGCTGTTGTTGTTTGACCATGCGGCCGGGGGCCTTTTAGTGTAGCCAGCCAGTGTGCTTTTTGCCATAGGCCTGCATGCGGTCTTTGTAGTGCCCATGCCTCCGTGCTTGCTGTTGTTGTGTGACCATGTGGTCGGTGGCCATTTTGTGTAGCCAACCAGTGTGCTTTTTGCCATAGGCCTGAATGTGTTCTGTGTTGTGACTATGCCTCCTTGCTTGCAGTTGTTGTTTGACCATATGACAGGTGGCCATTTTGTGTAGCCAGCAAATGTGCTTTTGCCATAGGCCTGCATGCGACCATGTGGCTGGTGGCCTTTTGTGCAGCCATCCTTTTTTCCAGTTTTCAAAGCCATTTTCTATGGAGATTAATAGGAAAGGCCTAAGCCTTTTTGTTTGTGTATATTTTTTTACTTTCCCCTGATATCAGTTTAATAATATGTTTGAGGCCTAGTTACTCATAGTAAATGTATTGAATATTTTTTTTTATTACATTTTATTAAACATTTCACAGCTATAAACCATACTTCACTTGTAATGAATATTTAGCAATCAGAGTAGAGATAAGACATACATGAGACTTTAAAAAGTTTGCATCATCGAGGAACCATAGAGTCAATTTACATATCCTGCATCATCACTAACATATATGTCGTTTCTATGAACTTTAACGTTGCTAAACTAGCGTGGATTTACACTGTTCGAATTGTTGTTTTGATTGTGTTTTATCAGGTTTGCCCATTGTGCTGATGCAACCTGCGTATCCCGCACTACTGCGAATGATGTGGCCCCCAACAGCTCTCGCCGGAGAGAGTCTAGGATCAGTGATGTGACAAGAGGTAAACAGTGCTCCCACATTGCCCAGTGAAGTTCTCAACTGTGCATCCCAGCTGAGACTATTGAAGAGTGGCCCGCGTCTCCAGAACGGGCCCCCTCGCAGCGCTCAATCTGACTGGTAACCGCTGCTAGGAGAATGTCCGGGCGGCTAGGATCCAAGGCACAGCCCACAACTGGTCCGGGCTCCGAGCGAAGATCACCCAACTTAAATCACTGGGCCCAGCCACGCCCTGCAACTGTGCACACCGTCAGGGGGGGTAACCACAACTGCTTCAGCCCCCTCGAGAGTCAAGTCCACTGAGCCAGCGCAGGGGCACCGATCGCACAGCCAACAGCCACCCCACGACAATTGTTTAAACCAGACGCCAGCACGGGCAGCAGAAGAGATCCCGGCGCTGCCCGCTGCACTCCATTTGTCATGGGCTGGGGCTGACAGGCTCGGGCGCTGATTATTAACCCAACCTCGCTCCAAGCCGGGTCCCAAGCGAACCCCAGGACGCCACTCACCGCAATGTCAGGGTCGGCAGGGGGAACCCGGTCTGTGTACCGTGGGCCTGAGGCTGAGCTGAGTCGCGTCTTCACGTCCCTGGGTGGGTCACACTTCCATGCGCCTCACAACCTCGCGGCGGAAGGCCGCCTGACACATCTGTCGGTAACTCCGCACCGGACGCGAATCTTGGGCCGATCTTGGTGTCGCTGGAACGCTCTACTTTAAGCGCTTCAATTGCGCTGCTTCCTGGATGGCTGTCCCCGGGAGGGACTCGGATAAATGCTGGATTGATTAGGCGGCTTACGGAGCTAGCTTAGTCGGCGGCCATCTTTGGGCCAGGCAAGCTCCACCCCCCCAAATGTATTGAATATTATGATTATGAACAGTGTTTTATATTATATGCTTTATTTGCATTTTTCACTTGCAAGTCCTTGCTTCCCAGGTCCCAATGGGGTTCTCATAGTTCCCTTAGTACATCAGCAATTATTTGATTGAATTATTTTTTTACAATTTTCTTTCTAATTATTTTTCATTTTTTCCACATTTTTCTCAATTAAATTTTCTTTTTTAATTTAAATGTTTTAGAAATGTAATCTGTTTTTAATTTTAATTTTCTTTTTCTTTTCTTTTTTGCATTTTACCACCGCCATTAACCTCCTGCCTTCTAGGCGCACAACTGCACAACAGCATTCATTTTCTAAGGATTATTCCATTTTCACCTGCACCTCCCTGAGTGCCACATTTGTTTCCCTAGATGATGCACATAAAGCAAACAGTTACATCTGTATGTTGTTGTTATCCTTCCTGATTGTAAATGAAGCATTATGGTATGTTGGTGTGGTTTGACTTTGGAATGGATACACTCTATTGTTGTTAAATATTTATAACTTAAGTGTCCACACTAAATTATATTGTCTTTGTCTGTACTAATTCAAACTTCAACAATGCCACATTTCACTAATGTTTTTCTTGCTTGTTTGCTTTTCGGTGCACAAGAAAAGAGACATCCACCCACAGTGCTGCCAGACAGAAGGGCTGTACACGTGACGCGTGACCACACAACAACATGTGACATCAGTCCTCCAATCGCTTCAGCTTGTGCAGCTAAGTGCCACTACCAACTGACAGCTTCAAGATAGCCCCAAAGAAAGGTGCTGCCAAGAAAGTGGCTACAGGAGAAGAAGCAGCTTCCCACCACTAATGTGTCGGCCCAAACCTTTTTTGGGCAACATCATGTGCCTGCCACACCGGCCTTTGGGGAGCAAGCTGGGAGCAGCACTCCTGCATCAACTGCCCCACCCCAACCCAGGCCCAAGCCCATGTCTGGCACAAAGGAAGCCACTGCAATCATGGCAACGCAGACGAGCAGTGACATTGAATTGGATTTGTCTCTTTCGCAAAGTAGTACCCAATTGTTGCCGGAAACTCAACTTAGTGGACAACAACAGCCACAGCCAGCAATAGTAGATCTTCCCGAAGTAGGAGCAGAACTGGAGGTTGAGCTTCCTGCTGAACAAGTAGAACCCCCTCTTTCAGAAGATCCATTGACTTCCATATCTCCAGCAAGAAAAAGGAAGGGTACTCCACCATCTTCTCCAAGCCCCCCTTCTGTTGATCTGGACGTGGATTGGAACCTGCCTCAGTCTGAGACTTGCTAATTGAGGCAAGGGAAGAGGAAAGTTCCTGAAAGCCTTAGAGTTATCGATGAAAACGAGAAGGATGACGAGCCAGTCATCATCATGGATGCTACCCTGCCCCATAGGAACAGACATTACCCCTCATCAACCTGCTTGGAGGGATGTGGCACTGATACCAGCACCACTGCCAGCTCCTATATTTGCAAGGCCCCTGCGACCTGCATCCACAACTACCTCAGTAGAAGTACGCACTGCAGAGAGGCAATCGTTGACACTCCCACCTACCTCCACTTCTTCGGGCATTGGCAGAGGCACCAGTGGCCCAATGAGAAAGTTGACCTCCCCAGTTTGGGACTTCTTTACGGTTAGCAACCTGGAGGGTAGCATTGCCATATGCTTCATTTGCCATGTGAGTGTTTAAGGAAGTAAGCCTGGTGCACACTTTTGTACTGGAGGCCAAACAACACATATGAAAAAACATCATGCAATCCGCTGGGAGCCTTACCTTAGCAAAATAGCTGGAGGTGGTATTGGTGAAGGTGATGATAGCAGGGAATCTGCTCCAATCACGGCAGGAGGTGAAGGTGGTGAGGAAGAAGAGGTTGACATCTTTACGCAAAGCAGTCCTGTCCCCAGCAGTGCACTAGTTTCGCCCACTTCAGTAACGTCGAAATGGCAAAAGACTCAGAGTCAGATGGAGACATCACAGCAACAGCATACAGTGACTGCCCGAGACGCATATCGAGTCTACCACCTGCTTCTCTCCAGAAGTCGACTGCGTCAATGGCACCAGAAAAGACAAACATCCAGGCTACTATTACTTCCATGTTTAGGCAGGAGGGGCAGTACGAACGCAACCACCCAATGGCACGTTTGTACAACGGAAAAACTGAATAAAATGTTAGCGCTGGACCTCTTCCCTCTGTCTATTGTGGAAGGAGTGGGTTTTCTAGAATCTGTGGTGGCCATCTGCCTGAAATGGAAGGTTCCCAGCCGGACCTATTTTGTCAGAGTTGCTGTTACAGCGCTCCATCACGATGTGCTGGAATTGGTTGGACAAGCTTTGCAGCAGAGTGCTCTTCACACTATCCACCTGATGGCAGACAGGTCAACCCGTTGCAAAGCCACTGAGTACATGTGTATCATTGCACATTGGATCTCTTTCATGGGGGTTGGAGAAATGATATATTCAGGATTTGACCCTGATAAAATATTTAAGGGCGCTTGGAAGCATTCAACAGTAGCCATGTTCACCATGAAGAAAGCACATATAGCTGCAAACGTCTTGTAAAACTTTAACAGCAAGGTGTTTGAATGGCTGCGAACCAGAGGCCTTACCATAGAATCTGTTGCCAAATACAATGGCAGTAATATAGTTAAGGCCATGGCACATGGTGGCTATTTCAGGTTCCTGTGTTTGGCGCACTGCATCAACATCGTTGTACATGACTTTCTAAAAAAAAAGACAGACTCAGCAACTTACTGTCCACCTGCAGAATAATCTGCACTTATTTCATCCATTCTTTTAAAGGTTGAGGATCATTCAGCGTGATAATAGAGTGCCAGTTAAAGCCCTCATACAGGAGGTGCCAGCATGTTGTAACTCTACCTATTACATGTTGCAACGTCTGTTTGAGCAGTACAGACCGATTAATGAGTATGTCATTCACACAGGGGATGCAACTAGGAAAGGCCTGATCATTGAGATGAACAAATGGGGCCTAGTCAAATGCCTGACGGAGATGCTACTTCCTTTTGAGGTTTTCACACTGGATTTCAGCAAGGAGGACAGTACAATGGACCAAGCTAACCCTTTGTTGCTTTTGCTACACAACCAGCTAAAGAAGGTGCCTAAAGTGTACGTAGGTGTGGACAAAAAGAAAGTACGCATGAGTAGGTGGAGAGCTTAATCCTTCGCTTGGCTGATAATACAAGGGTGCAAAGAGAGAATGTGTCATCCAAACAGTACATCTGTGCCACAATTCTTGAGCTACGGTACAAACAATAACTAGCCACTTTCATTCCTTTTTAAGAAGGGGATGTTTCACAATACAAGACATGGAATGCTGAGAAAGCCAGCGACCTGGAAGAAAAACAACTGGAAATTAGAGGCCCACTCCCGGGCAGAATTTCTGGGGTACAGCCTTCAACTTTCACAGAGGGCAGTGTTGTTGGCTCACAGGAGCCAACACCATCAACAAGAACACCGGCAACAACCACAGGAGCATCAGCCCTAACCTCTGCAATGGCTTTGTTTCAAGTGACAGGTCTTACGTCCTGTGCAGAGGCAAAAGAGGTCAAACAAGTTGCAGCACCAATGACCATTCACAGGATGATCTAGGACTATCTGGATGACCTAACAGAGGTCTATCTGGATCAAAACCCATTGGTGTATTGGTATAGGAAGAGGCACCAATGGCCAGTGCTCAGAGTGCTGGCATTGAAGTATCTGCCTTGTCCAATAGCCAGTGTGTCTGCTGAGCATGTGTTCAGTGCAGCTGGCGCAGTTGTCATAGAGAGAAGGACCAGACTCTCACTTCAAAACGTGGAGAGATTCGCCATGATCAAAAGGAACCAACACTTTATACCACTGAATTACACCATACCTGAAATACAACAGGAGGAGGATGAGGGTGATTGGTTAGACTCAAGTCATAGTAGTGTGTTAGCTGACCAACATCTGGGCGAACCACCCAAGTTTGAGGATGAACTCTACTTCTCTGACTGAGTAGGCCTGGGCTACCATAGAACTTTCTATCACCAAACTGCTTTGCCCCAAAAAAAGGACTATAGCTAGGAGAACATTATATATTTTGTTTGTTTGTGTCTGACTGACTTATGCAGCCAAACCATTTTAGGCACATGTCTGACCGGATTGGATTTGGACAAACATGCAGAGAAGAAGCCTTCCCCCATTCCCTTCAAAGACACTGGCGAGACAATGCCTTCATACGTCCTGTGCCTATCCTTTTTTTCACCCCCTAGCAGGACTGCCCCAGAACATTTGATTTACAAGACTGCACAATGTGTGTTGTGTGCATCAAAGAGGATCGAGAATTGTGTACCACCATGCTTGAATTGGAACAGGTAACTATTGGCCCAATGAGTTATTGTGAGTGATGATGCTTCATGGGGTAGCAGATGGTGAGGGAGTGTATTCAACTATAACTTGTAAGCTTGATTGTGATGATTTGCAATGTTTGTGGCATGATGGGTGATCATTTTTCCTGAAGGTTCACTTTGACACTTAGTGAGATTTGCTTACTGGGTCCACTCTTTTTTTTCAAGTTCACACTCTTCAAAGACCAGATCAGCTCATTTTTAGTTAACAAACACAAATCTACACAAAAAAAGTACTCATTGTTTCTCTTCTTATTCATCAACAGCAGTGCACTTCAAGTCGATTTCTCTCATTTGGGTTGGAAGTTGGGACGGAGTTCGATATATTTGTTACTCTGAGTTAGGAGGATGATTGAAGAACTCAGGGCGGGACTACCTCAACAGCAGCCAGCAGAAGGAAGTTATCAACTTCAGGGAAACCAACATGATGATGACTCTAAGAGGCCTGCGTCAGCTCAGTAAACCGGTGAGATGTGTGTTAATTTGGGAAAAGCAATGCTGCTCAGTGTGTGTGCTGGCTCAAATTATAAACTCCTCTATTATGCTATCGAGTGGGGGGCCTTTGGTTGTAAGTAACTGGACTCTGGAGATAGATGTGATGTCACATCATCACATTATGCACGCGCTTAGCTAAATGTTATGATGACAGTTGTGATATTGATCAGACCGGTTCATGCAGCCACTTGCCCGTGATTGGTTGTAAATTGCTCCCACTTCTCAGTTAATCGATGGCACATGAGTCATAAAATGAATTATTGCAGCAGTCTATGCTCTTGCTCTGCCTCTGAGTCTTCTTGGTACACTCCTAATGAAGCTTACCTTCTGTCCTTCTCCTTGACTCTAAAGTATTGTTTCTGTTTTACAATTTGCAGGCCTTCTCTTCTCTTGCACAAAAGGCGAAAGCTCCATAACTCTCCTGCTTACCTTACCAGACCGTGTAAGCCAGGCACCCAAGATTGAGGGGCATTACGAGAAGAATGCACATGCACTGCCCAATTTGGCAAAACAGTATCATTTTCTAAATTTTAGAACTGTGTGGCTTCATCCACTCCTCCATAATTAACCTAGATGGCAGAACATTTAGATATATAATATTAACTTGGGTCTCTGGGGCTGAAGGACTGTTTGCAATACATAAACTGGACTGTGTAGTACTCATTCCTTCATTTCCTTCCACAACAGATTAATGATTATGTCCTGTTCATCTTTCTGATGAATATTGTTGTTGTGTAGTGTTTGTTCTTGTCACACCTTTCCCCAAATCCTTTCTCATTCATTCATCAAACTCCTAACCCTCTTCGCCCGTGCTGTGTGATTTATTGAGGTGTACATTAATTTACACCATAAATGGATCACACACTTTTGTGCGGCAGATGTGGTGAAAACGACACCAACTTACTGCAGGATCTTCTATTACCTAAGCAACAGTCCACACCAGCCCCACTTATCCACCCACGGATAAAAGGGATCCATATTTTAGATCTAGAAGAACATCATTCATCAGCATCATCATTCAGGCCTTGTGTTGCGTAAATGCTTAACCTTGTCCATTCCAGACTTTGAGGGACACTTTTCCCGGCTCGAGGATTTCGTAACTTTAGTTTTAATTGAATACTAGCTCCACAGTGCTCAGAAGAAGTTACTATTGCTAGTTTTTGTCATATTATCAGGTATTCTTTGTTGTGTCATGGTGGTAGTAGTCTGGTCTCTATCTTTGTAAAGCTATGATATAAATATATAACCCACTAACTGTTTTTCTTTCAATTTAGTTGCCTGTGATGGATAATCCTTTTGATTAAAAAGCTCACCTAGGTGGGAGTGGGACCTCGCTTGTGATGCCTTCCCTGTTAGCACACTAGCCTGCTACTACTACCACCAGCATTAAGAACGGCACCTTGGGAAACTCTGCAGTAACTAAGGTTTTGGAAGATTGAGAGAGGGAGCAGCCATAGCTTCACATATTCGGGTAAGAGAACTATGGAGTCAAGTGAACTAGTTTAGCTAGTAAGTAACTAACTTCTACTGCAGATAAGTTATTGTTTATCTAGGTTGTTGTAGGCAATAAAGGTCTTGGCAGCATACCTCCCTAATGATCAAGACAGTCACAGAGGGTAGTAAGACAAGGGTATTTAACTATAACTAACCGGTATACACACTTACCTCTTCCCGCTGGCGGGACCGATGCCCAGACCGGCACTGTTACCGGCTGACATTAACTGGGCCTCACACTCATTCAAATACCTAGGCATACATGTCTTTCATACCATGGAAGATTTGAAAGAAGGGAATTTAGGTAGGGTGCTGCTGTCTCTCCGAACTTGTGTGTCTTTCTGGCGCACTTTGCAGCTGCCCATTCTGGCGCGGATCTCTTTGACAAAGATGGTCATGCTGCCGCAGTTATTATACTTCTTTGTGAACTTACAGACCTTGATGCCCCGGGGATGGTTCAGACCACTGAACTCCCTAGTGCGAGATGGGGGGATGGCCGACGAAGAGTATCCTTGAGGACGTTACAGCGTCCCATGACAGAAGGCGGCCTGGGAGTGCCAGATTTCAAGCTATATATGCTGGCCGCCCAGCTGCAGTGGCTAGCACAGTGAGTGGAGGGCGTGAACGCGGAGTGAACCTGGTTGATGGAACCAAACGATAGCCCTGAAGTATTGTTAGCAAAGTTACTGAGACCGACGGTTGTCACCCCCTATCGGTCGACGTTACAACTCACAGCCCTGCAAACTTGGAAACGCTGCGAGCGCAGACTGGGGGGGGTCCCCATGGGACGCCCCTACGCTGCCCTTAGTTGGGCTCCCCCATGGGGATCCTGTGACGACGTTCTCGACCGAGCAATTGACACCATGGACGGAGGTAGGTCTGGATACCATGGGCGACTGTTACCAGGATGGCTCCCTAGTCCCGCTTGCTGACCTGATAGACAGCTGGGGTCTTCCCCCAGGTGAGTTCCTACAGTATGAGGCTTTGGTCCGCACCTTTGGACAGTTGTGGGGCATGGGTAGGGAGGAACTGGCGGCCCACCCGGTGCTACACGCTGGTCACTTTGGGTACCGCGAGGCACCAAGTCAAGTGGCACCATGAAGCCTTGGTCTCTGTGTCCATTGCCCCGCTGGGGGAACTCCGGGGGAGGTGGGTGAGGGCGGTAGACAGAGAGCTTACAGATGCAGAATGGAGTAAGGTCCTTCGTTCCCCCAAGAAGATATCACAGAACACTAGACTCAAATATACACAGTTCAACTACATACACATGGTCTATATGACACCTCACCGACTCAATGTTACGTATGGTAGAGAAGTGAGAAACTGCCCGAGGTGTAAAAATGCGGACGCTGGCTTTACACACATGACTTGGAGCTGCGGCATCATCCACACATACTGGGAGGGGATTCTAGCCAAAATCAAAGATGCACTGGGGAGGGAACTAGCCCCCACGATAGAGACCTGCTTACTAGTACTTTTCCAGCGACCAACTAAACGGAAGGTGGGGAACAGATTAATCGATATGGCCTTGGGACTGGCCAATCAAAGGATAGCTCTAGAGTGGAAGTCCTCTTCTGGGCCACAGGTAACCAGCTGGCACCGAGATGTCATTAGCTGGGCTGGAGCGGAGGGTAGAGCCCTGAGCTGGGAGGAATTGAGGGGCATACAGAGGCGGCCTATAGCAGACCTTTGGAAGGATGCCCTGGCGGTCTGGGAGAATCCATACCAAGAGCAGGATGCGGGAGAGGAGACTGGGAGGGATAGCGGGTAACTCACATTTTACTATAAAAGGTGGCCAACTTTCGGCCGGGACTGGCGTGCCAAGACAAACACCAAAAGGAAATACATACCTCTAGTTGAGAAACGGCTATGCGCTCCGATAGGGATCAGAAAGAGAAGGAGGACCCACCCTAGGAGACACACACTGTATGGCGTTTAAAGCTTAGTAGCTAAGAGCAATAATGCGTCCCCAGAGTCGGGTGCTCCGCGACCCCCCTCTGCATGAAGTTTTATTAACTGGTTAAGTTCCAAAATAAGGAGTTGAAATGGATGAGGACATTACCGAGCCCTGGTCTGAGGCTGGAGGCCACTCATCGCGATGGGACCGGGAAGTAGCGATAGGCATTGTCCGGGGAAACGATGGATACAGTGAACTACTGACTGGTAGACATGATTCAGGAAGCGTGAAGGTAAACCCGGGACAACGATGGTCAGTACTAAGATGTGTTACCAGACTAGAATATATGTGGAAATGCCTAAGTAATGACTAAGAAATGTAAAGTGAATAACTGAGTTATATGTGTGTGCAAATGTCTTAAAATACAATTGTCAATAAAAATATGTTTAAAAAAACAAAAAACTAACCAGTATACACTTTGATAAGCGTAAGAAAACAGGCTGCACAAAAAGGCAGCAGTGAGAAGTAAAACACAAAAAATGACTTCAGGCATAAAGTATAATAGAATAATTTGTCCCTTTACTTTTTAACAGCAAAAGCAAAACACACCCTCTCCACCCACAACAGGCCCACCCGTTCCCCAAACGAATAAATAATATTTCCCCAACCAATGTCCAAACGTCCAACAAAGAGTCGAAAACAAAGTCCCAAATTGCCCCAACTGTCCTTCCCAATACCCACCCTTTCCAACCACAACAAAAGTCCTTCCCAGAGCTAGAGGAGGGAGTCCTGTACATGGGTCCTGAGGCGATACAGGCTGTGCTTCATCCTGTCCTCTTATTGGCCGATACGCTGCAGGAGGCGTCGCAGCAAGTGGCGGTCTGAGTGGGGGGACAGCAGTGGTGGTTAGGGCCCCTAACAGCTGGCGGTGTCGGTGGCACTGGCGATGATGTATAGGCCGAGAGCCTACAGCTGGCTGAAGGAACTGGGGCCTGGGGCAGAGGCAGATGCTTCCACCTCCACCTCCTCCTCCAAAGTCACCAGCCATCGGTATTCTTGCTGGATAGTCTCCAGCTTCTGCCACCACAGCCAGGCTGCTATCTTCTGCTGTGCAGGTGGTAATGGACCAGCAGGAGTAGCTATGTCAAGAAAAACAAAAAGAAAAAAGACAAATTGTAAACAATGCTCTGTGCAAACACTTGTTTAAAATTAAATAGTGACACAGTAGCAGTACATTGTTAGTACCCTAGGGTCATTGGAATTTGATGTGATTAGGAGAGTGACAGGACAGGGCAGGGGGTAACCGCTGCCAGGCCTACCGCCTGCTTCCAGGTGCTTAAGGTGGCACGGCATAAAAATAAAAGTGCTGCCAACTCCACCTCACAAAAAATTCCACTGGGCTGCACGCCTTGGCGGTGCTGAGGACCACAAAATGTGTGGTCAGTACTTCGGGGCCTGATGCCGCCGCTCACTTGCCCGCCCTGCTCTCCCATGGTGCTGGGTGGGCAGAAAAAAAGAAAAGGAAGGAAGAAGATCAAGAACTAAGGAAGTAAAGGAAAAACTAAAAAAAATACAAAAAGGTCACAAAAAACACAAAACAATTACAAAAATGTAAAATATACAAACACAAAGACACACACTGATACAATACATACAAATGAGGGGTGGATGAGTTAGATGGGGGAGGATTGAAAAGATTATGGATAGATTGGAAAAACAGGCCCAGCACCATGCCCAGAACAGAAAACAAAATGGTAGCACCCATGCGAACATCGTGGCGCCGTTCGAGTGCAGTTTCCAGTGCAAGAACGCACTTCACGCTTTGTAGACGCATAATGTCACATGAACAGGTGCTTTGAGAAGCTCTGCCTACTCATGGAACTACGCAAAGCAAGGTGGAGTTTTTTCAGCATCTCGTGGAACTCCGCGAGCTCCACCCAGGCCTAGTCATTACCACTCGGTCCCAAACATGAAGAATCACATAAGGGAGATGCCTGGGGGTTCCTCTGCCCCTTATAAATAAGGCAGGGAGGGATTCATCACTGTGTGTTCCCTTGAGGAGGTTTTTCTTCCAATTATCCTCTTCGTCCAACCAATGGACTGCACGTTGCTGCTGGACTGCCATGTAGTACCTCCACCCACCCTGCTCCCATACCCACTTCAGTGTGTTCAGTTTTACCCTGCTCCTCCTGCCAGCCTATCCCCCATGAGTCTGTCAAGGTCTGCAAACACCTGTTGGGAGATCAAATACGTGGCCCCTTGCAGCATGTAAAGGCACCTGGAAAATAATACCATTTTTGCCACTGCAGACCTGCTCATAATTGATAATGGGAGTGTCTTTCAAAACTCTATGGATGACTATAGACCATCCACGACCCTACCCATATTTAATTGATGGCTATTGTCCTCATCTAATGTAAATGCAGATGTTGAGATTTGAAATTAGATGTGGCGGCCATTTTGCCTCTATTTTTTCGCTACACATACAGTTTTGTGGTTAGTTCCGGGCTTGGCCATCATGGATTGGGTGACACTAATGAGCTGGGGGAGGAGCCCGGTCTATTTGTACTGTTGGCGGGATGGAGACGCTTGTACACGGGGAAGGAGGACCACGCATACGGCGTCCAGGTAGGAGTGCTATGGTTGGGACCTATTGGGCTTACTTAGACTACCGATCGGTGTGGTGATCATTGATTCTGTCTACTCCACTTACTAACTGTGGGTTTGAAACCGTTAATCGTATTTCGAAATTATGGTCCGTTACTAGTTTTCCGTGGGGTGTTCTAAGGTTATTGCGTTGGAGGGTCCTTTTCACGCTGTGTTACAAGGACAATTACCGATATTAGCATGTATTTATCTAAGGGATTTTTTGCCGCTCTATTGGGATGGACCGATATCCGGAAGAGGCTGTGTGTACTCACAGAAAAAATTCTATTATGCCCTGCACTTACTGTTCTTATTTTTGAGCACGGGTACTTTGAATCATGCCGTGATGGGGGCAGTTTGAAAATTCTTTTATGCCCTGCACTTACTGTTATTATTTTCGAGCACGGGTACTTGGAATTATGCCGTGATGTTTGAGCATGATGGGCTTCGTGAGTTAATGCGGGCATTATACAAACACAGCTTTTTTGGGATAAGATCTTATATCAGGGGTTATTATAAATTACAATAGCTTACCTGGCAGGTCTCAATGAAGTGTGGACTAATCTGCTTCTGTTTTTTCATCTATAGATTCCGGTTTGGCAGGATTTATCATACCTGTCGCTTGTTCGATTGGCTCCAGTGCATTACACAGGACCGCCACTAATAGAATATATTATAAGAGACCTACGGTCTATAAGGTACGATTTCTGGATGTCGTGCATTGCAATATTTGAGTTGTGATAGAAACACCGGGGGGCTGGACGTACGCTTCTCTTATAGGTACATTGGTTGACGTTTGATTTCGGGGTATGTGCTCCTGGTTTTATGGTTTCACTATATTTGAATTTGGTGTTTGGATATTTGTTTTTATTTTAGTCAAATCATGACTCCGCTCGTATATTCACAACGGGCGTGGCGCGTCTTGAATGGGCATCTTTGCACCACTTATACTAACTCCGGACAACAACTGCCTTTAGATATATTTGGTTATGAACCTGTTTTTTGGAGAACGGTTGTTGCCTATCATTGATCTTTAATTCTGGTACACAGATAGTATGTTTCATTTTACTCATTATTCGCAGGATCGATCACTCTCATGGCCTGCGGATTTTGTGAATTGGGTCTCTCTTGTTCATATTCTGTTACTCTCCTCTTATCCTTCTCCTTATTACCGGCTGTGATTTCCTTTTTCCCCTATATGCGCCGTAACAGGGTTTTGGTGTATATATACCAAGCCTTAGTTTTTGATGTTTGTATTTGATTTCTTAGGATTTTAAATGGACGCAGATTAATTGTGGGAGATTACGCACTTCCAGATATTACGGAACGTCTACATTGGTTGGTGTGAGAGAGTACATTCCACGTGCTATTCTTTCATTGGTAAGAATTGCTGTATTATGTCTCTCATTTTCCTTTGTCCACGTTTGATTACACCGGAGATTTGGTTATCTAGTTCATCCGTCTTGACTTACCTATTATAGATATCAATAATTTGTGTCCTAACTAGGGGTAGGCCATGACTTTCATTATCAATATATGCAGTTGATACGCACCACAGCTTGAAAAATGACTGGTACAGCTTGGACAATGATTGGTCCTGCTGTCAGGTTGTTCTGCCTCCCATGTAGATTTTAATTTTATTTGTAAATAATATGTTCAATCTTCTGTATTTGTTTAAGTATTGATTGTTTAGTAATAAGAGTTTGATATATTTTTTGTCATGTCTTGTGGGAATTTATGTATATATGTATATATATATATATATATATGTGTTTTTATGTATTAATATGTATGTTTGCATGAGTTTAGTCCTGTGTCTCAGTATATGAATGTAATATTTATGTTGTTTGTCACTTTTACAGCCCTGATGAAGTTCCCAGTATGGGAAAGAAACGCGTTGGCTGGTGTTTCTCAAGTTTTCTGAATTTTACTTAATTGAAATAAAGAAATTGATTTTATACATCACTACTTGGCTATTGGACTTTATGATCTGCGCACCCGCATTTCACGAAAAATAATCTTTTGATCTGGAGCACAGTAGCGTCACACAACGGCTGGCGTAGGGGCTGTTTGCGCAGTAAACTTACTGATTGGAACTGGCGTGAGGTGCGGAACGAGAGATCCGCCGTTGCTCTATTGGACAATTATTCTACTGGATCCGCCAGCACTCATTGCTATCCTTTTAATACTATGTCACGCTTTGACGATAAAAGAGAAGAAATGGCACAGGACCTGTTTGGGGAAAAATGCAACAATGCCGCAATTAGGACAAAGTACACAGGGTACAACTGGCTTACGTGCCCTATTTGTCAAACTAGAGCGCCTAAAAAAACAAGAACTTTCCCGTTGGTGGGATGGGGTAACCCTCCAACAATATATTGACAATAAGAAATCACCTAGAGGGTTACGCATCTTAATTTTTCCCACCTTTGAGGACTTGAGCGATGAACTCCTCAAAGAATGGGAGGCAAATCTAGAGGGTGCATCCCTGATAACTATGCAAATACTGATAAGGCACGCAATTGAGAAGGGGGCTAAGCTCTTATCAGAGATTGAGGTAATAGAGAAGGAGATTGAGACCTTTGAAAATAAAGACTTAGTAGATAAGAACTATGACATCTTGAAGAAAGTTATCGAGGGGCACCAAAATTATCAAAGAAAAAAAGATGCGCAAGATCAAGCGCGATGACAGAGACTATAGGGAGGGGCGAATCTATACATTCGCGAAGAAGTTTGACACTATTTCTGGTAACGAGGACAGAAAAAGGGTAAGAGAGGAATGTGAGGAATTAAGAACAGCGAGTAGTACATCAATATCCTCTACAAACAGTGCATCCTCTAGCAACACCACTGGTGAGCACCCTTTGGGGGAGGGGACAACGGCCTTCCAAAGAGAGCTGGCCAGATTAAGGATCAGCGGAAACCAGGCAAAGAAAGTGACAGCAAAAAGACAAGGAGAGGGGGCCGCAGGGCACAAGGGAGGAACAGGAGAGGCAGTCGAGGACACACTCGGGAGGTCAGAGAGGGCAAGGAACAAACAGAAATAGGATCTAGCATAGATGATCACGGTTCACAGGCAGAAATCATGGGTACGATGAAAGGAGCTTATTGTGTAAGGGTTTGGGCTTTTGCCCCACCCAGGATGGTGATTTTGCTGATGTCCATGTGGATCTTTTCAAATTTTCAAGAACCCTGAAATTAAAAGATTTTTTCAATGATAAACTGCCGTATAATAGTGTTTTTGGTAATAATGTTGAACATACTGAATATACTATAGCTGAGGTAAAAAATTTACAATGCCTTTTGTCTTTGAGTGATGGGGAGGAAGTGGGCATACAATCAATTTTGGATGAACTGAATATAAGTGAGAACCTCACAGGGGACAGTGGGTTGCGACCTAAATCTAAATTTATACCCACCATGTATCATCGCAACATCGATGTGTTCACGGAACGAGTGAGAGAAGGCCTATATAAATTGGAGAAACAGAGTAGATTGAAACACAAGCCACAACATAATCTGACGCTGGGTGAGAGAAAAGCACTCACTAGGCTAAGAAATGACAAAGAAATTGTCATAAGGGAGGCAGACAAGGGCGGAAACATCGTTGTAATGAATACGGCAGATTATGTTGGGGAAATTGAACGACAACTGAATGATGTCCAATGTTATGAGAAAATGGGCTCTAGTCCCATCGGTGAGCTGACTACTGAGATCAACCTCAAATTGACAGAGTGGAGGGAGGTCTGTCTACTGAATGATCAAGAATATAGGTATTTGAGGGTAGGCAACCCTAGGTTCCCATGCATTTACAAACTCCCCAAAGTACACAAGAAAGGGGGTTTTCCTCCAGGGAGACCGATCATCTCTGGGGTGGGCTCACCCATGGAAAGGCTCTCTGAGTTCATTGACCTCAAGTTACATAAACATGTTTTGGACTTACCTTCATATATCCAAGATAGTAAGGATATACTGTCTAAATTCAAAGAGTTCATTTGGTCTGACGAGCTTTGGTTTGTGACATTTGATGTAGCAAGCCTTCATACCTGTATACAGCATGATTTTGGACTGAGGGCTGCCAGATTTTACTTGGACAGAGAGGGGGCTGATCATTACGAACAGAATCAGATGATCCTTGAGATGATGAAGTTGGTCCTCACCAGGAACTACTTCCTTCATGATGGCACATGGTACCATCAGAAGAGGGGTACGGCCATGGGCTCCAGGTTTGCTCCCTCTTATGCGTGCCTCTTTATGGGGTGGTATGAGAGGGAGCATGCCTGGAATAGGTGTGCCTCCCCCTGGACAGAACACATTGTGTTCTGGGGGAGGTACATCGATGACATCATCTGCCTATGGTCGGGAACTGAGTCCTTGCTCCTGGAATATTTCCAGTATCTTAACACCAACCCTTATAATGTTAAATTGACCATTGATTATCACAAGGAGAGCATCAATTTTTTGGATTTGCACTTCTACGTGAAGGATGGTGTAATACAAAGCACTTTACATTGCAAAGAAACTGCCTGTAATGCGGTCTTGCACGCCAGTAGCGCACACGCTAGTTCGACCATCAGGAATATTTACTTTTAAATTTTCTTCTTTATTATTATTTCTTCTGAGAAAAGACAGCACGCCATTTTTTGAGAATGCGCTAAATGACACTCGCATCTCTTTTCTTTCTGTTTCCTCTTTTACTTTGAACAGGTACTATTTGACCGCATGAGAATCGGGTCAACACCCCTGATTCATAGAGACCTAAACAAAATACAGTCTCCACCACTTTTTCTTCTTTTTAGGTCCTGAAGAAAGCCCACTTGACCCACATGGGCAACCACAGGGGCTGAAACATGTCGACCTTTTTATGGACACTCACAGTGCGTTAGGCCACTAACTAGTCTTCCCACGCACGACACAGATTTTAATACATCTCGAACCCAGACTGATTAAATTAACAAATCGGGGTCTACGAGTTTTTAACATCACATTTTGAGATTCACTTCACTAAAAACACTTTCACCTTTCTTTGATCACTACTGCAATAACCAGTGCTTTTCCTCCTGGATGGAGGAAGCATACAAAAACTAACCCTATGATGATGCTGTCACGTTTTTAAGAGCAGGGCGGAGAATCAAGATATACCGCCTTTCCGACTTTTGTACGTGAATGAGGGTTTTTTATCGGTACACTGCACGAATTTTGCAAAACCCTGGTTACTCAGGTCAAGTGATCCATTCCCATTTTGATATCTAATTTATGAACAAGGAAGCTGAATGGATCACAGTTCCTTCTTTCTCCCCCCCCCCTTTGATTTAATATAGCCTTAGCAGCGGAGAGCTGTGGGAGCGATTCCTAGCAAATACACCTTACCCATACACACGCCTAAATTAGGAGTGAAATATGGCCGAAAATCTAGGCCTCAGTTATTCTACAGAAGAAATAAATGCAATTCTCTCTCTTCCCTCACTACTACAAGACAAGGACCTGACACAGACCCTAGTGCAAACTAATGACTGGGACGAGCTCTCAGAAATGAAAAAAGAACAAATAAGAACGGCTATCCATGGCATTATAATGACTGAATATCTCCGCGCTAATGCAGCACCCAAAGGACTTTGGGTCAGCAATGCTCCACCCATCTTCCTCCAAGACTTGGTCTTTAGAAAGGACTGGTCAGCGATCTCGTGGAAATGTACTAGGGATTATCTAGTACTAATAATAAAAACAGCCACAAGACTAACGGAAGAACTCACTATCAAAATCCAAGTGAGTGAAGCCAAACTGAGAAACATGGTACACATCACCGTGTACAAAAAAAGACTGGAGATCAACCGGGAAATGAATGAGACAAGAGAGTATATTACACAAAACAAGATACAGAAACTCGGGAAAGATCTGAAGAGGTTCTCAATGGAACGAATGCACCCTTATGCTGCAGAAGACTACAAAGCCCCAGACAACATGTCCGACAACAATTCCAGTGTGGGGACCTCTACAGATGGCTCAGACTGGAGTGGGGATGATTCTTACACACCTAGGAGGAACAGGGGACAGAACAGACGCCAAAATCGTCGTAGACCAAATGCCTGGCATACACCTTACTATGGCAACCAACCACAATCAGTTCCTTTCCAACCATTTAATCCCAACTTTCATGGGTGGATGAACCCGTATTTCCAAGGACCGCCAACAATGGGACCACCAATGCTACCACAGATGGGCCCAAATTACACACAAAGGCCACCTTTTTTAGGGAAGAGGTCAGATCAATAAAAGGACAAGACGAAAAGGAGTGACCTGGACGGACCAGGAGCGACAGGTCCACACCAGGAGCATGACAGGAACGAAACCCGGAACAAGCGCGACACCCTCATAATCAACCTAACAGACATAACCATAACCAAGGGACAAGAAAACGTCCTCAACAAAGGACTTGGGTATGTTCCAACACCCCCCCTTGACACCTTCAAGCTACAGTGCGAAATGGCTGAATTTTGCAGGAAGCTGAAATTAAAAGCCTTCTTTAACAATCAAGAAGAACATGTCATGGATGGAGACACGACACTCTGTCGCAAATCCAACTTCTGCCCCATGAACCACCAAATCCCTGTCGAAATACTAACTTTCGAACAGGCAGTGATGAAGGAAGTGGATGATTTAAAAGACCACACCAAAAGATCCTTCATGAACATATCGAACGCAGAACAACAGGCACTGGACGAACTACGACAGAATGGAGACCTAGTAATAAAGTCGGCAGACAAAGGTGGAGGAATTGTCTTGCTTAGAAAAGAAAGGTACGACCAACAGTGTTTAGAACTACTCTCAGACGAAAAATTCTATAAAAGGATCATGACAGACCCTACCAAACGATTACAAAGAACAATAGAACTCATGATCGATGAAGCAGAATTGAACGACTGGGTCTCAAAAAATGAGGCTTAATTCTTAATAACTAAAACACCAAGGGTACCGTACTTTTACTCTCTTCCAAAGATTCACAAGGAACGGAGACCCCCACCTGGACGACCTATCGTCTCAGAGATCGGTTCAATTCTAGAACCACTCTCTCAATTCGCAGATCAATACTTAAAACCACTGGTACAACAAACACCAACATATCTAAAGGACACCAGAGACCTGTTGAATCTCCTGAAAGACCAAACATACTCAAAAGAAAGCATGCTACTTGTAGGATTAGATGTAGAAAGTCTTTACACAAGTATCCCCCAACAAAAGACCTTAGACACACTGGAGACTCTACTCTTTAACAAACAATGGGACTTCAAAACACCTAGACATTTCATCTTGGAATTCTGCAAGTTAGCCCTAACAGAGAACTATTTTGAATATAACAACACCATGTACCAACAATGTCATGGGACTTCCATGGGCAGCACCTTTGCCCCGAGTGTGGCAGGGCTGTACGTCAGCGACTTCGAAGAAACACACATACAAAACATCTCGAACCCCTTTCTACAGAGGATTCTTTTTTGGAAGCGCTATATAGACGACATCATCCTGATCTGGGAAGGAGACATGGAAAGTCTGAGTAACTTTCATAGATGGATCAATACAAGGGATGAATGGCTGAAGTTCACCTACACAGCTGATAAGACAAAATTGGACTTCCTAGATATAACCATCTATGTTGAGAATAACACAATCCAAACAAAAACATATTTCAAACCAACATCAAAGAACAGCTTACTTTCCTATAAAAGCTTTCACCCGCGACCATTCAGGGATAACCTCCCTTACAGTCAGTTCCTACGCCTTAGACGTAACTGTAGTAACATCCAAGACTACAAAAGTCAAGCAAAGGACCTATGCGACAAACTGAGGAATCGTGACTACCCTGAGAAAACCATCAACAGATGCCAAAAGAGGGCTAGAAACCAACCTAGAGAGAGCCTTTTGGAGACAACACAAAAGGAACAAGAAAGGGATGTGGTAACATGTGTAAGTACTTACAATACAGCCTCAAACGATGTCAAAAAGATTGTTAACAAAAATTGGCGCATCCTGACTTCAGGATCCCTGAATTGGCCAAAACCAAGATTTGCAAATAAAAGAACCAGGAACTTAAAAGATATCCTGGTCCATACCAGACCACCACCACAAATACGAGAGGAACCAACCCCAAGACTATGGGATAACCCCCCAGTGGTGGGCCACTATCCATGCGGTTCCTGTTCTGTCTGCAATTTGACAACCGCAACAAAAACCATTCAACTTTTGCCGAACTTGAAGTGGACGATTAAATACCACACGAACTGCAACACAACACACGTGATCTATATGATCACATGTCCCTGTGCCCTACGCTACATAGGGATGACATGTCGGAAAGTCAAACAAAGAATATGCGAACATAAGAGCAACGTCAAGTGCAAAAGAAGCACAACAAAAATGAGCAACCACTATATAGAAGCAAAACACACCACCAGTGACTTAAAATGGGTAATTTTGGAAACATTGGCAACAAAAATCACAATGCAGAGAAAATACTCTTCGAAAAAGAACAGAGATGGGTCCACCGCCTTCAAACGAACATCCAAGGGCTCAACGACAATATTCCGTGGCTGAGCATAGGACTTTAAAATATAATCTGTACCTCAGAAAACCACCCTACAAAACTCTTGGGTTGGATAATTATACTAAAATTGCCATACTTGTCTACCTTTCTTAAATGATAGAGTTACACAAAGTCTGTTTTTTCCCTTTTTTCCTTTCCAAACCGGCTCTTTTTTAACATCAGAAGCCGAAATCCCCTTTTTAAACCAAAAACCGACAACTGAACACATTAAGGAAGAGCCAGCACAAGTTATACTTACACTGGGCAGCAGGTATTCATTGCAATAGAAAAAACCTCCCAACTAAAACTTCTTCTTTATTTTTTATTTTTTATATTTTATTGTTTATTTCTTTATTTATGATAACACTTATGAACCAACTGGCTAGACCGCTACAACCATTTTTTGATAAGACTCCCTCTTAACAATGGAGTCACGCATAGTCCTTTCTTTAGTTCTATCCCCGGCTGTATAAAACATCACAAGCCGGAAGCTGAACACATCCAGGCAACCAGAGGAAGTGTCAGCACAAGTCGCACAACACTGCACAGCAGGTACGGAGAAGAAGCCACGAGGACGGAAAGCTGTAAAACCGTAACGTATTTTATTCAACAGAATCTAAATTGCTTTATACTGTTGTCCATAGCAGGTAACAAGCTCCCTGGCCGCCCGTTGGAGTCCGTAATTTAGGACTTAAGGTATGAAACCATACCGTTTAAGAGCTGTTGATAATACTTAAACCTGGTCATTAGCACTTATTTAATAAACGGCTAGCGCACGATACAGTAATGTTTATCAAAATGTCCGATGAGAATAGGCGGCGGACATCATTTGACACAGTATGGATCAAGCCGCAATAGCACCACGTCTAACCAATCAATGGCTGACACGCGCCCAGCGTCCTGCTATTTCCAAACAGCACGCGCACTTGAGCCATCTAACCACATTGCACGGTATACGGGCAAAATATTTAGCCATTAGAAATGCAAACATATAAGGATGTTTCTACCCTGAATGCCACAACTTCAGTTAACCTTCCTTTAACACACATTAGTCTACCAACAGTAATTAACACAGACCGCTTACAAAGTCGCTCTCTCTGAGGAACACTCGCGACTACAGGTATATTGCATATATGACTTCATAGCCCAAAGGGGTTCAAACTAACACCAAGAATAAGGTGTAGAACTATTAGACTAACCCAAGTTTCTCCTTGTCTGTTGTATAACGAAAAATCTTAGCACGACAACCCCAGGAGTTTAAAGACAACACATGGTAATGAATTTCCATACTGAGCACCGTATGGGAGACAAAAGAGAAAAAATGTTTTTGCCTAAAAAGTTTGCCATAATATCACGCAGGAAAGAATTGCCATTTTTTAGTTGCTTTTTAATTTTTTAGTTATTTTTTAGTTGCTTTTAAATTTTCTTCTTTATTATTATTTCTTCTGAGAAAAGACAGCACGCCATTTTTTGAGAATGCGCTAAATGACACTCGCATCTCTTTTCTTTCTGTTTCCTCTTTTACTTTGAACAGGTACTATTTGACCGCATGAGAATCGGGTCAACACCCCTGATTCATAGAGACCTAAACAAAATACGGTCTCCACCACTTTTTCTTCTTTTTAGGTCCTGAAGAAAGCCCACTTGACCCACATGGGCAACCACAGGGGCTGAAACATGTCAACCTTTTTATGGACACTCACAGTGCGTTAGACCACTAACTAGTCTTCCCACGCACGACACAGATTTTAATACATCTCAAACCCAGACTGATTAAATTAACAAATCGGGGTCTACGAGTTTTTAACATCACATTTTGAGATTCACTTCACTAAAAACACTTTCACCTTTCTTTGATCACTACTGCAATAACCAGTGGTTTTCCTCCTGGATGGAGGAAGCATACAAAAACTAACCCTATGATGATGCTGTCACGTTTTTAAGAGCAGGGCGGAGAATCAAGATATACCGCCTTTCCGACTTTTGTACGTGAATGAGGGTTTTTTATCGGTACACTGCACGAATTTAGCAAAACCCTGGTTACTCAGGTCAAGTGATCCATTCCCATTTTGATATCTAATTTATGAACAAGGAAGCTGAATGGATCACAGTTCCTTCTTTCTCCCCCCCCCCTTTGATTTAATATATGATTTCACAAATGGCCAGAATGTATCATGGAGACACACATGTAGGGAGAGATGCCATGATTAGACTTTTCAGACAAAATTGGTAGAATCCAAAGTTTAGGGCTGCAGCAGAGAGTCTTTGCCAGAGGGGCTTAACTTGCCAAATGAATAATCCAGGAAGGAGAACAGTAATTGGTCTGGGAAAAATTGGAAAGGCAGAGGGTTCATTTGTGAGATTGCAGTTAGATTTCATTCAGTTACCACCATGTAAAGGACTGAAATATGTACTTGTCATAGTGTGTCTGTTTTCAAGGTGGGTGGAGGCTTACCCTACCAGGAGGAATGACAGCATAACAGTTGCAAAACTATTATTACGAGAACTCATTCCACGGTTCGGTTTCCCAGTAACATTGGAATCAGATAGAGGAAGTCACTTCAATAATGATGTAATTCGAATAATCTGTGAAGCATTTAAAATTGAACAAAAATTGCACTGTGCGTACCGCCCAGAGGCTTCTGGAGTGGTTGAACAAATGAATGGCACAATAAAATCAAGATTGTCAAAGATGTGTGCATCCACATCGTTAGATTGGCCAGATGCATTGCCTCTTGTCTTAATGGGACTCAGAAGCATTCCTGATAGAAATACAGGATTGAGTCCGCATGAAATCATCATGGGAAGAGCAATGAGACAAGCCCATGTACCTGGAAATAAACTGCTGAACATAACTGCTGATATGGTTCTAGATTATTGCAAAGCATTGGCTGACCTAGTGCGTTCTGTCTCTCACCAGGTTGGAGAAGACGCAGTTTCCAGGCAGCCCGAACAAGAGCATGATCTGAACCCCGGAGACTGGGTGGTAGTGAAGCATCACACCAGAGAAACGTGTTTATCACCAAGGTGGGGCGAACCTTGTCAGGTTATATTGGTTACAAACACAGCAGTGAAATGTGCAGGCTTACCTAATTGGATTCATGTAAGCCACACCAAAAGGGTGCCAGCTCCTGAAGAAAGAGATCCTCAGTCAGCATCAATAGCTGAGGAAGCTGAAGGTTGGACAGCTGAAGAATCCCAAGTGATAGATTCGGGAGTAGCTGAAGAAGAACAACCGAGCACAAGTCAGGACTGGATACCAGTGGTCGATATACCTGAAGTCTTCATCAAAACAAGAAGTAGAGCTAGATTAGAGGAAATTAGTGAGGACCAGCTCAGGATAGGGAGATTGAAACAATAAGAGAACCTGAGCAGGCCCAGATAGGGAAAGGAAATTGGGCTCAAATTGACAACGAAACAACAAAATTTGAGCAGGGACAGACAGGTTCAGAAGAACGCGGTCAGGCTGCAGAAGTACAGAGTGCAATAAGCCCTGATCAGAACCAGTTAGGACAAGAAAAACACGTTCAGGGAGAATAAAACCAAGAAAACATCGAACAAGAAAGCATCAAGCATGAAAACGTCAATCCTGAACAGGGCCAGTTAGCAGAGACTCACATTCAGGCAACTGAAGAAAGATCAATAAGACCTGAACAAGAGCAGATAGAGTGGGAAACTAAAATCGAGGACAAACAATTTGTGCCACACCTTGAGAATAAAGGAGTTTTTGGAAAAGACTCGGAAAGTGAAAATACAGTGCAAACCAAGAAAGTCAGAAAGGGTGATCATTGGCCTAGTGTCATTAAAAGAGTGAAATACCATATAGTGACACGAAGTGAAGACCCAGAACAAGTAAATGAAGTAACGAGCTTATCTGGACAAACAAGTGGGACTGAAAAGCGAAAAAGCAAAAGATTGAAGGTTGTGAACAATAAGTTTAAAGGTCCTGATTGGACTTATATAATTCTCGAAGATTGCGAAAGTTCAGAGAACAGTGAAAGTGGTGACGAAGGAACAAGTGCAGAACTGACTTATGAAAAGAAGTGAGACCACCTTGATAACGTTAAAGTCTTGAAAGAAAAAGAAAAGAAGAGAAATCTTCCTTGTCAAAAATGGCTGATGACAGAGTTTCTGGGAGACCGAAACGGAAATGTTGTAAAAGATGCTGTGCTATATGCATATGTAGTCTGGTAGTGGTGCTTATAGTGTGGTTAGTCGTGATTGTAGCAATTCCTTACCTTATGATAATGGACAAAAAGAATAACAACGATACCAAGGGAAGGATAGATACCTTGAAAAGTGATAGAGTAGAAATAGAAGCAGAGGATGAACCAGATTTTCATCACATTGTAACAGATAACGATACTAGTTTAAATGTTTTTACTAAATTATTGTTTCAGTACGTAGATACAATGGAAGTTAGTGACTGTTATGTCTGTATGAAGTTACCTGAATCAGTAGCAGAAGGTTTAACATATCATCATTTGCCTTTAACTTATGGCATATCATGTAGTGTACTAACTAGTTTATTTTATAGAACAGGGAAACTTCAGTATTATTATTCAAATATAGATGTGATATTTTCAGAGGTTCCTATTCGAAAGAATCTGAACCCAGTGCTTAGTAGTCAAGATGCACAATTTATGGGAGAATTTTTCTTAACGATGAAGTCGATAGACATAACACATGCACATAGAAGCAAACTAACATGTTCATTACATGAAGAAGAGAAGATATTTTTTAACTTAGTTGAAAATAGAAGACAGAATTTCCAAAAGAAAGCGTCTGAGCATAAGGCTCATCTTCCACCTTGGGCTGAGAAAGAGGGTATTTATACACCTGGCAAGGCTCAAGCTGCTATGGCTCTAGATTTTGTAAAGACAGGGAAAATTTGTCTTCATAGGTTAAAGACTGAGTATAACAATGTTTTTATTGGTACCAGTGAATGTGAACATAATTTCTTAATTCTTGGAGGTTGGGGACTAAAAGGAGGAACAGATTCAGTTTTTCCTGGAATATATTATGTGTGTGGGAATAAGGCTTACTTTAGGCTTCCTGCACAGTGGTATGGAAGTTGTTATTTTGGAATAGTTTTTCCAAAAGTATACCACGTAAAAAGAAACACTGGGAGCAATGAAAATAATAGTGAATTAACACGTATAAAAGAGCTAGTTTTTCAGAAATCGTAGGTGACATATTTGGTGCATTGATACCTTCAGTGGGAGTAATTCTGAACTCAAGGAGAATATGTAAATTGTCTACAGTGGTTGATCGTTTATCAACGGATACTGCTGGAGGATTTCTAATGATTAATGCGGAGATGGTTGCGATTAGATCCATGGTTATGCAAAATCGACTTGCTCTTGATATATTGTTAGCAAAAGAGGGCGGAGTCTGTAAATTATTGAAAACGAAACATTGTTGCACGTATATTCCGGATAAAAGTACAGAAATCGGAACATATATAAAGAATATTACTACACTTGAGAAGGAACTGAAACCACTGGAAGTTGATAGTGTATGGGAAAGATTGACAAATAGCATTGCGTCAATTGGTACCTGGTTTACTAATGTAGGGAAAGGATTTATAGGTCAAATAATAGTACCCTTAGTAGGGATAGCAATAACAGTATTGTCAATAACGATATGGTGCAAATGTTGTAGAAAGAAGGAAACATATAGGGTGACAGGAAGAGGCAAGAAAAGGAAATTTGATGAGATTGAATTAGAAGATATGAGAAGTGAAATTTACAAGAAACTGAAAGGAAAGGATAAGAATAGACAATGTAAAAATGAAAATGTGACGGAAATATGTTAAGTTGGCATCTGATTGTAAGTAATTTGATGGCTCAGAAACGCCATCAGAGAGGGGATTGATGGAGCAAGGACTCACAATGAGACTTGTTCGGAAGCAATCTTCTCACAGTATTAATTAATTTGTACTAAAAACCCGTAATGTCTTTATTAATAATGTGCAAACACAACATTTTTATCTAGAAGATGCTTGCCTATGTGTTTTCCACTAATAAGTAATCCTCGTCTAAACCAAAATGGCCGCTAAAGCGCGGGAATTCTACTGCGCATGTGTCAACCATGTCACGTGGTATGACGTCTTTCTTTGTTTGGAGGGAATCTTTTGCTTCTGCGCAGTGTATGCTAAAATGGCCGTTTAATGTTCTCACATGCTAAAGCTTTCGCATTGCTGCAATTAATAACGTGGTATTCTAAAGCTACTAATGCGGGATAGACATTTATAATTAAATGGGATTAGGGTAGAAGCAGGAGGTATACAGTGAAACATTTATTTTTTGATTTTAATATGTTTCTTCTTTGATTTCCTATTAGTTCGTAAAGTGGGCCTGGGTTGACTAAATGGCAGCTCAAGAAACATGTGACCTGAGCATGCGCCCTGAAAACTAACAAAGCAAAGCGATGAAGTCAACTTGGAAGATGTCCAAGGACATGACCCGCTGATCACCTTCAGAGTTCATTCGAAATGTCCTACAATTGATACATTTTGTATACACTGTGTATTAAAATTGTTGTGAAACGGGTGGGAAATAAAGCAAATGTATTAATTGAGAGGGGCGGTATTTTAAGAAACAATGGGCTTAAGAAAGTTGACTAAATTAACATGGTGTGAGGATCAACCCCCTGTCCCTGTCCAATCAGAAATAGTGGGCCCATAATTTTGAAACATTAATGGGAGGTACATGGGCATAGAAGGGTATAATAGATATAGAATTAGCTAATTAGCTGGTGCAGAGGTCTTAGGAACACAGAGAGAGCTGGAGGCACTTAGGCTCAGATGCTGCCATAGACGAGAGCTGATCGATTACAGACTGAACTGCTGTCCAAAGAAGTCCTGAGGTGGGGGCGGCGGACTCTATTAGAGGAAGACGCGGAAGAACCGAGGAGGAACCAAGTGTCAGAGAGGGGAATGGCGCAGGCGTCGTGGGTAGAGAGGTCATCTATCCTGTCTTGAATCCGGTCCGGAGGTCTTGGCCTTCATTCTATCCTGAGGACCCTTTCCAACTCCTTGGCCAAGGGGTTTGGTTCTCACACCTTTAGGTAACTATAAATGTGTAATCTTTAGTTTGTACTGCTGTCTCTATCTTCTCCTTTCTGGGGGACCGTCATTTGTGATCAAAAGGTGACAATAGTCTGCTTCCTCCTTGATATGCGATTAAGTATTATGTGGATTGTAATTTACTCTGCTAAAGAATTTAGATAAACATTTTAAAACTTCCTGAGTCAGTGGTTATTTTCAGGTGGTAATTGAAAATTATGTTTTGCATGATCTCATTTCAACCCCAATTATCAAAGGTCCATTGGTAAGTCATTACTCTTCAATCAGAAAAGGTAATTGGTAGCAGGGATTTGATAAAGAGTACAACTGATTCCCACCAACGGTGACTATTAGTTAGCGTGAATGAGTGGGCCCAGGTGAGTATTTTGAGTATGAATGCTTATTGCTAGTAACCCGCTGGATCAACCCTCAAGAATATTTGCATACAGAATAAAGGTGCCAAAGTAAGATTTATTGAACAGAAAAAACTCCAGCCACAATCTCTGAAAGGTCTCCCAGGTAACTGACTTTCACAGTCTCAGCTTCCACAATAAACATTCCACTCAGAACTCTCTAAAGGAGATGAGTTTGTCATGGAAACAACAGAGTGAACAAAAACACATAACACAGTCATTACAAAGCCTACATAAATACAAACACATTACCACACCCTGCTGGAGAACCTCAGCCTAACCCAGCATGTCACCAGATTGACTCACACTGCTGGACACCTCCTGGACCAGATCTTTTCCTTCAGAAACATTTTGGTCGACAATGGTCGAATTTCTGTCCTGAACCAATGTTGACCTACCTCCATTAGACTAGCCCTGGAAACCCATCACAGAAAAAGATGGGCTTCTGCTCTCTCCACGAACCATCTCGAATACACCAGCAGCCTGATCAGACACATCAAGAACTTCAACTGCTGGATCACAGCCTGCGCTGACTCAATTGCCCCCCTGAAGCTTTGGAAAAGAACAAGAACACAAACCAGCTGGTACACAGAAAAGCTCAGGATGACAAAATGGTTATGCAAACAACTAGAGCACAAGTGGAGAATGAGCCAGGGCACAGTAGACAAGAACACCTTCAAATCCGCCTTGAGATGCTACCACCAATGAATCTGAATCAATAAGCGCACACCACTCACAGACCTCATCAACGCCACCAGCAATAACAGCAAGGAAATCTTCACCATCGTCAAAGATTTCACTGCTCCTATAGCCTCTTCCAGGAATGTAACCCATTTGCAGGACCTCTGCAACAAGCTCTCAGAATATTTCTGCAACAAGATCACAGACATATTGTTAGAAATGGGGGTCTCTAGTTGGCAGTGGCTGGCCAATGTCCAAGTAGGGACCCTTCTTCCTAAGTCAGAGTAAGGGGGCTACACCCTTTGATAACCCCTGCTCAACCCTGTGGTAACGTAGCACGAGCAGACAGGCCTATCTCAGAGGCAGTGTGTGAAGCCTTTATGACCATACACAATAACGCAGTGACGACACCACAAAGGGACACCACACAAGTAGCTATAGAAAATTAGGTATCTTTATATAAGCTTAACACAAGGCTCAAATACGATCAAAACCACAATGCACGTAAATATAAGTTCACGAAGAAAGGCAATTAAAAGCACTCAAAAGCGTGTGAAACGAACTTAGTTCGAGGCCGGGGTCTACGCGACCCGGGGATGCACAATGTACCTGAGGTTTAAAGGGGCACGGCACGCAGCTTCGGGAGGAAGCCGCGATGATGACAGGCGGACTCGCAGCGGCCGCAGCTCCCAGCTGCAGCGGTCCGCGGCGTGCACTCACGAGGCTTCTGAGGCGGTGATAAAAAGGCGGGCTCTCAGCGGCAGCAGCTCCTCAGCCGCAGCGGCCCACAATAGCGATAGCGCTGATCCTCATAGCATAGACAGATGCGGGCTCTCAGCGGCAACAGCTCCTCAGCTGCGGCAGCCCACAATAGCGATAGCGATGATCCTCGTAGCACAGACAAATGCGGGCTCTCAGCGGCAACAGCTCCTCAGCTGCAGCGGCCCACAATAGCGATAGCGATGATTCTCGTAGCACAGACAAATGCGGGCTCTCAGCGGCAAAAGCTCCTCAGCTGCGGCGGCCCACAATAGCGATAGCGATGATTCTCGTAGCACAGACAGATGCGGGCTCTCAGCGGCAACAGCTCCTCAGCTGCAGCGGCCCACAATAGCGATAGTGATGATTCTCGTAGCACAGACAGATGCGGGCTCTCAGCGGCAACAGCTCCTCAGCTGCAGCGGCCCACAATAGCGATAGCGATGATTCTCGTAACACAGACAAATGCGGGCTCTCAGCGGCAACAGCTCCTCAGCTGCAGCAGCCCACAATAGCGATAGCGATGATTCTCAGCCCGCGTTCCCCGCAGTAGACCCAGAGGCTCTGGAATTCTCAACAGAGGCCTCACCTGCGAGTAGAACCCCTCTCAATAGGAATTCAGAAGGCGGGTAGGTGAAGTCTAATGTCCCTGAGACTTCAGCAGGAGGCAAGCTCAAATCAGGCCCTTGGGTAGTTGCTTCAGCAAGATGGATGAAAGTTTCAAAGTCCTTTTCCTCTTGTTACACGGACAGAGGTTCGTCTTGACATCCAGAAGTAACACACCACGTAGGGGTTTCGGCGCAGATATTTATACCCCACAGGTCTTTGTTCTCAAAAGTCACAAGTCACTGAACCCAGCCAGAACCAGTTCGATGTGGTCCTGGAGCACTTTATTTACGAGGCGGCATCCTGCCTTTGAGGAAGAGGGGGTCTGCCATCAGACGCACAGTGGGGGCTGGAGCCATCATTCACCTTGCCAGGCCCAGCCCTGCTCAGACCAAAGGGTCACCCTCCCCATACTCCAGCTGCAGATTCCGCTCTTCAACCCAGGTCGGGCTCAGCCTGCCCTGACCCTCCAAGACCAGGCATCTAATACACATAACAGCAGAGCACACTGGATGACTTAGGCAAGAAAATACCTACTTCCTAGAAGTGGTATTTTCAAACGCAGAATATAAAAATAATCCTCACTAAAAGATGTATTTTAATATTCTGAGCTCAGGCATACTAAATTCGACTTTCCAAACGTGTTCCTTGGGTCAGCTAGGATTATAGGATGTAATAATCAAAACTGCCCATTCTGGCCTAAGGGAACACATAGCCTTGCAATAGTGAAAAATGAAATGGAGTGTAATTAACTATCAGGACATGCCACACAGACCAAGGCAGGTCCTACCTTTCACATACAACGCACCCAGCCATAGGGATGACTTACATGATGCCAAGGGAAGGTTGAGGGACTGGGAAGTGGGTTCACTTTACAGTCAAAGAATGGCAGTTCTGGACTGCGCATAGACTCTGCGATGGCAGGTCTGAGACACACTTTACGTGCTGCTTATGTGGGTGGCGCAATCAGCGCTGCAGCCCCACCAGCAGCATTCGGTCTACCAGCCCGGGGCACGCACGGTGCACTATACTCGGGACTAACAGGTAAATCAAATGAGCCAATTATGGGAATACCAATTCATCCAGTTAATTTACAATAGGGAGCATTCGCGCTGTAGCACTGAAAGGCAGTGGCACAGCGCCCAGAGCATCTAACACCAGCAAACACAGAGGAGACAAAAAGCGAAAGAGGGAAGGGAGACCCACGCCAATGGTGCCAGGTCTAACACATGTCCCCTCCAGCTGAAATGTGGGGAGAACTACCCACCCACTTGGGGGTTCTCATCACTAAGGCGGAAAAATCTGGACAGACCATCAGCATTGGCGTGTTCTGTACCCGGGCGGTGTTCCACCGTAAAGTCCATCCCCTGTAGGGAAATAGACCACCACAACAACTTGGGATTCTCACCACTCATCTGCATCAACCATCTGAGGGGCCTGTGGTCCGTCTGAACCCGGAAGTGAGTCCCAAACAGGTATGGCCTCAGCTTCTTCAGTGCCCAGACCACAGCAAATGCCTCACGCTCAATTGCACTCCACCTCTGTTCCCGTGGAAGTAACCTCCTACTAATGAAGGCTACCGGTTGGTCTAGGCCCTCCTCATTGATCTGTGACAGAACAGCCCCCATACCATGCTCTGAAGCGTCGGTCTGGACAACAAATTTGTTTGAAAAGTTGAGCACCTGAAGTACAGGTGCTGTGCACATGGCAGTCTTCAGGGGCGTCAAAAGCTTTCTGACAGGTGTCAGTCCAGTTCACAATCTTTGGCTGCTTCTTAGAAGTCAGCTCAGTCAAGGGTGCAACAATGTTGCCATACCCCTTGACAAACCTCCTGTAATAACCCGTGAGTCCTAAAAAGGCTCTCACCTGTGTCTGTGTCTTTGGGGGTTCCCAAGCCAGGATGGTTTCAATCTTGGGCTGTAGGGGCGCCACCTGGCCGCTCCCAACCTGGTGTCCCAGGTACACCACAGAACCCTGCCCAATCTGGCACTTACTTGCCTTGATTGTGAGGCCTGCCCTTCGCAGTGCCATCAACACCTCCCAGAGGTGGCGCAGGTGGTCCTCCCATGAGGAACTAAACACTGCAATGTCATCCAGGTAGGCGGCACTGAAATCCTCCAGCCCAACCAACACCCTGTTGACCAACCTCTGAAAGGTGGCAGGGGCATTCTTCATCCCAAAGGGCATCACCCGGAACTGGTAGTGCCCATCCGGTGTGGAGAATGCTGACCTCTCCTTTGCCCCATCAGTCAAGGCGATCTGCCAATACCCAGACGTCAAATCAAACGTGCCGAGGTACCGTGCAGCCCCTAGCCGATCTATGAGCTCATCAGCTCTGGGGATGGGGTGCGCGTCAATCTTTGTGACTGAATTGAGACCTCGGTAGTCCACGCAGAACCGAAGTTCTGGGGTGGCACCATGCGCTGCAGCTTTTGGTACCAGGACCACTGGGCTGGACCAAGGGCTGCTAGAGGACTCAATCACCCCTAAAGCAAACATTTTGGAAACCTCCTCCTTCATGCATGCCCTAACCCGGTCAGTCACTCGGTAAGCCTTGTGCTTAACAGAAGGACTGTCCCCAGTGTCCACTTCATGGACACACCAATCAGTGACACTAGGCACCAGGGAGAACAGATCACTGAATTGTCCCAACAGTTGGCGACAATCACTCTGCTGCTCAGGGGTCAGTGTGGTGGAGAGGACCACACCCTCCACTGACCCATCCTGCTCCTTTGCACACAGGAGGTCAGGAAGAGGCTCACTCTCCTCCTCCATCCCAGCATCTGTGGCCAGGAGCATGCCCACTTCGGACCTCTCAAAGTGGGGCTTCAGGCGGTTGACATGCAGGACCCGCAAGGGGTTCCGGGGAGACCGCAAGTCCACCAAGTAGGTAACAGGACTCTTGCGCTCCACCACCTCAAAGGGTCTGGTCCACTTATCTTGGAGCGCGCAGGGCTCCACTGGGGCCATGACCCAAACCTTTTGACCAGTAGACCCAGAGGCTCTGGAATTCTCGACAGAGGCCTCACCTGCGAGTAGAACCCCTCTCAATAGGAATTCAGAAGGCGGATGGGTGAAGTCTAATGTCCCTGAGACTTCAGCAGGAGGCAAGCTCAAATGAGGCCCTTGGGTAGTTGCTTCAGCAAGATGGATGAAAGTTTCAAAGTCCTTTTCCTCTTGTTACACGGACAGAGGTTCGTCTTGACATCCAGAAGTAACACACCACGTAGGGGTTTCGGCGCAGATATTTATACCCCACAGGTCTTTGTTCTCAAAAGTCACAAGTCACTGAACCCAGCCAGAACCAGTTCGATGTGGTCCTGGAGCACTTTATTTACGAGGCGGCATCCTGCCTTTGAGGAAGAGGGGGTCTGCCATCAGACGCACAGTGGGGGCTGGAGCCATCATTCACCTTGCCAGGCCCAGCCCTGCTCAGACCAAAGGGTCACCCCTCCCCATACTCCAGCTGCAGATTCCGCTCTTCAACCCAGGTCGGGCTCAGCCTGCCCTGACCCTCCAAGACCAGACATCCAATACACATAACAGCAGAGCACACTGGACGACTTAGGCAAGAAAAATACCTACTTCCTAGAAGTGGTATTTTCAAACGCAGAATATAAAAATAATCCTCACTAAAAGATGTATTTTAATATTCTGAGCTCAGGCATACTAAATTCGACTTTCCAAACGTGTTCCTTGGGTCAGCTAGGATTATAGGATGTAATAATCAAAACTGCCCATTCTGGCCTAAGGGAACACATAGCCTTGCAATAGTGAAAAACGAAATGGAGTGTAATTAACTATCAGGACATGCCACACAGACCAAGGCAGGTCCTACCTTTCACATACAACGCACCCTGTCATAGGGATGACTTACATGATGCCAAGGGAAGGTTGAGGGACTGGGAAGTGGGTTCACTTTACAGTCAAAGAATGGCAGTTCTGGACTGCGCATAGACTCTGCGATGACAGGTCTGAGACACACTTTACGTGCTGCTTATGTGGGTGGCGCAATCAGCGCTGCCGGCCCACCAGCAGCATTCGGTCTACCAGCCCGGGGCACGCACGGTGCACTATACTCGGGACTAACATGTAAATCAAATGAGCCAATTATGGGAATACCAATTCATCCAGTTAATTTACAATAGGGAGCATTCGCACTGTAGCACTGAATGGCAGTGGCACAGCGCCCAGAGCATCTAACACCAGCAAACACAGAGGAGACAAAAAGCGAAAGAGGGAAGGGAGACCCACGCCAATGGTGCCAGGTCTAACACATATACTCTTGACCCTGTCTACACATTCTTAGGCAAGGGTCTGATACCATAGCTCCCACTTTGGTGGATCTGCTCAATCTTTCCCTCCTCAGTGGGCAGGTTCGCGCACAATGGAAGCACACAGTGGTTAAAAGGCTCTTAAAAAAACAGTCTTGACTCCCTTTCATTGAGTAACTACAGGCCGATCTCTCTGCTACCAGGAGCCTCGAAGCTCCTGGAGAAACATGTGAACAATCACCTCTCTGCCTTCCTGGAGTCTAATTAAATCCTCCACCCCATGCAAATGGGGTTTGGACCACAGCATAGAAACAGCTTTGCTGGCAGTGATCGAGGAACCGAGATGCTTGCTGGACCAAGGAGGATCGGTAGCCATTATCCTCTTAGACCTCAGTGCAGCCTTCGATACAGTAGATCATGCCATACTTATCCATCAGATATCAAAAGTAGACATTGACGGCTGTGCACTGAAATGACTATCTTCTTTCCTGGAGAATAGAACATTCCAGGTGCTAGATCACCTATGTTACTCTGCCTTTGAGCTGTGGGGTGGCTCAGAGGCCTTCCCTGAGTCCCACCCTTTTTAACCTTCACATGAACCCCTACGCTGATATTGTGCGTTCCCATGGGCTAACACTTGTCTCCTACGCTGATGATACTCAGCTGGTGATCTCAATTTCCCCCAATACCAGCTCAAGTCATCTCAGCATGGCCCCATCTCTTCAAGAAGTAGCCAAATGGATGGCTAATTGTAAACTAAAACTTAATGAAGACAAGACAGAGGTTATGCTATTGTATAACGTGTCCTTACGCTTAGCTCGCATGTTACTCAAGTTGTTTGACTATACCTATGATATACAATATCTACCTGGCTTCAAGAACAGGATTGCGGATTTCCTTAGCTACTTACCCTTAACCTTAAAGAATTCACCGGTGTAGCTGATGTTTGAGAAGAAGCATATGGTATTCTTAATGAGCAATGGTTGGACGCTCATGAAAAGCCCTAGAATTACAAGACAGTCACAAAATGATAATGGAGGGTTGGCTAGGGGACAAAAAAATGAACAAGAATCTACAAGGTTTTTGGAAGTTGACATGAGCTTTCCTCAGTTAATGGAAAGACCATGAGCAATGGCAGAATAATTACGCCAGAAGGTGTTAGAGAAAAATTATTAGATATTTCCAGGAGGGACATCTTGGTATTGACAAAACTAAATGCAGAAGGAAAAATTCATACTGGTGGCCTGGGTTGGATACGGCTGTAGAAAGGAAAGTGAGAAACTATGTAATTTGTAAAGATTCAGACAAGACACACGTAATCTACCTTTGTATCCAATTAACAGACCCAATATGCCATGGCATAGACATCACAGGACCAGTTTTATATGATGTTGAACTAAGCTATCTAATTTTTATAGATCATTTCTCAAAGTGGCCTGAATCTGAGAGTGTATCCGGGGCTACTCGACGGCAGAAGTGGCGTTTTCTTTAAAGTGTACTTAACAATGGTAATAATAAATGACAACGGCCCACAATTTATATCTTTGGCTTTCAAAGTATTCTCCAAATGAAATTGGGATATCACAAAAAACCAGATAGGCGTAACACCCAGCTGGCAGTAGTGCTATTGAGCGCTTCAATAGAGCAGTAAAAGAGACTATACAAGTTGCTAACAACTCAAAATTAAGTTGGGAGAAAGAAGTATTACTCACGTTGTGGGCATACAGGATAACTCCTTCAGCAACCAGAGGGCATAGTCCTTTTGAGCTCATGAGGGGAAGGACAAAATATTCAAAGGATAATTTGGGTTCTCTCCAAGTCCAGAAGAAGTATTTGTTGTCTTCAGAAGTAAAAGAAAAGTTAGCACAGGTTCAAAGTGTTTACAAAAAGTATCATGACTGTCAGCATAATTGTAAACCTCTATTTATTGAAGTGAGTACTCCTGCCAAGGTAAAGAAATGGTATTACAAGAAAAGATGAGAGTAAATTCTCCCAATCTTTACAAATCAAAAAAATTGTAATTCTGTACTTCTCTGCGATGGTTAAGTGTGGCACCTAAGTCGTCTTTCTATGCACAAAGGGAAGAGCGCTGAGCCAAGTAATGACGCTAAGAAGCAAAGTTCCCAGTTAGATACCATCTGTACTAATAATGAACAAATGAAGGAATGCAGAGATGGTGAAGAGCAATTGTGTCTGCTTCAGCCTCGACCCAGTGATCAAGGTAGGAAACACAAAGGTTTGGAAGATTAAAAAAAACCTTCAAAGTTAAAGGGCTGCTTCTGTGATTGACTTTTCCACAGTTAACACAGATTCAAAAATGATTGCCTTTTACACATTTCATGAATGCTAATTAACTGTATATATTATTTTAGAATTAATTTGTTTTATTGGTTTTTAGTGTATATTATTATTTAGAGTTATGTTATCTTGAACTAAACTTAAACATCTGTTTTTCTTTGTAGCGTAAGGGGGATGTGTCTAGTTGAGTGAATACTCATACTTCACATCTAACATGTTCAGAGAGAGACACTGTAGTTTATTTGTACTCAGTTTACAGTGATGTAATGTAGAACACTATATGTTGGACATTCTTTGGAGATCCGTTACTAGCTGGGGTAGCTTATATGTTAGGTTCTCTCACTGTATGCTGTACCAGGATAATTCTACAATAAATTACTTCAAGCCACTCTGCTTCTGAAAGGATCTTTACAATTATGTAAATCTGTTTTGTGTCTTGTTGCAACATTTCTACAAGTCTTTCTCAACTTATTAAAAAGGTGTAGTGAGAGAATGGTGAGACCACTTGAAAGGTTTGCTGATTTAAAACATTTTTTAATTCGCCTACTTTCAGACTTGAGTTCACCAATCCACAAAGGTAGCAGGACTATACTGAACATAGATGTCAAAGACTTGGGAGTTTAGGTCCCAAGGCTTCTATATGTAAATGTTCCAACCATTATCTACAACCTAGCTGTAATAGAGTTGTAGTTACCTTGTACATAGTTTCAGCCTTTGTTTGGTCAGATATGTTTGAAGGATCTACTGCTGTGTACTCCATTGGAGAATGCGTTAATGTTATTTGGAACACATGGAGGTCACTGTGAGGAGTAGCTGCTGATGGTTAGAGAGCTGATATCTGCACTGGGAATCTCTTTAAAAACCGGCTATTCAATTACCTGTGCCTGGAGTCGAGTCCCCGCCTGCTCTTTCCAAGTAGCTTAGAGGGGTTTACACACATCAGAAAGCACTATCCTAGTACTTGGGATGCAAGGGATGCAATGTACTCATCTGTCTCTCATCGTCTCCACTAATGACCACATACAATATGAGGGCCAGTAGTAGAAAAGGACAAAATCTGCCAGGTGTCAAAAACAGGATTGCGGATTTCCTTAGCTGCTTACCATTACCCTTAAAGAATGCACCCAAGGGTGAATTTGAGACAAATGAGGGAAATTGTATAAGAGAGAAAATAGAGACACTGGACACCAACACTCTGACTTGTCACTTCTTCCACTGACATCTGCAAGTTTAAGTGGTTTCTCAGGCAACAGAAGATATTTTAGCGGCCAGCTATGAAAGTCCTGCATTTATATGTAACAGTTAAAAGGGTTTTCCTTAATTGTACCTCTGTGTAGACAACTCTATGTGTTCTGATTTTAAAGGTGTGTTTAAATTGCATTTATATAGCGCTTACTGCCCCTGATGAGGCGTTGAACACTGTACAGCGATTAGCACGCTACCCGGGAGCCCAAAGTTAGTAGTCAGTCCATTAGTTATTGGGGTTGGTTTTGCATGCTTGTTCTGTGCATTCACTTCAGTTTCTTTGTAATACATTATTGGCATAGATGGGATCATTAGAGGGGGCTATGTGAGAAGCAACTGCTTGTTGGAATTGATAGATATTATGGTTTCCAAGAGATTAAGACTGATAGGCTTGAGATTTTGAGTGATTTATATACAGAAGAGGCAGGCAGAAGACAGACGGAAGCAGGGGTGCATTAAAAAAAATAAGGCATGGAAGCAAGTAAATGTTTCACTAAAGGTCAATTTTTCATGCAGTATTTTAAGGAAATATCAGGTTGGGAATTTTTGCATGCAATCTGTTCATATAAACCTGTTGAAAGAAACAGTTTTAAATTCTGCTCCTAAGGAATTTAGCTTACACAAACTTTCTAGAGGCACTCAAGTGGTGGCACAGATACTTACCACAATGACAAAGGAAGCACAGAGTTTGTTGGGAACTCTCAACATGTTACTGTCAAGCAGTGCAACAAGTAAGCACATTCTGTTACCCCTACTTACAATTTAAGTGCACCCCGAAGAGACCCCTTTTATATACGTATTACAGCAGTATATTTACTACCATAAAGTATTGTTATAGTTTATACAAATGATATGCATCATACATAAACTATAAATATAAAACATAAGTTATGTAGACACCCACCATGTTAGAAATATATCAAGGCAATTAATAAACACATTGCAGCAATCATTAGTATATTCAGTGCATGTTTGTGACCCACATATCAATACCTGGTTCGGAAGGTGCTGTCCTCCGTGTCCACCTGAAGAGCACTCCCACAGAACAGACCATGTCCACCTTCCAGCTTCCACCTTGCCTCATAAGGTTGTTATTCCCAAAACTGAAGCAGAGATGAGTACCTCCATATATGTTCATCAACACTTCTCCCCCTACTAGCAAAATAATTACCTCTAGCCTTGTAACTATGTGCTCTCTGATAAAAAATAAGCTTAGTTTCCAGTTGACTCTAGTGCCACTGGAAAAGGACTTAATAGGCATTGACATTCTGTGGTCAAAGTACAAATATCTCTTGCTAAGAATTCTGGCCTAGATTTACTAATGCTTTGCACCACAGCATGACGCAAAGTGATGCAAAGTGACACATTCTTATTTACTTTCCTGTGAAAAACGTATTTTGCACCGGTAAGGTGCCCTTATTTGCGTGCTGAAAGCAATTTGCATTGTTTTGCGTTGCTTTGCTTCAAGGAGTGTTACTGAGGTGTTACAGATCAGTACAAACACTCATAGGTTTGACATGAGGCCCGATCTAATATGATAGCCAGACCGAGCTTTACATTAAAACTAACACCGCCTTGAAGTGGGCAAGAACACAGAAAAATATCTTCATTTCTCAAAAAAACCTACACATTGCATGTGTGCTGCAGTGCACAGCACGCATCCAGTGCTTGGGATCTTTCTGAATTTGTTTTGGCATAGCAATTTGTATAGAAGCGCACAAATCCAATGCTAGACAGTGCATACTCACCTCTGCGCCATGATGCGAGGCATTGTGTTGCGCAAGGCAGCCTAACTAAAGTGCCAACACAAGTGATGACAGAAGCAGCAGACTAATCTTAGTAGATATGGTTCTGCATCATGTTTTCCCACCCTGATGACAGTAGCACAGGAAATTTGTTTGTTGCACTGCATGAAAAATTAGTAAATTTGCCCCTCTGTATCCTACGTACAAACATATATACATATCATGTGTAACCTTAACTTTATATAAGCATTCTTCCTGTTCCATCACAAGATCAACCCCAAATTTAAATAAATAATTCCTAAAGTCTTTAATAATATTTAAAGTCAAATGTTCAAATAGGTAAAAGTTAATTTTTCATAACTTGAGCCACATAATACTTCTCTGTATTCACAACTACCCTCCAACAGACTCTCAAGAAAACAACTTTTCTGTAGCAAACTAAAATCCTGAGTCCAAGTGGCAAGGTCCTGTCTGCAGCAATACTGTATCATAATTGCCTAGCAAGGACATCGTGAAACATGAAGAGAGTTATACCCAATTGCCCAAGATGGGCCCTGTTGTCTCCAAACAACTTGAGAGTTTAGTGATGGTTGGAAAATGTAGTTTGTCATTGGGGAACATTGTGTTTTGTGTTCTCTATACAAGCAATGCCTCACTCCAGACAGCGCCAACCCACTGTGCACAGCGCCTTTACTTCTCTGAAATGGACTCTGCGCGAGCGGATTTTGATTATGGTGCCTCCACACCCACTGAACCATAAGTGGTAAGCCATGCCTCTTGACACCTATTCGACTCTTAAGGGTGTCCTGCAGTGCTTGATAGTCAATGGTCTTGATGGCTGCCAAGAGATTGAGCAGGATGAAAGGGCAGAGGTTGCAACAGCCAAAACGACAGAGGGAATATGGCCAAAGTGGCAACTGGCGTAGAAATATTTGCTTAACTAAAGATATGTGGAAACTGACATTACAACTTCAAGAGAAAATGAAAAACACAGGCTTTCCAGAAAGCCAGGGAAGAAAGTGGTACAGTGAGAAAAAGTACTTTGTCCTAAGTGGAGGGCAGTCTGAAATTTGAAAAACGCTTTCAATTTGGTTGGCCGTGGCTTTCCACACAAGGCTGCAAACGAGGAAAAATACTGGTTCCCTCCAGCCAGTAGTTGTATTCCTTTCGGTTTTGCAAATAAGGCACAGTGCATGAGCCTGCTAAGATGCTTCCCAGAAACAAGGCTCTGATGTTTGTTTCACTCAACACCAGGAACTGACATAGGGCTCTGGGAAAATGCCTTGCAGTGTTGACCTGCCCTAGAAGAAGAGGAAGCTTTACATTCTTTTGGAAGGAGAAGAGTGGACCCTACATCAGGGGGGGAAATGAATAAGGACCAGATTTACTAAACCTTGAGAGGCCATCTTGAGGAAGTGTGTCATCCAGGACCTGCCACAGTTCTCACCTGATTCACCTGATTCACCTCCACAGGAGTAATTGAAAAAACGTAAATTCCCGCTGTCCACTACTTGAGTCTCTTGCTGTTCACTCAGAATACACAAATGAACACTACAGGGGAAAAAAGGGGAGGGGGAAAAGACAAACATGTGCTGGCAGTGTTGCGGATTCTGATGTGCTTCTGATTGTGGCTCATACAGGGCAATTTATTGACTAACACTTTGGAAGCTTTAACATACACACAAAAGATGGTAAGCTTCCTAATAATAATAATAATAATAATAATAATCAGATTAAATATTCAAATGAAAGTGTATAGCATTTTTGAATACCTGTCAGAATGACTCATCTAGCTGATCATGTGTTTCTCTGACATCTTTTAAATAATCCTCCTAAAAACCAAATAACAAATGTAAGATCTGTATAAATGCATATCACTTTCAGTTTAAAAATCCATTTGTAACATGTTAAAAAACAAACCTAGCACAGCAGGAGTGGCAGCAGGAACAAACCACACTTTCAATTGAAATGAATAACTAATCTATGGCAAAGAACTCTAAAAAAAAAAAGTAATCTAAATAGGAAAATAAATGTTCTGCAACTTGCCTCAGAGCTCATTTAGCTCTGTGTAAACAACAGTTATTTTATAGCCTTTCTCCAGCTTCCTCTGCAGTTCAAAGAACATAAATCTTTCACCCCCAAAAAATTAAACAAAATGAAATGGCTCACCTTCTTGAAGGAAAAATTACATCAGGAACAGCAGCAGGCTTCTGTAACTTGGGTGTTTGGGAAGCAAGAAATGTTTGTCTCTGAGCTGCTAAAATATCTGGAAGTGACAAGTGATGAATAACATATTACGTCTCCTTGGAAGATGACTCATCAGTTATCAATTTCACTTTCACAGAGCTCTGTAGACACCATGTTATGATTTGAACTCTGACTGTTTATTTAGCTGAACTGAGAGAAAGTTAAGCTTTGAAACTAAAATACATATTTGAAGCCTGGCCTGTGCCACAGCCTGAATGCTGGTGTGTACATGTGTTAAATGCTGTACTGCCTCCTCTTTTATCTTGCTGCACATCATTTTGCCATTTCAACCTATTTCTTACTGTGACAATGTTTTACAAAACAAACTTCTTTCTGTCCTTTTCTAATGTTACTGTGTTTATGAATGTGACACCAACAAGAAACGTGCAGTCCAACTGGAGAGCTAGAACCGACCCAAGAGCGTCTGTTTGATCAGGGGGTTTAGGATCTGCAGAGTATGGCACTGCATGGATGCACACGTGTGGTGAGCCCTATCAGTACAGGACCATCCATGGCTACACAGGAGTATGTTCCCACTTTACACTCGCAGAAGGACACAAACATTTTGCATTGTTTCTCTATGCTTTAGAGGTGCAATTACACAAAGATTTGCATTGCTACTCTATACCTTGGGGGTGCCATTATACAAAGATTTGTATTGTTACTCTATTCCTTGGGAGTGCTATTATACAAAGTTTTGCATTGTTACTTTATTCCTTGGGGGTTCCATTAGCTGTGGCTGGTTGTCTTGACTATTGTAATTCTCTCTCTCTCTAACTGAATGTTTAGTAGATGTCATTTGAAGGAGTGCTCCGACTTTATTCCTGTACCCAAGGTCCCAGTCCTATGTGTGCCCAGACAGCTACAACCCTGTGCAGTTTCCAGATATTGGCCCTTGACATTTTGATATCCAGGAAGATGTACTGTTGGTACTCACCCAACTCGAGCACCAGTGGTCACTCTTCTTGACCTGTCCTTGTATTTGGGCCTAATTTGGTCTATCCCTGAACTGTGTCCCATTGTGGCAACAAATTACTAGACCATCATGAACTTCCTTACTTGGACATTATGATCCAGATGTATGTAGATAGCATTTTGCAATTCCCTAATTGCGAATCACAAGGATTCGTAATTAGGAAATCGCAAAATGCAATGTATGAAGGTGTATAGTATCAATCAATCAATCAATTCATCTTTATTCGATTCACAAATTGTATCATAAAAGAGCACATATAACAACAGTATATTATAAAATCCGGAAACAGTAAAAAAATGTTTTTTTTAAAAAGCAATCACAATTTAACATACAGCAAGACATGATTTTCTTCTAGTTAATACAGCCCTGAGAAACCTTGCTAATACCACACATGTAAACAAATTAGGAAGTAACTGCAAATATAAAAACGCCGGCCTATATTGCTTAAAATATAGAGATTTCAGAATAGGAACAATAACAAATCTCCTCAGATCAGTGTATAATTTGCAGAAGAACAGGATGTGAATCGTGAATTGATTGGACGTGTTATCACAGGGACACAACATTAATTCCCTTGACCAATTGTTAGCACTTGGAAAAGTCGTCAAGCGGTGAAAAATACCTAATCTAAAACGCATTAAAACAAATCTATCTTGTGCATTTAAAACATTAAAAAGGTATGGTTCCATTTGATTGTGATAAACTGAAGGTTTGACTAATTCCACTGATAGTCTCAGTTCCTCCAGGTGATTTATACACTCTAATTTAAGTGCTTTCCTTGTGATGTTATTCAGAGACTCCGGTTGTTCATAAAATTCCGGGTGGCTGATATCTACCATAAGGTTTTTAATAAACTTTAGCCATGGAACATTTAATGAAAGCTCAGAATCGCAGCAGTCCTTTACTAATGCACGATTAAATTCCATGTGCTCTGAAGTCCAGATCTTGTGCCAAAGGAGGACTGGCTGTATTCTTATCAAATCTGTTAAATAAGTGGCACCCAGTTCAGAATGGCACACAAAATTTGAACAGCTAGAAGGAAGCACCAGAAAGTAAAAAAAAAAAAGCATTTTCAATAACCTGTAGTGGTTCCAGATTTACATAACCCCATAGCTCAGAGCTGTACATAACAATTGTTCTACATTTTGCAATGTAGATCATTAACATTTCTTTTGGTTGTTTGCAGCCTACTTTCCTTGCAAAATTACACAGGGCCACAATAGATCTAATAAACTGCAGTTTTTATGATTTGATGGCACTTTTCCAACTCCCCTCGCAGTCAAATAAAATACCCAGATACGAAAAAGTGGGAGTTACTGGAATGGCGTCTTTCCCTACAAACATGTTGCGCATTTTAGTAGAGCTACGGCCTACTTTCATAACGAAGGTTTTACTAATATTAAGTCTCAGCCCCAGGTTTTCCATAAAGTGCACAAAGCTATCAAGAAGTTGCTGGAGGGCCAATGGAGTACGTGCCATGAGTACTGCATTGTCCGTATAAAGCAGGACGGGTACTGGGCGTTGTTTAATTTGTGGCAGATCCAGACGTAAATTGGCATGGGTATCGATGTACAAATTGAATAAAAATGGTGCGAGCACACACCCTTGGCGAACTCCTTTTTCAATATTAAAAGAACGTGTACATTCGCCCTTTCTACCGAAACGAACCCTGGCACAACTTGTGGAATATAAATCTCTCAGAAAACTAATAATTGTATGATCCATTCCCATTGAGGTCATAACGGACCAAAGTTTATCATGAATTACAGAATCAAAAGCGGTCGACAGGTCAACAAAAACCAAAAACAGGTTACCTCTTTTAATGAGGGCATACTTGCTCATAAGCAGGTTTAAATTGATGGCTTGATCCATAGTCCCTGTTCCTTTTCGGAATCCGTACTGTAAATCCGAAATAATATTATTACAATCCGCCCAATTTTGCAATCTACCTAGGATTATACGACCCACGACCTTAACTAGAAAATCTAGCAGGGAGATGGGTCTATAATTTGCAGGGCAGTTGCGGTCGCCTTTTTTAAATATAGGGACAATATGGGACTCAGACCATGAAGGGGTAAACCCTACACTCTGGCATGATCTAAAATCAAGGGTCAAGAGGGGGCCCCAAAGCTCCATATTAGCCTTAAACAAGTCGATACGGACCCCATCAGGCCCTGGTGCTTTACCGCCCTTACTCGAGCTTATAGCCAGGGTGACTTCTTCCAAAGTAAAATTGAGCTCAGGCCAGTCATGTGCCTTAATGGAGGATGAAGTGTCCATCGACGGGGCCAAAATAATGTTTTTTTCCCCCACACATTGTAGAAACAGAATATAGTTTTGAAAAGCGTGATACCCAAACCTCTTCATTCACTGCCACCTCTATTTTAGGCTTGTCGTCCTCACTAAAAAAGGGTGAATTGACTACACACCAGAATGTGGTAGGATCATTATTACAGCTGCCATCATACAATTTGTCCCAAGCCTCCGCTTTCAGACTTCTTTTGCAGTTTTTTATTGCAAGCCTGTATAGCCGTCTCCTAAGCTGAACCTCCTAATAGTTCATAGATGTACACTTTAAAACCAGTATCAAGTTTTTGTGTGCCTCTGAGCATGCATGATCACACCAGGGCTTCCTGTTTACTTTGCTTCCTTTCTGCTTAGCAGTTAGGCCCGTTTTAATTGCCTCGGTAATTTTATCGAATGATTCCATAATAACGGAAGGACCTGCCGAATCATCCAAACATACATCAAAGGCCTTTCTTTGTTGGTAAAATTATTTGCTCCAAAAAACTATTCGGTTCGACCATGGACCACCTTAGAGTATAGCCATTTGTTCGCGATAATTCTATGTTCTCTACAGACATAGTGTTGTGACAAACCCCTTGTTTTATTAAACTGCCAAAGTTCAGCGTTAGGCTCTGGGGGAAGTGGTCACTCATTACTAAGTCATAAATTTTAAAAGCGGTAACTAATGCCGAATAGCAGTTAGGAAAAAGTATAAAACCAATAACACTTTTACCCATGCCACCATTGTAAGTACATGGTACCACAACTGGTCTGACCCCAAATTCGTTGCTAAAACCCAGATCGTATTTGGAGATAAGTTCGTTAAGTTTTTCACCATACTCTGAGTGTAGAAAATGGGTAACATCGTCATTTGTCGGAGAAGTAAAACCACAGACCTTGTTCGAAGACATTTTACACAATTTGATATTAAAATCCCCCCACACCAACATTTTGTCCCCATTCCCCTTGGTGAATAAAGCTTCTAGATCAGCATTAAGTTGATCCAGAATAAGCAATATATCGGAATCACAAGCATTATTATAGAAGTTAACTGAGATCAGATGTGTAGAGCCTAAAAGTTCAATTAAAACAATTTGATAAAAATTATTAGGAAATTTTACATTTACACTGGAAGAAGTTAATTTGTTTGACACATAAATGCAGATACCCCCCTTAGGTCTGCCATGTCTCGAAGGAACAGCTGGTAAATTAAATGTTTTATATCCATTCAAATGGATTGGTTCCACGACCCAAGTTTCCTGTAAACAAAGAATGTTAAAATCGGTCACAAATTCTAGCCATTCAGGTAAACTAATGTTACTACGAAGCCCCGCTACATTCCAACTTAGGACAGTAATCATACTTGAGTCGGAAGGTGTGCAATCCAAGTTTATCTTGTCCCTCCACACAATCTGCTCCATAGATCGTTGAGCCTCCAGCACGTCCCCCTCTATCAATGAGTTGTTAGCAGGCATTAGGGAAGTAGGGACATCGTTAGCTACAGGTGCTCCTACCATTAAATCGGCCTGTAGTCACTCTACCCCAGTAAGGCTCGAAAGACAATCATATCTATTGGATGTTACAATAGGGTACATCGGGGGAGATGGTTTATTTGAATTTAAAATTGGCAATTGAAGGCCTGGTTGTGGTAAGGATGGTCGCTGCGTCTCAAGAGACAGCTGACTAGGCAATTGTAACGGAGGCCTATAAAAAAAACAAGCGGTAATATTGAAATCTGATTTGGAAATATCGGCATTGAATTTGTACTTCTCAATATCGTGCTAACTAGTGCTGGGGATTTAAAAGAAAGCACCACACAGTCACCCTGAAACACCTTGGGGCCCATACCGACCCACCCTACCCGTCATGCCATTTTAAAATCAGCAAAAAGAGCTCCCCCCATCCTAACCCTGGAATTTAGCCAATTGAGAGACTTATTTCTCAACGAGTCCCACGTTTCTGGAAAGGGGGCGCCTAAGGTCGGGACATTGGCCAGTGTAATCACATATGGGGTAGCAGCGGGGGGAAGATCTAATCGATCATTGACGTGCAAGGAATTAGTATGGTGAGTTGGGTGGGTGGAGGAAGATCCCACCCGGGAGGTACTGGGCATGGGAGCTATTGATGTAATTTCATTATTAAGTCTGTCTACATCATTTGCTTGCGCTATATGGGGCTGCCGAAGCAGGTTTGACATTTGTCGAGTAGGGGGCTCAGGATTCTTCATAACAGGTTGTTGTAGCGGGCAAATTATGGAGGATCTGGAGGTTATACCAACAGTATTATCCCTGGCAGAATCGTTTGACCCACTATGGGAATTTACTGCACCTAGTCGCTCAATACAAGTTAACATAGCACATTCAATAGCTTTCAATTGGTCTGTAAGGCTGCAAACAGCGGTTTTAATAAGATCAGTCAGGGCGTGGGCAGATGTCACCAATGAGGGGCAATCCTGAGGTGCAGCAGATACTAGTTTTTTGGCTGGTTTAGGGGGCTTTGAGGCCTCTACCGGCTTCTGCACTGGAACCCTCTTCTTAGCTTTAATTGGTCCGCTGGTAAAAGCCACAACGGGGTCCGCGGGGTAATTCCTTGAAGTCTTTGGACGTTTGGAAGAAGGATGGGTATTCGAAGTACCTAGTGAAGATAAGTTATGCACAGACTCGTTACTGTCTTTAGTCAATCAGCCAAATCCCTCAGTCTGCGTTTCAGGCGCTTGAGCTATATTTGGGGTGATTAAACAAGGAGTTGCTCGTTCAGGGACGTCCTCAGAGCAGCTCGTCAAAGTTTCCTCCACACTTAGAATTTGCTTCTCTATAGCCCCCATTGCCCCTGTTATATAGTTCATAATAGACTGCCTTGACTTGGGTGGTGACTTTGCTAGTGCAGAGCTCGGGTGTTTCCTTTTCCCCATTTCAGAATTTTTGCACCTCTAATCAAGACCAATTTAGATTGTAACAAAACAAAAGGTCATGAGAGCATTGCTGTGAGCAGAAACACTTAGTATGACAAAATTTACAGTACCATTGATTCACTCCTCGGTAAGGGACAGGATAGCTGGATGAAAACTTCTCAGGGCGCAGAACCAAGAGGGGGGGCCCAGCCCTGCCTCTTCCTGCCGCTGACGGGCGCAGACGGGCCTGCCCTTGGCCTGGGCTTTGCCTGGGCGCGGCCCGAGGACACCCGCGCTGCGGGAGAACCGGGGCCTTGAAGTACGCCTCCTGGCGCAAGCGAGCGTCACCCGCGTGCAGCAGCCTGCTGGGAAATGTAGTCCCCCGCCTCTCTACAGTAAAGTGCTCAGTGCCAAGTCAATTACGGTCTCCCACGCTGCGGGAGAACCGGGGCCTTGAAGTACACCTCCTGCCGCGTGCGAGCATCACCCGCGTGCAGCAGCCTGCCGGGAAATGTAGTCACCCGCCTCTCCACAGTAAAGTGCTCGGTGCTCGGTGCCAAGTCAATTACGGTCTCCCCTGTATAGTACACCTTTCCCTATTCCTAGGGGGTCGCAAATGACCTACCTCATGAATATTAATGAGGTAGGTCGCAATTTGCGACCTCCTAGGAATCACAAAAATCACGGGGATGGTGGCCTGTTGAGATCAGCAGACCACCATGTCCATGATTGCCTGTCAATAAAGCAATCTATTTTTTTTTGTAAAGCAGCCCGTTTTCCTCAAAGGAAAACGAGATGCTTTACAAAACGAAAAATGAAAAGTTTTCTTTTCATTTTTTAAGAGCAGGCAGTGGTCCGTGGGACCACTGCCTGCTCGTAAAAATGGTTTTACAAACATTCACAAAGGGGAAGGGGTCCCTTTGGGACCCCTTCCCATTTGCAAATGGGTTACCACCTACTTGAAGTAGGTGGTAAAATGCGAATGTTTTGCGACCGCAATTGCGGTCACAAAACATTCATACATACCGATGCGATTCGGTATTAGGAAGGGAAGCCCTAAACACGCCCCTTCCTAATACTGAATAACAAACCCATTTTGCGATTCGGTAACAAGTAACCGAATCGCAAAATTAGGTTTGCTACATCGGAAAAGCAATATTTGCGTTCACAAACGGGCGGATTCTACAAATCTGCCTGTTTGCAAACGCAGAAAGGCTTGATACATCTGGCCCTAAGACTTTAAGAACTGGTCCACTGGCACCCTAACTTTTCGCCTCGTAAACTGGATGGACACCTGTTGATTTTGATTGTGTGTAAGCTTGGATTAAGCATAACATGCAGTCCAGCTTTACGATCAAAAGTGCTGAGAAACTACAGCAGTCGTATTACATCTAACCTAAAACACTGTAGTGTTCTCTCTGGCGCACCTGCCCCTTTGACCAGTTCCATTAAACAGAGAACAACTCTAACCCCAAAGTCTGCCTAGGACATGCAAACATTTCACCATTACCACAGATCCTCCCTATTTCCAGCATAAACACAATATTTGTGATTGTTGTTGTATCTTGGCCCCAGAATAAGCCAAAGCCTTCTTGTTATTTGTGTTGTTTTAACATCCCTATTTTTAAACCAGTAAATAAAAGTTGTGTTCTTTTTCAAAGGTATAGGGTCAGATGTACTTGCCTATTTTGAGGTTGCAAACATTCCAATTTAGCAAAATTGGAGTGTTTGCAACTGCAAAATGGGTATAACTTCTTAAATGGGCTTGCAAATGGTTATCGATTGGAAATTTGGAAGGGGTTTGTTGTAGATGTGATTTCCAATTTACAAATCAGTACCATATGTATCAATGGTTTGCGACCAGTATTCCTGGCTCTCTGATTAAGTTTTAACCTATTCCCAAAAGGGAAAAGGCCCCATTTGGACCCTTTACACTTTGAGAATTAAAGGTAAAAGTTTCGGGGTCAGGGGTAGGAAGTAGTACAAAGGACCACTGCCAACTCTGAATGAAACCTTTTCTTTTAATTTTTTTTAAGCAGCTCCGTTTCCTTTAAGGAAATTAGTCTTCTTTACAAAAAAAAGATATACTTCATTTCAAAACAATCACAGATATGGTGGTCGGCTGACCATTGCAGGCCACCATCCCTGTAACTGTGAGCAATCGTATTAAGTCGCAATTTGCCACCCACCCAATCAATATTAATTAGGTATATTGGATTGCAACTATTTCTAAATCCTTATTTTGTGAAGTGACTTATTAGTAAGTAGGTTGGTTCACAAAATAGGTATCAGGTCGCAAAAAAATGGTTGCAAATTGAAACAGCTTTTGGCAACCAGAACCTTAGTACATATGGCCGATAGTTCTGGACATTGAGTTTGAGTCTAATTAATTGTATAAAATAATGTCTAAGAGTCCACGCTTCTTATGCATACTGGAGTTAGCCTTGACTGCTTGACTAACATTTGAGCGCCAAGTGAACAAAGGATGTAATTTGGTTTTTCAATGGAAGTTCAATAAAACCTGTGGGCCCTGAACACCAGTTGTCAAAAAAAACAATAAACAAACACGCTACCCACCACATACACTGCCAAGCAATTTTCATGAGAACAAGAGAAAAGCCCTTCCAGTAACCTGTGATCTTCAACAACCCTGGCACCCTGGGCAGATCTCTTGTGCAATAAGCAGTTCACATGTGTTTTTAGCCAGAGCGTCACCATACCGAGGAACCATGATCTGTTTAGGCTGCACCCAAACACAGTGGCACACTGAACAAGCATTGGCATGGCCAATAGGTCTCGCCTTTGGGCCCTTATAAGTGTTTAGTTATCCAGCACAATATCCTTGGTGCAACAACATCAACTGTTGCATGGCTGAACACTTATAATGTCCCAAAGGCGAGACCTATTGCATTGCAAATGCTTGTTGCATTTGGGGCCAAGATCAGATAATAGATTATTCAAACATGATTTGGAGCATGATGGCTCATCTTTGAGTAAAATATGGCATCATACATGTTTTCTTATTTTAAATCATGAATTCGCCCAGTCCGCTTTCTCTCAGTATTGTGAATAGAGGGGAAAACATGGTTAAATAGTAATACTGTGTACTCAGAACCCTAATGAGGAAAAAGGGTTAAAATGAAGGGGATTGCCTAATCTTTATGTGGTTGTGTGGATTAGCTAGGAATGAGTGAATGCATTGCACAAACGTTCGAAAAGTGCACTGCACTACATTCACAGAGTCACCCACAGATGTCACTTGTGTTGCTTGCATTAAGAAATGTCTGATTTGTGTGGCGTTCAGCCTTACCTATGGCGCAAAGGCCTACCAGCGTTGTATAGTGTAAGATTTGTACTTAATCTACATCGTCTAGTAGTCAAATTTCTATGTGAACACAAACACACAGGGGTAACTCAGTAGGATGTGTGCTAGATGAATGGATGACTGAATACTTGCATGATCTATGCGGCGTGGCTCCCGAGGGGTAAATTGCTTCAGCGTGTTTGCTTCCGTGATGGATGAAGAGGTCCACATGGGATTCAAGAAAGTCTTATTTTATTTATTTTTCTCTGGTGATGTTTACATTTTTATAGCGCGAACCTAGCGCTGCACTCGGTATACAAGGTAGTGAAAATGGGCAGTACATATTAACAACACTGTAGACATTGACTAAGATGCTCACCCGTCTTAGTGCCAGCTCAGCTGAATATGAGGCCCGGCAGAGCAGAAGGCATCTGCATAAAGAGACTTTGCAAGGAAGCTATCTAAACCCAGTGACTCCTATCTTCTACATCTGAACTCTGCAAGCACATGTGCGCTGTTAGGGTAAAAGCATGCACATGTGCGCTAATCTGTCATGGCATCATGACACAGAAGGGTTGTTGAGAGATGCGTACAGGTTTAGATATGCGGGGAAGATACAAAGTGTCTCATTTTTAAAAAAAAGTAATCGTACAGCTATGAGATTGGCGTGGATTACGTTCCAGAGCACTCAGGGAAAGTTTATAGGTAGGGAAGGTAACATATATTTAAAAAGCATCAAAAGTTTATGACGGTATTCCTGCTGTTATCTTTCAACCATAAAAGATAGAACAAGTGAGGTAAAACGTTCTGAAGAGAAGATAAACTTAACATACGTAGCAAGAGTGCCTGGAGCTATTATTCTTCTATGATTTTTGCACAGAAACACCTCTTCCAGCAGAGGTGAAACATGGCTGCAGGTGAAGGTGCGTGGCTGCGCGCGCGTGCAGTTAATGAGGCCACCCTGTTTTTAAGTCAAGGTTGGTTGAGCCGAGCGTGCTTGCTTGTGAGACGCGGGCAGCCCTCGAAGACGAAAGAAGGCACTGCAGTCATCCATCTCAGGCTCGCGGATGACAAGCAATCTCCCCTGCACAGTCCCGGGGAACAGTTACACCGTCACAGTCACACGGCTGACTTTGCTCAATTAGTCTCTGTTGCAATGTAGAGCACTCAAAAAATAGATCATACTGGGAATAAAACGTCTAAAGATAGAAATAGAAGCAAAAGACCTCCGGTAAAAACAGGCATGAAATGTCTAGGAAACCTTACACAAAGGCGTAGGCGGTTAATTGGCTGAAAATAAGAAAAGCGACAAAAACAATTAGTCAATCTGGGCGAGAAATGTACTTTTGAGAACGTTATTCAGAGCCTTTTCAGATGAACATGTAGGCTTACATGTTACAGCAAGTGCTGTCAAGCCTCCACGCAGTATATAACTACAAATGTGGCTGATCCAATAAGGCAAACAGCAGCTTTCTGAAGAAGATTACTTAAACAAGCATTGGCCGCGCGGCCGTGAAACTGACACGGCCGCGCAGCCGTGAAAGTAATCGCGAGCGTCCAGATGGCGAGGGAAGCCATATGGCGCCTGATCGCGCGTGCACGCTCGCGTGAACGCAAGCTGGTCGCCAGCAAAAGCCACTGTTTGCACTTCCAAAACCCGCTTACTAAAACTCTCGCCAGAGCAGCGCATGCGCTGGCTCAGGCGAGACCTAAAAAAGAGCCTCGCTACCATACCCCCAAGGCAGACTTAGACTTAGCTCTCTCTACAGGGTCACCCCCAAACTTTTGGTCTCCACCCCTCTTGCTTTCTGAACCCGTTTTTTGTTGGCTTTTAGGGCTCTGTGCACTTTACCACTGCTAATCAGTGCTAAAGTGTTTGTGCTCACTCCCTAAGGCATACTTAATTTACTTATAAGTCCCTAGTAAAGTGGTATACCATTTACCCAGTGTACGTAAATTAAATGCTACTAGTGCGCCTGCAGCACTTATTCTGCTGTCCACTTAAGTAGCACTTTAAACAAGTCTCAGGTACGAGAAATGGTTAATTTCCAAAACCTCCGACAAAGGACTAATCACAGACATGTACAATATGATTAGACAGGGCCCAGTGGCGCAGGCTACCCCGAGCCAGAGGCGATGGGAAAAGGAACTAGGGGGGAAACTCACCCGGAAAGACTGGGAGGGGATCTATTTTAGAGCGAAACACACAGCGCGCAACGTTGCTAGTATAGAGTCCGCCATGAAGATTGCGACCTACTGGTACCTCACACCAGTGAGACTTAATAGGGGTAATCCGCAGTGGAGCCCCACCTGTTGGAAGGGATGCGACCATGCAGGTACACTACTACACATCTTATGGGAATGTCCGATACTGACGGAATACTGGTCTAAAATCTTAGACACCGTAGATGCACTCTTTGACACCCAGATACTGAGGCTCCCAGTCTATGTCGTCTTAGGGTTGCCTAACCCCATTACGTACCCACTTAAAAGCTTGCGAGGGCGCCAGATGGCCTTGGGGGCGGCACTGCAAAACATCTTGGCTCATTGGGGCACTGCTACACACCCTACATACACTGGATGGCTTCATAGATTGTGGTTCATTCTGGGAATGGAACGGATCTCTTCTACTCTACATAACACAACAGATTCCTTCATGGAAATATGGCATCCTTTCGTGACGCTTCTTTCCTCTGAGTTTAATGAGCTTACGCAACCAAAGTATTTGCGGGTATTACGTCTCAATAGCCTGTGGTCCGCACCATCGCCCACGCCCGATACGTAGATCTCGAGACGGAAGACAGCGACAAGGAAGGGAGTAACAGGATCAGGAGGAGTGCCGGCACCGGGGGGGGGGGGAAGGGGGTCAGTTTTGTTATCTTGGTCTTTTTTTTTGTTTTTTTTTTGGTCCTTTTGTTATTTTGCACCTCAATACGGGGACAGATGTAAAAGCGGAATACTTTGCTACGCACTCAGAACAATGTGTAGCATATCCTGCAATGTGGGGGTTATCCACAACATGGCCTGATTATGATGGTCCCCCAAGTTATAGATTTCTGTGCCTTAGGTTCTGTCGTATGGCTGTGCTTTCTTTTTGGGTGAAAATCAATAAAATACATTTAAACATAAACAAGTCTCAGGCCTGCCATTGCAGTCTGAGTGCAGTTTTAAACTGCCAATTCGACCTGGCAAAATAACCCTTTTAACAAATCTAAAACTCCGGTTTTTATACACATAAGTCACCCCTAACATAGGCCCTAAACAACTCATAGGGCAGGGTGAATTGTATTTAAAAGGTTAGCCATGAACCTTTAAGTGTTACATGTCCTGGTAGTAAAAAACTCACACATTCGTTTTTCACTACTGTGAGACCTACCTCTCTCATGGGATAACATTGGGTTACCTAATTACAAATAATAAGTGATAACTTTTTCTTGGGGCAGGTAGAAATATCATGTTTGGCGTCCAAAGAATTGTAATTTAAAACCCTCTGTAAGGATAAACTCGGATATTAGGTCACAATTCTAAAAAAGTCCCTTTTACAAAGTTGGCATTTTCTTGTCCTAGTCTTTGGTTCCTGTACCTGGGTCATAAGACTAGGTATAGTTGGCAGTTGGCCTTTGTGTATTCCTCCCAGACAGTCACACAAAAGGGGGACTGGGTGTTGGCAGGATGGACCATGGACCATCCTGACAGGATGGGGGGGGCAGAGCTGTGCACAGCACCACCTGCACTTCAAAGAAGCTGCCTCAGTCCACACAGAAAGAAATTCACACTAGCCCTTTGTTCCCCCAGACATCCTGGAACCAGGAGAGGGAGGAAGAAAATTCTAACACCATCTGTAGGGAGAAAATTCTAGAAGTTTCTTCCACTTCAAAGCATTCGCCAGGTATAACATTAGGACTCTCAGACCCACTCTTCAGTGCTCTCCTGGACCTCTGGATACTACAGAAGGACTGCCCTACTGCCAGAGGACTGCCCTGCTGTCTGAGAAGGAAGACTGAACCTGCTCCCGTCATCCCAGGCAACCTGAAGTGACTCCCAGGGTCATAGCAAGCGCCAGAGGCCTCCTAGAAACTGCCTTGCTGACCTGCTGCAACTGGACCTACCTGGACCTACCTGAGCCTTGCTGGCCTCTGCAAGAAAGAGTCCCTGATCCCCAAGAGGTAACACCCCAGGTCAATCAATCAATCAATCACAGAATTTGTAGAGCGCACTACTTACCCGCGAGGGTCTCAAGGCGCTGGGGAGAGAAAGGGGGGGGGTGCTGCTACTGGTCGAACAGCCAGGTCTTGAGTAGCCTCCTGAAGGTCAGCAGGTCTTGGGTCTGTCGTAGGCTTAGTGGAAGGGTGTTCCAGGTCTTGGCGGCTAGGTGTGAGAAGGATCTGCCGCCGGTGGTTGTTCTTCGAATGCGAGGGACGGTGGCGAGGGAGAGGTCGGCGGAGCGGAGCTGGCGGTTGGGGACGTAGAAGAAGAGTCGTCTGTTGAGGTAGGCTGGGCCAGTCTTGTGGAGTGCCTTGTGTGCGTGGATGAGGAGTTTGAAGGAGATTCTCCTGTTGACGGGGAGCCAGTGCAGGTTCCTCAGGTGGGGGGTGATGTGGCTGTGGCGTGGTACGTCGAGGATCAGGCGTGCAGAGGCGTTTTGTATGCGTTGCAGTCGCTTGATGAGCTTGGCCGGGGCTCCCGCGTAGAGGGTGTTCCCATAGTCGAGTCTGCTACTGACGAGGGCCTGGGTGACTGTTCTTCTTGTATCTGTCGGGATCCACCTGTAGATCTTGCGAAGCATGCGGAGGGTGTTGAAGCAGGAGGAGGAGACTGCGTTGACTTGCTTGGTCATGGAGAGCGTTGAGTCGAGGATGACTCCCAGGTTGCGTGCGTGGTCGGTGGGTGTCGGGGCTGCTCCCAGCGTCGTTGGCCACCAGGAGTCGTCCCAGGCTGAGGGGTTGGAGCCGAGGATGAGGACCTCTGTCTTGTCCGTGTTCAGCTTTAGTCGGCTGATCTTCATCCAATCGGCGACGGCCTTCATTCCTTCATGGAGATTGGATTTGGCGGCGAGGGGGTCCTTGGTGAGGGAGAGGATCAGTTGAGTGTCGTCGGCGTAGGAGATAATGTTGAGGTCGTGCTGTCTGGCGATGCGTGCGAGCGGGGCCATGTAGATGTTGAACAGCGTTGGGCTGAGGGAAGATCCCTGGGGTACGCCGCAGATGATCTCGGAGGCTTCGGATCGGAAAGGTGGGAGGCGGACTCTCTGGGTTCTGCCGTCGAGGAAGGAGGTGGTCCATTCCAGGGCCTTGTCTCGGATCCCTGCGTCGTGGAGGCGTGCGCGTGGTCCTGGCTGTTGACGGGATTAGAGAGCACTCCTCTGAAGAAAAGGGAGAAATCCTGAAGTTTTGGGCTCTTTGAGACCACAAAGAGGCCAGTTCGCGCTAAGATCTTGCTGCCCGCAAGGACTGCCAATGCAAAGCTCCAGTGGCCCAACTCTTCACGCTACAGTAACTGTCAGTGATAAAACGCAAGATCTGCAATGTGAGATCTGCACTTTGAGTTACAGCATCGACACCCAGGGGTGACCGCCAACGCGAGGCTCCAGCAACGACCGTCCACAATGCCCGACGGAATCTTCGCACCAGAGAAACGACCATCTGCAAAGCCCAGCCTGCTCTACGCTCTATGGCATCAACCCGCCGCGCTCTCCCTGCCCCTCGCGGCGTCCTCCACTGCAAACTGACCAATTTGGGCTGGACTTTGAGCAGGTAACTTTTTCAGTTGCACTTACCTGGTCCCTGTATCTAGACCGGGCTCCATCACAGAAAGCCTGAACTTGTGACTTCCCCCCAGTCTAGCACAACTAGATAACGGTGAGTAGCGCTTTGTGCTTTTAGGCACTATACTTACCTTAAATCTTTGAAATTGCATATCTTCAGTACTGATTGTATATTTGTTGTTTTTGTGTCAAGTAATATATTATATTTTACTCTATTTTTCTAAATTGGAGACGGATTTTTCTTGTCTTGTGTCTTCACTTTATTAGTGTTTGCGTGCTGCATAAATACTTTACACGTTGCCTCTAAGTTAAACCTGACTGCTTTTGTTTCAAGCTACCAGAGGGTTAACACAGGTTTAGTGACTTTTTGTGGTTCATGCTGACAAGGATTGTGGCTGTTACTTGAGAACGGCTCACACCCCCCTCAACCAACAACCTAATTTCTCACACATACCACTTCATCTTCTTATGCTTCAGTTTTCTTAGCTTTAAAACCGGGAATACATGGAAAGGGATCTAAGTCATTAACATGCATGCTTTACCATGCATGTTTTACAGCGTGTTGTGTATATATATATATATATATATATATATACATACATATATATATATATATACCTATCTCTGTGTGTGTATATATACATTTATATACAAACATAAAAATATATATGTATGCACACACACATATATCTATGTGTGTGTGTGTACATATAAATGTATGGGTGTATGTGTATGTTTACACTATTATAATACATATATATTTTTAATTCTTTTTTGAGGGGTTCCTCTTAAACCTCCCCTTTCTTTATAAATGTTTTACATTTGTGGGGCTATCCCACCCAAAAGCTCTTTTTTGAATCCTTTACCTCTCTTTACCACTGCCCTCCCTTGAAACCTAAAAACCCCTTATTACCCTTTATTCTTACCCAACTCTAAATCCTAAAAACCCCTTACTACCCCTTACCCATCCCTGAACCCAAAAAAAAGCAGTACTAATCCTTGCCCCATACCATCTCTGAAGCCTAAAAACTCCTTACTATCCATTACCTTTACCTATCCCTGAACCCCAACAAACCCTTATTATCCCTTACCCTTACGCTTCCCTGAACCCTTAATACCCATTACTCTTACCCATCCCTGAACCCTAAAAGCCCTTTACTACCTATTACCCTTTCCCATGCCTGAACCCTAAAAAAAACTAACTACTCTTCATTTCTACCCATTGCTGAAACCTAAAAATCCCTTACTACCCATTACCCTTACCCATCCCTGAACCCTAGCAATCCCTTAATACTAGGGCACAAGTCCTAAAAAAAGAAGAGGGGGACTAACCAGGTTAGGCAGTATGCAAGTGACATTGTGACGTGTGACATCACGGCGCTTGACAGCGTACATGGCATCACAGGAAGTGGCATCACAGCCCATGACCTCAGAGAGGATGTGACATCACAAGAAGTGACATCAGATCTTAAGACCACACACATATGTTTAGGAGGTCTATTTTGGGTACTTTTGAGCACATTTCAATATTTAACAAATTAGATTCTGCATCGGGGTTGTGCCAAAAATGTGACGCAACCCAGACGCAAAATCTGGGCCTCAACTTATACATTTATTTTTTTAAACCCTGCCACAAAGAAATTGGCAACAAGGAGTAACATGGCGGTAAATCTGTTCTGCTTAGTTGGGTGCAAAATCTGCATTTTAAATTATCTTATGGGGTTACAGCACCTGCTGTACAGATCTTTGTGTGCCAACTAAATCTCAGGGAATAATAATAATGATCAGATAACTCTGGAGGTTAATATGTTTGCAGGAGAGTATAGTCCTAGTTTTGAATTAAAGTAGCATAGAGGGTTAATGTGTCTCTGGCAAAGCACATTATCTAACGTGCAGATGACAGATTTTTATTTCATGTAAAGGGGGAAGTGGGTTACTGCTTTAACACGGAGATCCGTTTAAAACTTGCAGTTCATAAATTATAATCCTTCTAATATAGCACAGTGAGCTATGAAGGATATGTGGCTCCTACACCTTGTAACCCTCTCTGTCTTATGTAACACATCCTGTACATTGATTTACATACATATAATTTAGTGTCAATGTATAATGCATGCGTGATGTAAAGCACTCTGACCCCCTGCATTGGGATGAGTAGCAATATAGCGCTATAAAAGAAATAAAACAAAATAGTGGTATTTAAATTATTTTTGTAAATCCTGGGACAGACCAACACATCTAACATTCCTACAGTGCATGCATATCTCTTATATGAAGGGGCTGAACAAAGTCAAAAGCACGCCTCTCTTAATTACCTGTGAAGTGATCAGGTGTGTGCCTTTGTTTCCCCTCAATTACATTTAGGTATGAGGCTCCCGATAGGTCCCAGGTAGGATACTCCAACAAAAGGAGGCCTAATGTCCCCTTAACTTTGGCCTTTGTTATAGGCCCATCTGGAATCTGAAGAGCCCCCCCCTTCCTGCACGGTGCTGCTCTGAACAATGCGCAGGCACTGCTGAATGTGTCCCAGTGTCTGAAAATTACACCAGGACAAGTTTAGCATATTTCTATGGGGCTCAACCTCTTGTCATGGATGAGGAACAGCCGCCTTAAACTGAACTCAGACAAGACGGAAGTCCTCATCCTGGGCTCATCACCCTCCGCCTGGGACGACTCCTGGTGGCCCCCGGCCCTGGGCACCGCGCCCAAGCCAACGGACCACGCACGCAACCTGGGCTTCATCCTGGACTCCTCCCTGTCGATGACCAGACAAGTCAACGCCGTCTCATCTTCATGCTTCAACACCCTGCGCATGCTCCGCAAGATCTTCAGATGGATCCCCACTGAAACCAGGAAGACCGTCACCCAGGCACTCGTCACCAGCCGACTGGACTATGGGAACACCCTCTACGCCGGAACCACAGCCAAACTTCAAAAGAGACTCCAGCGCATCCAGAACGCCTCCGCACGACTCATCCTGGACATCCCCCGACACAGCCACATCACCGTGCACCTGAAAGACCTGCACTGGCTCCCCGTCAGCAAGAGAATCACGTTCAGACTCCTCACCCACGCACACAAGGCCCTCCACGACCTGGGCCCAAAGTACCTCAACGACCGCATGACCTTCTACACGCCCACACGCCAGCTACGATCAACCAGCCACGCCCTCGCCACCGTACCACGCATCCGCAGAACCACCGCCGGAGGAAGATCCTTCTCCTACCTGGCAGCCAAGACCTGGAACTCCTCCCCACTCACCTTCGGCGAACCCAGGACCATCTCTCCTTCAGGAAGCAGCTCAAGACCTGGCTGTTCGAGCAGTAACTTACCCCCTCCCCCAGCGCCTTGAGACCCTCCCGGGTGAGTAGCGCGCTCTATAAATGCCGTGATTGATTGATTGATTGATAGGAGACGGCGTCACTACTCCTATCAACTATTCCTGTGAAAAGATTGGGTAGACGTTGTCTACCCGCGTGTACCCTCTACTTGTGCCCTGCTCAATACCTCATACCATCCCTGGAAAACATGAGCCATTGAATCCCTTACACCACGGGTCTTCTAACTGAGGGGAGGGCCCCCCTAGGGAGGCCTCAAGTGATCTTGGGGGGGGGGGTGTGGAGGGAGGGTGGTCCAGGCTCCTGCTAAAAGAAGCATTATGCTGATAACAGTGCTTTGTTTTCATGGTGGGAGGGGGATTGGCAGTAAGCCGCTCTGTCATGGGCCATCTTTTATCATGTATATCCTGGCTGAGAGGGGGTGTCAAAGTAGAAGGGGCTCCAAATATTCTTCATACCCCAACACCCCATTTCTAATAATCACACTGTGGATATTTTTACATGTTAGTAAGGCCTGCCTGACCAGAAGAGTATGTTTGGCAATCATGTATTTGATTGCATTTTTAAAACGGTAACGTAACTTAACTGCAATGTTTAAATAAGTTTAGACATATTTAAACTCTGCCAGTTTAATAGAATAATTGTGAAAATTTTTGAAAGGGGGTCCCATTGACTTTTTATTTTCACTGGAGGGGGGGGGGAGGGCACGGCATTAAAAGTTTTGAAGACCATTGCTTTACACCTACCCAGTTCCCACCCATTACACCTTAAAACTATTTTGTTAAATTACATACAACCTGGCAGAGGCATTTGCACGTGTTATTCTTACTTAATGCGCAACTGTGCGTGGATTTTCACTCTTTAAAGTTTTTTTTTCTATGCTAGTTCCGATTTACTATTGCCAGGAGTAATGAACCAATTGTTTCCTGCATGAGAGTTGACAGGAAAAAAAGTTTCCGAATGCCCAAATCAAGCATGTTTGGTGAGTATTTATACACATTTGTATGGCATTCCCAGACGGACTGCCAACTACCGGCAGATCTTTGTGTGAGCAAATCTATATTAAGAGTGTAACATTGTAGTTTGAGAATTGCAAACTTGGTTTCACGCTCCTAAAAAAGTATATTAGCACGTGTAAGGCAAGTGCGTAAGGAGCTTTTTTAATAAGGTCCATCCAGTGTGTCTAACTCGCAAAGACTCTTCTGTGAGTAACTATGACTTGTTGCTGAATTTCCAGGAGTAAACCACACCTGCTTATGCAAACCACATTTTGTGCCTGTCCCTCCCCTCCCGAAACCTCACCACATTTGGCTACGTTCCCTCCCTGTGTCAGACTTGGCCGCCTGCCTCTCCCGGTGTGATAAGTTTTTATAGCATCGTAAAAGGCAAACATATTGTATTTGTGAATGTTAGTGGTGGCCACTGATTTAAAAACATTTCCGAGTAAAGTCAAAAGTACACAGCACATTTTCAGACGCTAGATGATAAAACAAGTAGACAATCGGGGGCATTTCGGAAACGCATCGGACTCTGCTCGGTCAGAATGAGGGTGAAAGAGGAGGTGTGGGGTTTTCTGTACCTGTGAAGTTCCCAGAAGCACCCGGGCTTGTGACGGACGTTGCCGCTGGCCTGGGGTCAGTGCTCTGCTAAGAGGGCTGGTTTTGCTGCACAGTGCGAGCCGCAGCGCGTGACTCACGTTTCCTCGCACACGACACCCGATGACGATGTTGCGTGGGTCGCCCGTGTTAGGGCGCGTGGAGATGCCACCGCGCAGGAGGTGTCACACACTCATAGCCGCCTCATTCATAATTGAAGAAGTCCCTCGAGTGTGTGGCACGTGGGAGGAAGCGCTGCAGTCACGATATTATGTAACCGCCCATCTCTTTAGTGAAGTGTGACTCCAAAGCGCAGGGGAGGAAGCTGCTGTACTATGTGTTACCGGGGCCTGCGACACAGGGCCGGCTTTAGCAGTGGTGGCTCCCAGTGCAACTATGTTTGTTGGCGTCCCCCAATGACCCCCTTCTCTGTGAATTCCCTCACTACCGCCCTCAAGACTCCATAACCACACTCTCTCACATGCTTTTCTTTTGTAGCGCTACTCATACCAATGTAGGGTGTCAGAACACTTTACATCACACACAGGTTACACCGAGACAATGAATCACAGGTGTGTAAATCAGTATATAGGAAATGTTACATAAGACAGAGTACTACAATCAGTATATAGGAAATGTTACACAAGACAGAGTACTACAATCAGATGCCATCCATACTGTTAGGCAGTATAGATTAAGAGTGCTTGATCTGGAGAAGCACAAACTCAGGATTTAAAAGTACCACTATGGTTGGGGGTTGTCTTTAAAAATAAGAATTGATTTCTACTTAAATGAATCTTTTTTTGCAACATTAGGATAAAAGACTGGGCAAAAATCATAACGCTCTAACCTATACCTTTCAGTTTACAAGCAGCTCTTTGATACCAGTTACTAGCTCACTGTACTATATTAGGATTTTAATTTATAAATTGCAAGTAACAAAAGGATCTCTCTGACAAATGCAGTAACCCACTGAACTATTTACATTATATGCACTTCTGTGATCCGCATGGTTACACGTGCTTTGCAGCTGGCATATTAACCCTCTGCGCTACTTTATGATGAGTCAAAACCTCAACTAAAAAAAAAACCTGGATCTCTCCCCTGCAGGTCCATTAACCACCAGTTATCTTGACATTTTTATTGTTGCTTTGACATTTTTATTGTTGCTTGAAAATTGCTGGAGGCTAGGAATGCCGCAGCAGGTCTTTTAAATCCATTATATATTTGACAATACAGCACCCGGTGCAGTGGCACCGATCGCACCGCCCTAGAGCCGGCCCTGTTGCGACACACACCTATAGGGTCCATATGGGCACCTGAGGTTACCAGAAAAGAGGTGATCTGCAGCCATTATGGACAATGAAAACAGTAAAATGAGAGCTTTTGAAACATTATTTAGGGGAATTTATTTTCCTCGTTGACTAGCATTGAAGTTGTGGCAATCTTAGGCGGGAGAAAGCTAAATAAGACCATTTGTGCCTCTAATGATCCAGAAGCTGCTGTCTGTAGGCATTTATGCGCAAGGCCTTCAGGGACTACCATGGAAAGTGATGGGAATTAAAACACAGTGGAAGCGTACTGAGACCACTGCAGGCCACCATAGGCTACCCGAGAATGGGAACAGCCAAGGGCTACCAGAGGCCAACAAGAGGCTAGCATAGGCTAGCTGAGAATGAGAACAGCCAAGGGCTATCAGAGGCCATCAAGAGGTTGATATCAGGCACCAACGAGGCCTCCAGAAGAGGCCGCAGGTGTAATCAGGCACGGTGGAATCATAGTATATTGGTTCCCTCAATCACACTGAGTGGGCTGACATCTTTTTAGATGCAATTTGATTTTTTATGGAATCTGATTAAGGACATAACATCGAAAAGGAAGGTATGTTATGAGGTTTTATAACAATTAACCTTTGAGCTTGGAATGACCAAGAACAGGGAGATTGATTCCCTTGTCCTTACTTTAACCAAAATGCTGGTCCTAAAGAATTTGGCAAATATTAAACACAGTTGATACTCGGTGGGCATACATTGGCAATATCATACAACCTAGTGCCTTTCACAGGTGAGTTAACAAATCAAATTATGCATGGGTATGGATGTAGTCTATTTAAGGTATGTGTGTAATTGATGACACGCCCAGACCTGAATTAAGTATGGTGGGGATTGCTGTTTTACTATAAGAAATTAATTTTTACTTAAATGTATTGTAAATAATAATTGGATTTGGAATGTGCTATATAACTGTATGTCTCTGTTTAATGGTTTAGTAGGATGTAGTGATGTGGAGCTGTGTATTTATTCATATTTATGTTTGTTTTTTTTGTAAACAGATTTTATTTATCAAATGACACATATGGAGCAGCGCTCTGTGACCCAGAGACGTCTGCACAATCAAGATTCAACATTATGAGTTTCACTTTTCACAAAGGAATGCAAGGAGAAAATAAGAGCAATACAGATGAAATATGTCAAATGAAACCCCCCCCCCAAATCCCCCCTCACCCCGTCGCACTAACAGCCTCATAGATAACAGCCTAGCTGTACATTATGCTCCATTACCACTCGCCCCAGAAACTGAAATACCAAATAACAACATCCTGCACCAGCGAAGAATCATCAATCCGGGTGGAAGTGCCCCGGTGCAGCAACCGGCTCAAGTAGCAGGCCCCGATAGTCTGCCCAACGCTTCCACACTTTAAAGTGCTTCTGCAGGCACCCTCTTGCAATGAAAATGGGAAGTTCCAGGCCCATGCAGAAGTCCAGACCCTTCTTCCATGTCGACACCAAGGGTGGCGTCGGCGCCTTCCATGCCCTAGCAACATCCCTTTTAGCTAAGGTAAACCCCAACAGCATAAGATGACGTTTATAGACATTGCCCCCGATTCCATCCATAACATGTAAAATCACCAGTTTCGGCGAATGGGGCAAGTCCCAGCCCAGCACTTCAGAGAGACAAGTCACCACCCCTCTCCAGAACCGTGACAAAGAGAGACAGTACCAAACCGTGTGCATCAGGGTCCCCTCCTCCCGCTCGCATCTAAGACATAGAGGGGAGGCCACCAATCCCGCCCTCCACAGCCGGACCCGCGTAAAATAGACCCGGTGCAAATATTTAAGCTGAACTAGGCGCAGCCGCACCGCTATGGCCGCCCCCGAGGGGAGGCCAGAGCCTCAGTCCAGTCCTCTTCATCAAGTGGACCTACATCTTCCTCCCAGGCCCCTCTAAGCTTCAGTAGTGTGGGGGAGCTGTGAGTCACCAGGGTTTGGTAGATCTTAGAGATTTTATTATCTTGGAGGTCCCCCATAAACACCTTCGCTTCTATCGGGCTAAACTCCGCCAAGGACTCCAGGCCCTCTAAGCTAGGGGAAAGGGCGTGCCGAAACTGTAAATATTTATAGAATTGGGTTTTTGGCATCTGAAAATACCTCTGTAGGTCTTGAAAGGATCTCAGAGTCACCCCCCGCATGACATCCCCCAGGGTAGAGATACCAATGTTGTCCCATCCACGGAACCCTGACAGCGTAGCTAATTGCAGCAGGCGACCATTGTTCCATAGGGGGGTCTCCCGTGTCAGTTTATTCCACCACCCCATCCTCCGCAAGGCTTGTCGCCAGAGTTGAAAGACCACTTGTGTTGCCGGCGGCAGGGATCTTCGCACCAGTGCCGAATATAGAATCGTATGGAGGGAGAGATCCCCCATAAGGCGCCGCTCCACAGCATATGCAGGGTCATCTCTATTCCCATACCACCACTTATTCAAGACAAGCAGGTGCGAGGCCATGTAGTACGATAATATGTCAGAGGTCGCCAGCCCACCGCAGTACGTGGAAAGGAAACATGTCCGTAGGGCAATTTTGGCCACACCTCCGGCCCATAGAAACTGGCCTAAAGCCGCATTGACCTGCCTAAACCATCTAGGAGGAATCGGGTTGGGGTAATTCTGCAATTGATACAGCAAACGGGGGAGCGAGACCATCTTAAAAATGGCCTATCGGCCATAGATCGACAAAGGCATATGTGACCATATCTTGAGATCGTTCCGTACACGCTCCCAGACCAGAGCCAAGTTCCGCTCCCATGCCACAGTAGGTGAATCCGATAGAAAGACCCCGAGATACACAATCCCGCCGGTAACAACCCGGACCGACGAGGCCCAGGCGCCCAAACCCGACGCATCCCCCAGGACCACAGGATAGACTTGCTGGGATTCAAGTAGAGGCCCGATGACTCCCCGAAGATCTGCATTATACGAAGCAGCCGCGGCCCCGTCCTATCCACATCCATAAGAAAAAATAAAACATCATCAGCGTATAAGGCAATACGATCCGACAAGCCATGCACCCATTCGAAGCCGGTCACCTGCGCATCCATGCGCACCCAAGCGGCTAAAGGTTCGACCGCCAGCGCAAACAAGTAGGGAGACAACGGGCATCCCTGCCGGGTACCCCTCCCAAGCGAAAAAGTGGAGGAGGTGGAGCCCGCGACGCGTACCGCCGCAGTGAGATCAGTGTAGAGTAGGGACAAGTAGGACAGGAAGCGAGGACCAAGATTTAACCTGCGTAACAGCGGGAAGAGGTAAACCCAGCTGAGGGAGTCAAACGCCCTGTCCATATCTGCCAAGAGGAGCGCCGCCCGCGTGCCGAGCCCCTGGATAGCGGCCACTGCCACCTGTACGCGGCGGTTATTATGTCTAGTTGCCCTCTGAGGCATAAACCCGGCCTGATCAGGGTGCACTAAGGTGGTAATGTGGGTCCGCAAGCGATTGGCTAGTGCCTTGGCCAGTATTTTGGCCTCCACATTTAGAAGCGAAATGGGACGGTAGGAGGCGTGTTGTTCTGGGGGTCTACCGGGCTTATGAAACACCACCACCTCCGCGTGTCTCCAATCCCGAGGAAGACGGCCCCGATCGCAGGACTCCTCCACCACCCGCAGGTAATGGGGCCCAAGCTGCAGAAAGTATTTCTTGAAAAATTCACAAGGAAACCTATTTGGCCCGGGGGCCTTACCCGAATTGAGTTCTCCCAAGGCGGCACCCATCTCCTCCTCTGTAAGCGGGAGATCGAGCTCGGCCCTTGCCTCATCAGACAGAGCCCGTGGCGGGAGGTCATCCAAAAACCGGCCTATTACGTCCTCGTGAAGGCATTCCCTGGGGGCGTACAACTCCGCAAAATAGGAGGAAAAACTCTCAGCAATGTCAATGACGTCCGTGAGGGGCCCCCCAGTCGGGTCAACAATACCAGGAAGGGGCTGGGCATGAAACATCCCCTGGCACAGCCGATGAAGCATCTTGCTGGACCTGTCACCCCACTGGTATACCCTACTACGCGTCGCCAACCAAATAAGACGGGCCTCATCCCGAAGAAGAGCTGCATAGTTCTGTTGCGCCAGCAGCAACAGTTGCCGTATGTGCTCACCCCCTTCGCCCCTACTACGATGTTCGAGCCCTGCAATATTAGTCTCTGCCAATAGCAGAGCCTCCCTCTGAGCCCTGCGGGCCGCTGCGCAAAAGGAGATATCAAAGCCCCGTAGAGTGGGCTTCAGTGCCTCCCATAGAGGTTCAGCCCCAGAGACCGACCCAACATTAAGTGACAAGTATTGGTCAATGGCGCCTTCCAGGCATTCCCTGTAATCCACCTTCTGGAGATTCCACGTCGAGAGGCGCCAGCGGAAGGGCTGCGGTGTCCAGCCCATCCGGACCGTCAAGGTAATCGGCGAGTGATCTGAGAGACCCCTGGAAGGATGTCTGCCTCCACTACCCTATTCGCTGCCACCTGAGGGACAAACAAATAATCAAGGCGAGAGAAGGAATTATGAACTGCAGAGAGATACGTGTAGCCCTGAACATTCCGGTGCATCCGGCGCCAGGGGTCCACCCAATCAAGCCCAGACACCAAAGAGAAAAGCTTCGTGACCTGGCTAGCGGCCGCACTCTCCCCCGGCCTCCAGCGATCCCGGGTCACATCAAGCACGTCGTTCCAATCACCCCCAACTATAGACAGGCCGTCAGGCATATCCGCCCATAAGGACATGAGCCGCTCCACCAAGCCCCACGAAAGCGGAGGGGGGGCATATACACAATCTAGAATCACCAGTTCCTGTCTGACCATGCCCTGCAGGAATAAATAGCACCCTTGGGCGTCAGCCCACGTCTTCACGTGCGTGTATAGGACCCTGCGGTGAATCATAATCGCCACCCCCGTGACCCCCTTACAAACCCTGAATGGAACACGTGGACATAGCCATAACGTTGGAGGCAGAGCGCTTTCGAACCCATAATCTGTGTTTCTTGGAGCATGAGTACATCAGCATGAGCCCTCTTAGCCTGCTGGAGAACAGCCCCCGCTTAATTTTGTCCAGGACCCCCCTGACATTCCAGCTCACTATTCTAAGAGTCCCGGGGGACGCCCGAGAGCCATCACCTGCGGCCATGAAAGATCCCTATGGGAAACACTGGTACATGAGAAAGCAAGTGGTGCATACAAGGAGCCCTAAGTATTCTGTTGCAAAGTGCGACCTGTTGAAAACAACATAAACAAAAACAACCCAACAATCCCCCCACCCAATACTTCAAGAACAATGAAGCATCTGTCGCGGCGAGTGCGGCCCGCAGACCCAAACAGGGAGTCCCGGCCCACCTCGACCAATGGAGCCCCAAGTTACAGCCCAAAATCAGCAGGCCCCCACTCCGTCGGAAGGTCCAACAGAGAAGCCGGCCCGCACATGGAGTCTTTCGATCCAAACAGTGATATCAAAGTTACAGAGGACTGCAATCTTCCCCAACTATTAGGAAGCCAATGGAGTCTGCTGGGAGGCAGAGCCGGCCTGGAAGGACGTACTGCAGGAGCGTGATCGACGATTAGACCTGGAGGGCTGGCGATCTTTGAGCTTCTTGTGGGGCTTCCCACGAGCTGCCTCGCTGGAAGAGGAATCGGACTCCCTCAGAGGAGGCGTGTGGGGACGCAGTCGCACCGTCTCATCTGTCCACTGAAACACCTCTTCCGGCGAGTCAAAGAAATGCGTGCGGGATCGATACACCACCCGCAACCGGGCTTGGTACAGCAGCGCATAGGGAAGCTTAAGATCACGAAGTCGGGCCTTGGCTGCCAAAAAAGACTGCCGCCGCTGCTGAACTAACTTCGTATAGTCCGGGAAAATCAATATGCGCGCATTGTCAAAGAGCAAAGGTTCCTTGGCCCTGGCCTGTTTGAGTATCACATCACGGTCATGGTAGTTCAGCAGCTTTGCAATAACTGGCCTCGGGCGGGCACCAGGTGGAGGCTTCTGAGCGAGAGCCCTGTGGGCACGCTCAATGATAAAACAACGGGACAGGGTCTCCGGAGGAAGCCAGCTCTCCAGCCACTGAGTGAGGAACTGTTCCATGTCCCCCCCTTCACACCCCTCCGGAAAACCCACAAATCGGAGATTGTGGCGCCTGGCCCTCCGCATCCTCCACGCGTGTCGCCAAACCCCGCTGGGATGTCTCGAGGGCAGCCACCCGCTTCCGCAGGCCGGTTACCTCGTCCTCCACTCCTGAAACACGCGTTTCAGCCTCGGTGATACGGGCCACAGCGTTCCGCAGGTCCTGCCGAAGGAGCATGACATCCGATCCAACCGCCCCAATTTTAGCATCAATGACATCTCTGGACTGCGTAATAGCGGCCATGAGCGCAGCATTGTCCGGAATATCTGGCGCAGCCCCCTAAGATCCACCAGGCGCCGCTGCGGCAGCCCCTGGGGCCGTGTATTTATCCAGCGTGCAGTGTTTGGCCGAGCCCCCATTGGCCTGTCCCTCGTCATTGTGCCCGCGGGACCCAACCAACTGTCTGGCCACTCGGCCTCAACTTCTCAGGCCGCCTCGCCTGGAGGCCACAGGCCCGTCCGCGGGAGCAGAAAGGCGTCACACTCCTGTGACCGTCACTGGCCACTCTAAAGCCCCCCCCCAGGTGCAGGAAGAGACAGGGCGAAGAAGGTCCCTGGGGCTGTAGACCGAGGTCCCGTGCGACCCGAACCGGCCGCTGAACACAGGACCACCAACAATCCCCGATGCAGAACTACCGGCAGGGAGCCCCCCCCTCCAGGGGCAGCCAGGTTACAGCGGACCAACTTCAAGGCCCCCACTCACTGCAATGAGGCATCACACCCAAAGTAGTAGCCGCAGCTCCCAGGGTTCAATAATGGAGATCCTGGGGGGGTCACCCCCACTTGCCTCAGGGCCCACGCAGATGCCTACCTCCAAGAGAGTCAGCCGAGGATCCCTACCAACTCCAACGGGCCCGCAATCTGTCTCTGCCGCTGCCAACTCGCGCGACCCAAAATGGCCGCCCGGGCGAGGGCGCGGCACCGTCAACAAAGCTCAGGGCAGAGGAGGGCTCGCCAGCAGTTCTGCTGCCCAGGGGGGCACAATCCCAGCATAGGGTAGCACAGCGGCCGCCAGGCACAAATCTCAGCGCCCTCTCTGCTCAGCTCCCTCGGCAGTCCAACACGACCGCCGAGAGCCCAGACCACCGGCTCCCCGCGGGCCGATCCGGCCGCCGACCTCCCCGCCTCAGATCCAGCAGGAGCACGGGGGAGGGGGACGAGCACACGGACGGCTCCGCTGACGAGTCCCTCGAGCCGCCGCTGCCTACCTCCGCTCCTCGCAAGCCTCCGCCGCAGGGGCACGGCCACAAGCGCAGCAGTTCCTCCGGGACCACAGGCTCACCGCACGCCGGGTACCGGCCTCCACTCCAGGCCGCGGCTCCGGCCTGCGTCGCCCGGCCGCAGCTCAGGCCTCAGCCACCACGGCTCTTCTCGCCAGGATACGGGGCAACTGGAGGCACCGATCGCAGCCCCCACACGCGCCCCACTCGGGACACGATCAGCGCGGAGATATTAGGAGCGGAGGACAGGATAAAGAAGGATAAATGATGAGGCTGGATGGAGCGCGCTTAGCTCACGTCCACCATCTTGGTTTGCCAAGCCCATATTTATGTTTTTTACACAGGAAGTTCATATTGATTTTCTTAAGAGGGAAAAATCTTTGTTGTCCTGAAGAAGGTGGTGTTATAATTTATTTCCACCGAAACATGTCGACACAATTATTGTACTAAATTTGGGGAACAAAATCACATTAGAAAAGGTAATGGTTTCCTCTATGTGTTGTTTTATTGATTCCTACAAATTAGTTTGAATCAATGACAAATGTGATTGTCTTGCTTGTGTCTCTCTTTTTATCACTGTATTTACGTTGTTTTTTGGATTGTCTGATTTTCAAATTTGTTATTAATTTTACTTATGATTCATTTATATATTGATTGAATTTTTATTATTAAAATATTTTCACTTGAAATTTTTAGGTTGAATTGTTCTTGCAACCTCTAAACTCACTCGAGAAAGGGAGTACGAATGTCTTTTGATTTGGTGTTGAATTTGAAATTATGTATCTATAGTGCCTTCCTTAAGGGAGTTGTTTACGGCTGATAACACTTCCTATACAGGCCAAAATGCACTCTTTACCCACCCATCCAGGTTGTATGACGGAACACCGCAAGCATGTACACCACATGCCTCTACCATGCAGTCACTACCCTGACTGTGACGTTACCAAGCGTTTTTTTTACCACGCAAGTCGTTACAACTATTTGCTTTTGGGGCACTGGGCTTTGGAATAGTATAAATTACTATTCCAACTCCAGTCTACGCAACAGTTGGGAAGGTGTTGGACTTGAAAATCCAACAACAGTCCAACAAAACGTCCCTTAAAGGCAAGTAGTTGTAACGACTTGCAGGTTAAAGGAACACGTAATAACGTTGCAGTTGGGGTAATGAATGCGTTGTAAAGGCAGGTCGTTGTTATGACTGCGTGGTAAAGGACATTTCATATATCTGTTATGATGCTGAAGCTTCCTATCCATGTCTCCTTTTCACTTCAGTTTCATGCCCCGATGCGACAACAAAACAAAATAAAAGCACAGCTCTGGTCCTCATGCACAACATCCAAACACTACCCACATAGGTCATATGACACACACTCTTCCATCCACAGCACTCCCATGGAGTAGTGTTCTACACATCATCAAATGTACTTCGTTAGTTCATCATAGGTATGACTTGCTATATAAAAGCAGCTAAAACACAGTACTATACAATGTTCATTGGATAGTAACCAAACCTGCTTTGGTAACAGCTTTGCAGAGTACTGCACGTCAGATCTTTCAGCACATACCAACACTAGGGATAAAGTCTTGAATAAGTTTACACTGTTTATCTCAAACAGCTCAGACATATTTTACCATTTTTGTGCATGTTGTTCAAATAAATTATATGTGCATACCAAGTGTGGAGAACATTGACAAAATCCAATACTTGACACAACCACTAGCTTGTGCCAGTCGTAAATGTGGCCCCTCAAGGCACCCATTTCAGAACACTCCTGGACCTGAAGATCAGAAGAGGAGTGAACCTGCTGTCTGCGACCCAAGAAGAGCCCTGAGGGACTGAACATCCTCTCTCTTCAAATAAGTGGACTCCACGGGTAATACGGGTGACCTGCTGTTAAAGCTACAGGGACACCAGCTACAAGAGGCCTTTTCATCCAATTGCCCAGCTGACCAGTGGCAACTGGGCCTTGACTAGACCCTGCTGTTTGGCCTCTACCGGACATCTTGTAAGTCTCTAAGTGCCCTCCTCCGAGGTCCTAGGAGTCTTTAGAAGTGTATTTCTGTTATGGACTGGGACTTAAAGGACTAAATCATAAGGTCCAATCTTTGACCTGGATGAACCTGGTTGGTGTATCCAACCAGGTCCGACTTTTGGGCGGTGCGACCAGTGCAGCAGCACCTTGGCGCTGTGTTTAACTCTGATGATTAATGTTCCTGCTGAAGAGAGATCGAATTTTGTCTAGTGGCAGTTTCAACTCATCACAGACCTGTATTTTATGTGAATAGCTCAGTGGGCTATTGCTTTTGTCACAGAAATCCTTTTGTTATTTGCATTTCATAAATTACAATCCTAATATAGCACAGTGACCTATGAACTGTCATCAGAGAGCTGCATACAAACTGCATGGTATAGGTTAAAACATTATGGGCCAGATGTAGGAAGCGAAATAGCGATCGCAAACGCTAAAATTCGCAGAATTTCAACGTTTGCGACCGCAAAATAGCCCTGTCCAATGTAGGTAGGAAAAACCTACTCGCAAAATAAGGAATCCCAAATTTTGCAATTCCCTATTTTGCGACTGCCTTTAAGGAATCACAAATTGCGATTCCTTAAATGCAATGCAGGAAGCCCAGAAAGTCTGCGATTTGGGCTTAAGGAATCGCAAATTACCACCAACTTCAAGTTGGTGGTAATTTGCAATTACTTTGAAAAATGCACTTTTTTGCATTTTTCAAAGTGACATGTGGCGCACATACATGCCCCTAGGGCATGTATGTGTGCCACATGTGCACACATACATATTTCAGGGGTGCAACAGGGTGTCCTTTTGACACCCTTGCACCCTTGAAAATGCATTCGCAATTTGCGAGTACCTAATGGGTACTCGCAAATTGCGAATGTCTTCCAATTCATTCCTATGGGCCTCTAGGCCCATAGGAATGAATGGGAAGGTATTCCTTAATTGCGAATCGCAATTTGCAATTCGCAATTAAGGAATATTAAGGAATCGATTCCTACCTCCATTCCATTTTGCGAGTCCTTAATAGCGATTCGCTAAAAATCGCTATTAAGGACTCGCAGAAATGAGTTTATATATTTTTTCCCCAGTCTTAAAGTTTCCTAAAGTGAACTAAAAAGTTTTTTTGGGGTAGAAATATATTCTTATTAGTAAAGCCAACACAAACCACTGTAGTACGTTTTATATCCTGATTTTGTGCTTCTCCGGACTAAACTCTCTTAAAATATACTGCCTACTAGTAAATGTGATTCCTATGCCTTATAATCCTCATTGTATTAAGTAACATTTCCTATAGACTGATTTACACACGTATGATTGATTGGATCTGTAAAATGTGTGTGTGGAATGTAAAGTGCTCTGACACCCTATACTGGTAGGAGTAGTGCTATAAAACAAATCACATTTATGTGAGAGAGAGAGAGGCTATAGGTAGACGAGGTGCACTGTTACAGGGTGATAGTGAGGGAATCTGTGGAGGAGGTCATGGGTGGGCGCTATAAAAGATTGTCGCACTGGGCGCGACCTGCGCCAAGTCTGGCCCTGTATCCGACCCGTGGTCCATTATGGTCAATGTCAAATTGCGCCTAGGTTACGGACTACGGTGACTATTGACTATCATTGGCACCTAGTGCTTCTTGGTGCTATTCCTACTTAAAACTTTAAAAAAATTATATCTCCAGTTTCTTTTATTTTTGTCAATTTGGGTGTAATTTTATTAAATTTTACTTTATTTATCTAACTCGATTTAGGAATTTTACTCGGTTGCATTTTGACTTTATTACTGTTTTGGTCCTGCATAAATACTTTACATATTGCCCTAAGTTCAGCCTGTCTGCTCTGTGCCTAAGCTAGCTGGGAGTTGAGCACGGGTTAAATTAGTGACTTTGAGGGTTCGCTCTGGCATGGGTTGCGATTGTGCCTTTAGGTGAGTATTCACCCACCCCAAATATTAATCCAGTTTCTTACAGCAACTATCCTAAACAGGCTCTCATGAAGATGTAGCATTATCTCAATTCCACCATTTACATCAACTCTTTTCAGCACAGGCATTAAGTCTCAAACAACTCGGTTCTCCTCATCCACACCTCCCTCAACCTGCTAATGGACCTCATCAAGTGCTTCAGCTTCATATGTTAGGTTTATTTGATCGTTATTACCAGTAAAATGTGCTTCAAAGGCACTGTTTTCTATTATATTTTGAAAGATATCAATACATGGAATTCCTAACTCCCTTGTGAGTTTTAAGGTTGGCCACCCCACTTGGGACAAAAACAATGAGCTCCACATAAAGACTGCCTCACCACATACCAAGGACCCCCTCTAGTGAGGGATTAGGTGTATCTGCACTATCTCAAGGTTGTCAAATTGGATGGTCTTGTGTGAACCAGCAACACCGACTGCATCACAGGAAGAAACACTGAGACTCACTTCTGTGGCTGATGATCAGCAAGCTATACCATCGCCACTCCCTGTACCACTCTGCTAGGTGGAGTGGTAGTATACACATCCATGACTGCACTGGTCCTGTTTAGTGAGCTGGATGATCCAGCTACCGCTGCTCCGCTGTAAAAGACCTGGGTGAGTTATCTCAATAATTATTTCCACACCACAAGAGCAGTGGATGGGACGCTGAAGAGATCACTCCTGTATTATGTTTTGCAAAGGAGGAAGTCTGTAAACTCTTTGAGAACCTTCCAGGAACAGGGGCTGACCATGATATAATTATGATGCCACTTTCAATGCACACTTAGATCTGCAGCTGAACCTGGACTAGGAGCGATTTAAGAAAATACTCAACAAAAAGAAGGAGCGATAAACACTAGTTTCTATTTCCATCTAAAGGAGATGGCCAGCATCTGCATGACGACGACCAGCATAAGGAAGTCAGAGAGCAGATCATTTAGGGATACAAATTGTCAGTGTTGAGAAGACTAATCCTTCATCAGCCTGGGATAAAGCTTGAAGTGATCCTAATACTCACCAGGTCACACAAGCTCTCAAACAGCAGAGCTCAAGAAATTGAAGTGGCCCATACCAGAATGCCTATAAAACTCAGCCATAGCAGAATGGTGAAAGTGAAGGAAGAGGTAGTGGACGCCATAAGTGGTAGACCCCCACAGGGTCACCCAGACATATAAACATTGACATGCTGCAACCGTGACCCGGAGGCGCATGCACTTGCCAAGTGCCCAACACAGGGGAAAATATGCCCAAAGTGCAATTAGGCCAACCACTGTTTGCATGAGTGTGCAGAGGCAGAGAGAGGGGGAAAATAAATGCAGGAAAATTCCGAACCAACCTGACGCTGTGCCACCTCACTTTGGAAGAGGAATCTAAATCAACACCCAATCACCAGACCGACAGAACCAATATAAAGATGAAAATCTCACAGTGACATACAGCACAGGGATTGGCAAATCTGCTGACTATGTTTTAAGGCATCTGCTGCTGAAGTCAGGGGTAGAGGCAAATGAATTCATCCAGGGTAGAGACAGATGAATGCATCCAGCTGGTGATCCAATGGGCCTGACCCCGGGCCATGACAACAGACAAGATTGCTGATACCTCCCATGAGGACGAAGGCTTTCAAAAGACAGTGCATGTCATGCAACAGCATAAGTGAAAAGACTTTCTGGAATCTGGCAGATAACATGATGCTCATGAAGCTGTGGCAAATGAGTAGACCTAAGCACCTCAGAGGGAGGGATGCAAATTTGGGGACATCGCATAGTGGTACCAGGAGCACTTTGGAAGAGAGTCATAGAATTGGTGCATCGGGATCGTCAAAACAAAATCAAGACTGAGGGAAAAGCCGTGGTTCCCAGGGATGGATGAGGCAGTAGAAGACCGAATAAAAACATGCCAAGCTTGTCAACTAATGAGCGGGGGCATCCACCCTGCTCTGGTAATAACGGAATAACCTCATAGAACACCATGGACAAAAATCAGTATGGACTTCGGAAGATTCCCAGATGAACGACTTACACTAGTGCTAATAGATGGACACTCAAGGCAGTAGTAGTGGACTCATGGAGTAAAAAGCCATGGGCAAGATGAGCTCTACTGGAGAGAACATCTGCCACATTTGGGCTGCTTGTTAAAATTAAAAGTGACAACAAACCCTTGTTTCTAGGGGCTGAGTTTAGTAACTATCTAAGCAACCTTGGAATAGAAAACAGGAAAACTACACGCAAAGGTCACAAGCCAATGGGGAGGCAGTTTGCTTTTGTTATACCCTCAATAAAGGTCTACGAATTACAGTGGACAAAAGAGAGGACCTAGAATAGAGCCTACACCAGTTTGTGAGGATATACTGCAACACACAGCACCCTACCACCCACTGCGCCCCCATATCCCTGATGTTTGGGAGACGGTCCTAAGACACTATGTGTTCGGAACCGATGTGGTGCCCAGCAACAATAAACGCTCTCATGACCCAGCAACGACACAAACACACAAATGATCAGCTGAGCCAAAACAGAAATGCCAGGTACTCTCCTATATGACTAGGAAGCTGAGTACTGATTCGTGACAGACACCCTGGTGGAAATTCCAGACACCATTTGAGAAGGGTATGTAGATTGTTGACAAGGTCAAAGGCAGCATGGCGACAGAACACTGCAATTGAAAACACATAATAAACAATGTGTCATGGTTTAAGAAAATTCCAGGGAGAGAAAAACAGACTGAAGACCTGGAGGGAATAATGATGAACATGGTGGTTAGCCCCCCCGCACAGCGGTGCCAAATTTGACACTGCGCCATCTCCAGGGCAAAACACGTTCCCAGATCACTGAGGAAGAGAAGAGGAAGTGGAACTCCATGTAGAGAAAAGGCCAGGCAACTAAAGGTCTCAAGAAGTGTTGCCACCTGACTGGTTTTCTATCGGTACCACTAGTATTTTATTGTTCAGGCCGATACAAAAGTAAGCCAATCACCCAAAGCCGGTATTTTTTATCCAGCCCTGCCAAGTGCCACCCATCACGCGTTAGTCTAACGCATTTTAGAAAGTTTCCTCGCATCACCGCATTAATATTCATTGTTACGCATTTATAGATCCTATGTATTGGTCGAGGTGCTTTGCTCACAGTGCTGATTGTGCACTGCCAGTGTTAATCTGAATAATCTTTGCATCTTCCGGGCATTGCGCCGGGCCCAGAGAAGAGGTGACTGGTTGCTGTGGAAACTGTCTCTGGGCTCAGCTCGGCTTGGTACAATTTACAAGCTGTACTCTCTGGCTTCTTGCTGTGATCGGTCACATGCAGTTGTCATGGCATGGACTTTTTCCTGCCCAGACAGGATGGTGCCATACGACCCCGGAAACGTGTTCCTCCCGGTGATTCTTAACAGAGTACTCTGAGCAGCATGCAGAGTATGAGCTTTGGAGGTGCGCCCTACAGGACTCAGGACCAGCCAGAGCCAGCACCACCAGCTCTCAGAAGGTCGAGGTGCTCAGTTCTATACTCAGCCCTCTTTCCTGCAGGTCGGATGATTGCTCAGACTTAGAGCAGTCACACAGCATCAGCCGAGCCAGTACACCTAACTGCACCAGGGACTGTGGGCCAATGCAGCACCTTGAGAGGTAATCCGTGACAGGGACAATCCTGTTTACATTTCACGTTTAAATTAAAATTACATTCCCTAGCATGCTGGCAGCAGCATTCACCATTCTATGTGTGGCCCGCCCTGGCTCCAGTCTGGCACTTGAATCCACAATATGCTCTTACAAAAGGAGTCTTCAACACATTTCCCAGCCCGCACTTCTAAAAAAATGACACTAAATTACATAACAAAGTTATAATAAAACCTCCCAGCGAGTATCAGTCGGGAGGAAAGTGAGGAGAGGGCGGGAAAAGATGGAAACACGCTTTCCGAAGAGGGTAGTGATTTTTAGTTGCTACACCATGTACGATTTACCCCAACAAAGCTTGAGTTAAGGAACTATGAAAGAGCTACTATTACACACAAGGTTGGGGTTCAACAGATGGGCCGTTCTTTTTCAGGCGCTCAAGGACTGTAGTGCACTAACTTTACACCAGTGCAAAAACAACCACAGCACATTCATTTGCACCACTTGTGTTTTTTTGTGTAGTGACGAATCTGGCAAAAAGAATGTGCAGAAGGGCTAACATGACACACAATACACTGCATATGGTTTTCAAATCACTTTTCACCATTTTGGTGCTAGTGGAAAATTCCTTCTCCGATATAGACAAAAGCAAAATATATTTTCTCCATTTCTATCTCACACAAGTATTAAAAATTGTACCAATGCCTTTGCACTTGTACGTTCTTTTTCCGACCAGTGTACATTTTCTGGGATACGGTTAAACACTTACTTTTAAAAGTGAAATAAACGAACAAGCAGCCCTGAGTAAATGTATTAGCTCTTATCATGAGTGTTAAAATTGGTATTTCAGGCTGTGTAAAAGTGAATACTCACAGCCAAGCAGGATGAAGAGCTGAGTCAGCCCACCCATCACAGGTCTGGAGAAGGAAGAAACGGCAGGCATGGGATCAGGCAGCTGGCAAGCAGGTAACCTGCATGGAAGAGTTTGTGGTTGCCCTGGAATTACTGGCAGAGCTAGTGTCTGAGCTTCTGTCCTGGCCAGCCCATCGCACCTAGTGACTGTCCGAGGGGACGCTTAGCACATCTGCAAAAGTACTAAGATCCAGGTATGCCTGACCGAGCTGGTGCCTCCGCCGGGGATGCCAGGAACAGATAGTGGTATATCTCCAGGGACTGCTTGCCACAGATGTACCCTTCTGGTGGAGGTCTGGCAGAACTGATGACTCTCCCACTATTTTTTGGCAGCGCAACTGTCTCACCCACGGATTTCTGGCAGAACTGGTGTCTCTTCCAGTACTGTCTGGCACAGTCCATGCAGCTCCAAACGATGCACCCAGAAGGGCCGCCATCTCTCGCAGCTTTGTCGGGCAGGGTGAATTTCCATTCCCAAGAGCTGCATGCACAAAACTGAGGCCTGTTGAGCTGAGACTCCTTACAGGTTAAAGATGGATTATTTAAGCAGACCTAGAGTGTCCATTTTCTTTTCTCCAACGGCGAGTTTCTGTACTTTTATCCCATGAAGTATGTGACTCTTATATAGAGCCTACTGGGAAACGACTAATATCCCTGCTGCAAAGAACATAAACCACACATATTCACAAAACTGTATTTTAAATGAGTATAGCTGGGAGTTACTGCTTTTCTCACACAGATGAGCTCCGTTTTTTATGTCTCGTTTAGGCAGCGCTTGCACGGTCTCTTTGAGACATGCAGTATTCAGTATATGGGCATTAAGCTCCGCCCATGTTCCGCCCATCTTTACAATTGGCTCCTCTTCCTGTTCTTTGTAAATGATGGCTTTTTTTTATTCGTCAATAGGCTAAGTAGTACCTCCTTATCTAGCTTTCTAACCTCCCTTGAGGACTGGCCCTCTTACTGTGGTGTTACTCAGTATGTTTTATTAACTGTCTGCGGGCACTATTTTCTTAAATGGCTTTCTCCTATCGCATGCACGACATGCTTTCCTGCAATCTGCAACTGCTTATTTACAATTTACTACTGACAGACCCTCCCTCCCTCTCCTCGGCTGCCTCCTCTTCCCTCCTGCTTCTTTAATTGACGCTTTCTGCTGTCTGCTGCTAGTTTTACATTGACACCCCTCACCCAGCTTTAATTTACACCAACATCCCTCCCGCCTGTTGCTTGTTTTAAATTGCCGCTGCTGAAATGCGAGTTGTAAACGGAGGGCTTAGTATTGCATGAGGGAAGAGAAATATTAAACTTGGGAAAAGCACGTTTTTTGGCAAACCCACATTAAATGTAGTTTTCTTCACAGTCACCTTTTCTTTCTCAAAAACGAGAGCTTTGCAGCCATTCAGATGTTAAAAACAACTTCCACAAAGGTGCAGTGTGGTTCTTTTTAAAGAACAAGATTTTTTATAGAGTGCCATCCCTCCTCCTATGTCTGCAGAGACAGCTTAACAATGCATTAAAGACACATTGGGGCTGATTATGATACGGCCCGTAAAGGCCAGACCTTTGGTCTGAGCCTTTAGGGCCACATCGTAATGGGCCGGTCGGTTTCCTTTCCGATCGCCTCATTTAGATGGAGGCGGTCGGAAAGGAAACTGGCCGGTCATTCCGGCTGGCTTCTGGCCCGTCCGCCAGTTGGAATGCGGCCTGTAATCTCAAGGGTGGCTCTTTTCGCCCTTGAGAGTACCATGCACACTTTCTGACATGGTTTCCATGCCAGTCTGTCTGACATGGAAACCATGTCGGGAAGCGTGTCTGGGGGCCCCCAGCAGGGCCCCCTTTGGTGCACATCCTCCGGTTGGAGGCCAAGGGGGCACCTATGGTGCCCCCCTGTTGCTCACTGCACCTTGTGGCAGGCACCTTGAGGTGCCTGCCATGGGGTGCAGGGATGAACCGCACCTCCCATTTCACTATGGGAGTATGCATTACGGCCGGTTTACAGCCGTAATGTATGCTTCTATAGTGAAATATAGGAATGCGACCGAACAGTGTTCGGTCACATCCTAATAGGGTGGTCGGGAATGACGGGAATGACGACCGGGTGTCGGTTGGTCCCATGACCGAGTCGGTGTCTCCGCCCGATATCGTAACGAGCCCCTTAGTGTCCAAAACGCGGCATCTCTGCGGACATAGGAGGGGGGCGGGCACTTTATAAATACTTTTGTTATGCTTATATGTGCCAGTAACAGCCCCTTGCATCTTTTAGTAACATGCAGCACCGCAACGGAAATCACTTAACCTTCAGTCTTCAGTGAAAGTTTCTTTATTTGTACAGCGTTTTCTACCAGATATACTGGAGCCCACTGCTAACCTCTGCCAATAAACATAAACAGCCCCTTGCATCTTTGAATAACAAGCAGCAACGCGGCGTGTGAGCCCTTTTAAATCCAATTTACTGTCACTTAATGCAGTTTTCTGGCTTTAATGCAAAGGGAGTGTTTTTCTTTAACACACATTTCAGTTGCTAGAACACAAAGCTTTAGAAAATGCAAATGTCACTGCTCTGTGAAAGCCCGCCTTTTGTTATTCTTAAGTAGAGTTTATTGCTAAGTGTTCACGCTACTTGCAAGCTTTTTTATGGGTGCTCCAGGAAGGAGACAGACCTGATAAGATAAGGATCAGCAATCAAAGGCTATGTCTGTTTTCGTGAAACATGTGCTGCTTTTCTGTTACTTTAATATGATTCAGTTTGCAATTTTTGTCGAATACATCAATTTCTTTTTTTTGTTTTTTTAGCAAATATTTACACAATAACCCCAACACTACTAGCGTATCATAAAAGTTATTTGTGATATCTTCAAAGGCTTTTCTTCTTTAATATTGGATAGTGTGCCGCTTTTGTAAAAATGTTCCTTTTTTAATCTCTTTATTTTCTAAAGCATCTACAATATAATACAAAATCCAAGGGTACTCAAGGACTGTAAACAGGGCATGTTAGATGTAACCAATATATCTGGGCTATTTGCTATAAGCAAACAACCATAACCCACACGTTTCTACAAAAGGACACCTCCTTTAATGGAATAAAAAAAATTCTGCTCACTCAGGAACTATAAACAGTATAGCTTTCTTTCTAGAAATTGTAGGAATGTTAACACTGTTTTTCAGAAGCTTTTGTGCGATGTTTTCAACGTTTTTAAAGGGAAGGCTTTTTTATATGTACTCAGTCAGCAGTGCTGTAGATAGACAAGCATTCAACACCACATAAATCAACACAATGCCACACTATTCCACAACACACAATTCAGCAGCACACAATTCCACACCACACAACATAATTACAATCCACATAATACCACTCAACACCACATAATTCTACTCCACCTAATTGCACGCTACTCAAAACCACATAAATACACTCCACATAAACACACTCAATGTCACATAACAATCCACATAAATACACTCCACACCATGCCACATAATTCCATTCACCATGTTTTCACTCAACACCACACTGTTCCATGCCACACTATCCAACTCCACACAAATCCATTCCACGCCACATAATTCAACACCAAACCACAATATTCCACTCCACAACACAATTCCACAACACACCACATATATTAAATTTAGAACACAAAATTCAACATCATACCACAAAATTCAACAGCACACCATATAATTAAACTCCACTACATGGCAATGCACAACACAAAATGCCATTCCACACAATTCACTCTACATAATTCCAATACAGTCAAAAACAACAAACTGCTATCCACATAATACAACTGAACACCATGCCACATAATTCCACTACACAAATCCACGCTACACAATGCCATAACTAATAATTCCAATCTAACCTACATAATTCCACTACACACCACATACATACACTACATAACACATAGGTAAAAGACATTGCCATTTACAATGCCAATAACTATAACTCAAACTAATGCGAGACCGATTGCATTTTTCTGTTACAAAAATATCCCAGCAGTAGCATAATTAAAGGTGCAGTACCTTATATGGCTAATAGAGGCCCGTTTACAACTCCTCAAAGACACCTAGTAACAGCCTGTGGTACTGCACCTTTTCTTGCTTCATGGATTTATTTTATTACTTATGCTCCTTCTGCGATATTTTTTAACAAAATAAAATCTAACAAACATTATCATTTACAATGCCAATAGATGAAACTTTCAGTAATCGAGACCTCTTGCATTGCAAATGCTTGTTTTACTTGTGGAACTTCTGTCGCACCTGGCGCTAACCGGAGGGGTGGAAGGTTCTTTGTTTAAATAACATAGGCTTAAAACCACCTGGCAGTGGGGCTGAATTCTTTGTGTGTCTAGGAGTTTTCATGCAACAATAAAAATGTCAAGATAGCTCTGGTGAATAACTGAGTACTGGAGGAAGATCAGCATTTTGTCTAGTGACAGTTTTCACAAAAGAACATGAACCATGCATATTTGCAAAACTGTATTTTATGAGGATTAGCTGAGAGTTACTGCTTTTTACTCGGTTAGTGTCCTTCCATTTCTGGTGCTTTGCAGCAGTTTTAAAATCTTAAGAGTTTCTTGTTGCTCAAATGGGTGTAATTTCTGATATTTATATGTTTCTGTGGTGTGTTTACATTAATAGGTTTTATTAAAGTTTATTGATGTTGTATCGTTCCATGGAATCTCTTATGTCATTAGGAATGTTTTACTGTCATGGGTTGGAACGGGAGGGAGAAGCGGTTGGAGTTGGTGGTAGCTGGACGCGTTATCCTGATGCACCAGTGGGTCATTTATTGGTTTATGAATTAAACCTTTTTATATTACAAAATTACCGACTCCTTCGCCTCTTTACAATGGCGACGAGTGGTTTCTGCTGACCCACTGTGTGTCTTTGTTTTAAAAAAAAAAAAAATTTACTTTCTACTTTGAGTGTGCTGTGTTCACCTTGGATTGCGTGGATTTTAATGACTTTGGCCAGCATTTTTAAGAAGACCTCATCATCCTGGTCCCACCGCCTGGTAACGGAAAATCGTAATTATCTGAACTTTAACCGGAGACAAGGTACTGTCTTTGATATATCCTTACCGTTTGGCAGTTGAGAGGTTCTCCGCGTGCGTCCTTTTGATTTACAAGTGCGCTCGAGCGGATCTCTCGTGCTCTGCAAGAATCTATGGCTGAGGCTTTACTGTGACGTCTGCAGAGTATACGTGGTAACGCTCCTCGTCATCTGCACGCAAGCCACGTCTTCTGCACGCCACGTCACGTAGCAGCCATCTTGAAATTCCAGGAAGCTTATTGTCGGAGTTATCTGAAGATTTCTGCTCTTGAATTCGCATTTCTATTGTGATAATTTATGCGGTCCAGCTTAAAGTTTATGCAGGTGCACTCCAGTGATGTGCACACTACTTACAGTGTATCATACAGCATTATTGTGTGCATTTCAGTGATGTGCACACTTTTAATACTTGTCAAGTTCATATTCATTTTCTTCAGTGATGCACACACTTATTAGTTTATAGAAGCATGATGTTATCGTGCCATCGATTCATTTTGGAAGTTATGTGTGTGTTTCAGTGATGCGCACACTTTGAAAAGGATTAATATTTATTTTGCATTGTCCATATTTACGCACGTTTAATTGATTTTCACTTCAGTGACGTGCACACTAACTTTTTTTTTCTCTCTCTATATTATATTTTTACAAGAAGTTAATCTACTATGGCTGGTTCACAGTATTGCAATCAACCTGCCATTTTTTTACAAGTTCCAGGAAAACCAAAATTGATGTGGAAAAAGTGGTTTGATACATTTGAGAACTATTTATTGGGCATTGATGGAGTTTTCACCTGAAAGAAAGAAGGCTATTTTATTTAGTTTTTTGGGTGCAGCGGCTATTGATATATTTAAAAATTTAGCTCCTATAGCTGGTCAAGGTGAGGGATGGGACGTCTACAAAGAAGCAATAGCGAGACTGCAAAAACAATTTGTAGATGAGCCTAATGTAATGATAGAGCGACATGCTTTTCATAAAAGGAAACAACATGTTGATGAGTCTATTGAAGACTATATTGCAGCTCTTAGAGTGTTGGCAGCTAGTTGTGAGTTTGGGGCCAATGTTGATTACTGCATATGGGATCAATTTGTTTTTAATTGCGAGTCAAAGAAAGTGCAAGAAAGATTGCTAGCTTGTCGTAACCCTACATTAGCTGAAGTGCTAGATCTTGCTAAAGGTATCGAGAGATCTATTCAATCTGCCAGAGCTATTTCTACTGAGGGAGTTAAAACTTCTTCTCATGTGTGTGCCATTCAATCTGTTCAAAAACCAGTTAAATTTGGAACTGTTAACGGTAGTAAACTAAGTTGTTTTAGATCTGGATCGAAGACACATCTTGCTAATTTTCCTGATTGTCCTGCTTTAAAAAAAATTTTTTTTTAAATGTAATAAGTTTGGACATTTTCAAAGTTTGTGCAAGTCCATAAGAATTTCTCCTAATGTTTCTGTAAATTCAGTTTCAAGTGTTCAAGAAGATTTGGACAATTTACTTTTAACATTGTATGATCCTATTTCGGAATGGTCCATTAATAATGTAAATGTACCTTTTAAAGCACCTTTAGGGGTTGTGCACATTGGGAAAGTAAGCCTAGATATTATGGCAGATTCTGGGTCACCTATTACTGTCTTATCTGATATTTTTTTAAGGAGAATTGGACGGATTTCAAACTTAAACACGCGGATATCAATCCCAAAGCTTTTGGCAACTTCGACATCAACATGTTGGGATATTTCGAAGATATCTTAGAATTTAAAGGACGTAAGGTTTCAACTAAAATGTATGTAGCCATTGATGGGAAGAACATTGTGGGATGGTATGATCTTGGTAAGTTGGGTGTTATTTTGTGTCCTGGTACAGATTGTCCTATTAGATTGAGGGATATTTCTGTTAATTCACTTAATGTTGTGGATTCCAAAGTTGAATGTATTCTTGCTAAACACAATGCTGTTTTTCAAAGCAAGGTGGGTCAAGTAAAAGGCTTTACTCACAAGATTAAGCTTAAGGAAGGAGCCATTCCCATTCAACACAAAGTACATATGGTTCCATGGAGTGTACGTCAAAATTTGAAATCTCATTTAGATGCCTTGGTTGCAGAAGGCATCATTGAACCAACTGATAGTTCAGAATGGGTTTCGGCAATTGTAATTACACTTAAGAAAAATAATGATCTGAGGTTGTGTGTGGATCTTAGGTCTTTGAATAAGAACATAGTTGTTGATACCTATCCTCTGCCTAGAATTCAAGAATTATTAGCTGCTGTCAATGATGCCAAGTATTTTTCGGTTATTGACTTGAAATCAGCATATCATCAGGTGCTTCTTGATGATTCATCTAAAGACCTCACAGCTTTTGTTACGCCGTTTGGAGTTTATAGATTTTTAAGAATGCCGTTTGGCCTGGCTTCAGCGGCCAGTGTTTTTCAAAAACTAATTGAAGCTCTTTTTCAAGGCATGAAAGGTGTGCAGTCGTTTCAAGATGATATTTTAATTTTTGCCAAGACATGTGAAGAACATGACAATATTGTGGAAGCTGTATTGAGCATTCTTGAAACTAAGGGCATGACAGTGAGTAAGGACAAATGTAAATTTTTGGTTGAAGAAATTGATTATTTAGGCCATAAAATTTCAAGTCGTGGTATTTTTCCTAAAGCTGATTTGGTTAGTGCTTTGGATAAGGCAAGTAAACCATATGATAAGGATTCCCTACGTTCTTTTTTAGGATTAGGGGAGTACTATGCAAGATTTGTCAAAGGGTATGCTTTGGTGGTGGAACCATTGAGGCAACTTCTTAAAAAAGGGACGAGTTTTGTTTGGACACAAATGCATGATGAAGCTTTCAGTCAGGTCAAAAAGCTTATTGCGCAGGCGCCAGGCCTCAATACTTTCGATCCTAATGGCAAGTCATTCATTACGGTTGATGCCAGTGCTATTGGCCTGGGGGCAGTTTTTACTCAGCTGGTAAATGGTAAAGAAAGAGTCATCTCTTTCATTTCTAGAGGTATCAGAGGTGCTGAAAAACACAATTGAGAAAGAGCCCCTAGCGTGTGTGTGGGCTGTGGAAAAATTTAAAAACTTTCTGTGGGGACGTCCTTTTGTTTTGGTTATGGATCACAAACCTCTTGTATATATGATGGATGGAGTTAGGTCCGGCAATGCTTCCTCTAGGTTAGTAAGACTTATAGCATGGTTACAGGAATTTAATTTTGAAATAAGGCATATTTCGGGAGGGAAGAATGTCACAGCAGACTGTTTGTCTAGACTTCCTCCTGTAGAAGTGTTTGAGGAGGAGATTATTGATCACCATGAATGTGTAGTAGCTGTTGTGGATGCTCTTGGTGTTTGTGATAAGGACATTTCTGAGAAAGAATTATGTGAACTTCTTGATCAGGATCAAATTTTAACCAAAGTCAAACAGTTTGTGGCCAATGGTTGGCCGCCAAGTAAAAATTTGGATTCTTGTTTTCAGAGTTTTGTTCAAGTGGCTAATGAACTCACTATTGAGAACAACATGTTGTTTAGGCATGAATTATTTGTCCCACCTGCTGGAATTAGGAACAAACTTGTTAATTTGGCTCATTCGGGACACCCTGGTGTTTCAGGCACTAAAAGGTTGCTCAAAATGCATTATTGGTGGCCAGGAATGGATGCTGTTGTGGAACATTTTGTGGATAATTGCAAAGTTTGTATTCGTTCTGACAAACATTGGAAAGTGTCTACTGAACCTTTGAGCATTCAAGAGGTACCTCAGCAACCCTGGGAGAAAATTTCTATAGATTTTGCCGGTCCCTATGATTGCTTGGGTAGAGAGAATAGGTTTTTAATTGTGGTCATTGACAACTTCTCCAAGTGGTTGTATTACACATTTGTTGAGCATCCTAATACTGATGAGGTGGTATTTTTTTTAGATAAAATTTTTCAACAGGAAGGAGCACCCAAGATTATCATGTCTGATAATGGGGTGCAATTTGTTTCAGCTAAAATGCAAAGTTTTCTTAAAATATTTGGGGTCTGTTCAGAGAAGGCACCTTTATATTGGCCGAAGGCTAATGGTCAAGTGGAACGGGCTAATAGATTTTTCAAAGAAGGAATCCAATCAGCTTTGGAAAGTAATTTGGATGTTTTTGAATTTTTAAAGGAAAAAATCTGGAGTTATCATATTACTCCTCATTCGAGTACAGGTGTGTCTCCTTATGTTCTGATGAGGGGTAGACAAAGCTGAACTTTTCTCACACCTGATTTTGTCAAAATTGGTACTAGTCAATCCTTTGAGGGTTGTATTGACAAAGCGAGATAATTTACGTCTGTCTCGTGCATCTGGCAAAAATTATCATGATGCTTATCAGAAAGTCAAATGCAAAATTGTTGATGTTGGAGATTGGGTACGGGTTGTCAATCCTCCTTCTCAACATGCTAAAGGTTCTTCAAAATTTTCTTCACCCTTTTTAGTGGAAAAAGTTACTGATTCTGCTGTTTTATTGAAAAACAAAGGGTGGTGGAACAAAAGTGCTATCATTGTTCTTAAGCCTGGACAGGAGAGTTTTTTTGAAAAGGAGAAATCGGAGAGTGATGGTACTCTGTTTTGTGAGAGTGGTGTTAAGAGTGATACTTTGGTGAGTCCTTCTGTAAGGCATGTTTCTGAGTGTTCTGATGGGATGCTTACGGATTCCATGACTAGTGAGCAGCCTGGTGATCATTTTGCGGTGTGTGATAAAGAAGGGAATACTTTTGAAAAGGATTTGTCTTTGCAAAGAAGGATTTCTAAAATTCCTAAGAAGTTTGAGGATTATGTGTTGGAGTAGTTTTCTTTTTCTTTTGTTTTTTTTTAAAAGGACATGCGGTGTGTTTACATTAATAGGTTTTAATAAAGTTTATTGATGTTGTATTATTTTACATGTTACCATGGTTCCTTCTCGTTCCATGGAATCTCTTATGTCATTAGGAATGTTTTACTGTCATGGGTTGGAACGGGAGGGAGAAGCGGTTGGAGTTGGTGGTAGCTGGACGTGTTATCCTGATGCACCAGTGGGTCATTTATTGGTTTATGAATTAAACCTTTTTATATTACAAAATTACCGACTCCTTCGCCTCTTTACAGTTTCCCTCGTCTTCATTGCTTGATTTTGCTCGCGAGAAAGTGTCACTCTTAGTCATGGGATGTCACTCATAATTTCACTGAAATTATGAAAATGTCACACATAAGCAATCTGAAACCTTGGCAGCTATGTTTATCCCTCATCTGTACATACTTCAAACTGCAAATATAAATAGAAAGCACTTTTAAATGTGTTCTGGTACTGTGTTAATGATCTCTGGCTAATAATTAAAGAAAACAAAGGCAGAAACTTACAAATGAATATATCCGATTTTGTTTAAAGTCCTATTTAGTAGCACGTCCGAGCCTTAGCAGACTCTTAGACCAACAACAAATTGCCTCCTCTCCTTGCCTCTTCTCTGCAGCGCTGAGAAGCCCTCGGGCAGCCATGCGCTTTATAAATCCCCTAAACCTAAACATAAACAAATGGCCGGAAATTTTCTTTCGGTAAGGTGGCAACCCTAGTTTCAAACTTTCAAGACATGCCCCGGAACCGAAAATGATACCGAATCCCAGTCGGATCTTATGTAGCACTGACTCACCGAAATACCAACAAACCGAAAAAGTGCAAGGACATGACTAATGTAGGAAGGGAACGACTAGGCCTCCCTACGCTCACCCCTACGGCTTGGGCAGATCCCGGGGAAACTAAATAACAGGGACCATGACCGCTCGCTAACTCACGGTCAGACTGATGAAGCTGTGATCGTTCGTGCACGCCTTAGTCCTTTATAAGCTCTAATAGCATGGCAAGTAGTAGCTATCAGACAGATTACAAAACAATTCCTTGGGTCCTTTCCCGGGAAATGGTAATGTGCTCTGACGCTTCAAGTGAATATTGAGGGACTTTCTGTCCAGCGACACCAAAAACGGACAAGTAGGAAATGGAATTATGTTTTTTTCCTTCTTTTGTCCCGCACTTCCGCCTTTAGCCTCGGGCCCTGCCTCTATTGACGTCAATCTCCTCCTAAGTGGGCGTGGCCTACCACTGTTTTCCAAGGAGGGCGGGGTCGCGCGTATAAACGTCTGCCGTGGAAGTGCCGGGGGTGGAGCTCTAAACGTTACGTCAGGGAGCTCCCCTGTGTGGGCGCGGCTGGACCTGACGTCAGACGGAAGATTTTAAAGAGACCGCTGCTGCACCGGAACCAGTAGCGGGCAGCAGCGGGCCAGGAACAGCTGTGTGAGGGTGGCGAAGAAAGAGGAGGCATGGGGCAGCTATTCAGCCGGCTTATGGCCATCTTCGGGAACCAAGGTGAGTGCCAGCCTGCCAGGCTTTATTGCCGCCGCAAGTGTAGTCCCCGCACCTCTCTGCTAGCTTTCTCCACATATCATCACCCTTCTCCCAAACCATTTGTTTCGCCCTGCTGTAAATCCTCCCATCCCCCTCCAGCCACCCTCTTCTTCGGCCCCTCTCTTTTCCTGAAACCCTTTTTCAGTTTTTTTAATACCAGTTTCCTTCATTTCACTCGAGCAGCCTTACTTCCCATTGCCCATACCTTTCCAACCTCCTTTCCTGATCCATACGTCAAACTATACTCCAATCAGTTGCCTTATTTTGCATCCGACTTTCCTCGATTACGTCCCTTCCGTCCAGCTTCCCTTTCGCCCCCAGAAACCTTCGTCTCGTTTACCCTTTTCCATTCCCAGAGACTTTATTTTCTGCTTGCTTTCCGTTCCTCTGCGAGTTCGTGAATTATCAGTGCGTTGACCTATTGCGGACACTCCGCATTTGTACTCTTGGGTAGGCGCTATGGTTTACTGAGAATTGGCTGAGGCGATATTGGGTATCGTGGACATCATGCACAGCACGAGAGCGTGAAAAAGTACTGTAAAAAAAAGTTATCCCCCCTCCATGATATTTAGAGAAGCGATTGGTCAACTCCTAAGTACCGAGGACAAAGCTTGTGGGATTGACCAAGGCAGAGGAGTGAGTGCCCCTGTGGCATATAGGGAGGTCCTGGAAAATCATTGTTAAACCTCTAGACCTAGTGTGGTAAAGTATGTGGTAGATATAGACAATCTATACTTGGTGTGGATAAAGCTGGAGGTCGAGCCATTAATGGGTTTTTATAAATGGGAGCACACACTCCCTGCAGCAGCTATTTCAGCTGGGTGAAACGAGTTTTCGTTTCCTTATTTAGCATATTCTTTTGGATCGCGTTTATTATGAATTTATTGTATGTGCTTAGTTTATAAAACATGGCATAAAAATCAGTCAAATTAATCTTATAAATACAATTTAAAAAAAATCTTAGCAACTTTCTGTAAAGTGTTATCTGCATACTGGTGCTGACAGCTATTTTACACGAAGGGCATAAAATAAATGTAGTTGTTTTTTTGTTGCAGTTTGTTTGCACCTTGTCAAGAATCTGATTGTCTGCAAATTTAGTCTTATGTTGCCCCCATTAAAACATGCTATTACTGCTTGCCGGCAAGTTTGCACTCCCAGTGAGTTGAAAGAATGGAGCAGGCGTTTTAATCGCTCAGTTAGGAGTGTTGAGCTGATCCAAAATGTGTGTAATGGTTTCAAGGGTCTACAGCCTCTACATGATGTATTGTTTCCTTTTGCAACCCATTTCAGACAACAATCCAAAGTTGGAAGTTCTCCCAACGCAGGCGAATTAATTTAATTTTCCTATGGAATGAATTAATAGAACTTGGGTATTCCTGCTGCGCTATGGTTTTATAGGATTGGATGGTGATCCATGAGCGAGCACTCTTTGTGAAGTTGTTTATGTCTTCCGGAAGTAAGAGCTTGCGCGTAATTTTGTTGACATGTTTCCTAAAAACTTGAAATGACATTGGGAGCTCTCACGGCTTGTTTATTTGTAGGGACCCTATACTATACCGTAGATATTCTCTGTATGGGCATGTGTTTGTAGATTATTCAGTCCAGAGTCTTCCTCACAGCTCTCAATTTGTGACAGAATTTGATAAAGGCACCTTGTCTTGCGTACTTTTGCCTCCTAATTTGTGCTGACTCAGCATTACGGGACAATCGAAAGAACTGCCTATTGAGATTTAACATTTCTATCCATGCAGATTCTTGGCCGCAAAGTGCTTCACAGCCATAGGCTATGGTGGGTAAGAGCTTCGTTCTAATAACCTCCAGTATGGGGAGGAGCGAGTAACCTCCAATTCTCTTCTGAAGGGATAGAAAAGCTGCTAGGAGGAACCCTGCTTTCACTTGTTCCTTATGTGGTAGAAAGGTGCCTTTTGTGTTAATTATAACTCCCGGGTACTTAGTCTTCCTCTTAAATTTATTTATGGTTGTTTAGAGTCCAGTTTTCTTCAGTCTTCTGCTGAACCTTAACACCTTAGTTTTGTTAATTTCCATATTTGTTTGATGAGGTATAATTGCTTAATTTGTGCAACAGCCTTTGTAGGTTGACCTTGGTTCTAGTGAGAAGAACAATATCGCCTGTGTATAACTTACTTTTTAATGTTTGATTTGATGTATTATTTGTAAAGCGCCTGAATCACCCCCCAGGGGGTATCTCTGCGCTATCGGATTACTGCAGCCAGCTATATACAAGAAACAGGTTAAAATAGTACGGTTTTAAGAAGCCTTCTAAACTGTAGGTGATCTGAGCATTGTCGCAGTTGTACCGGGAGAGCATTCCAGCAAGCAGGCGCCAGGTGGGAAAAGGCTTTGCCTCCTAGGTGGGCTTTTTTATAGCGGGAAGCCACTAGGAAAGATTTGGACCCCGAACGGAGGGACCTGGGCGGCATGTATTTGGTAAGTTTCTCTGCAAGGTAACTGGGGCCTTTGCCGTTCAGAGATTTGTGCACCATGCAACAGATCTTAAACCGCATCCGCACTGGCAGCCAGTGAAGCTGTCGCAGAAGGCGGCGGGAGGCTGTTCGAGGAGGGGCATTGGATACCAGGCGAGCTGCAGTATTCTGGACTACCTGCAGCCTGTTTAAAGATGCTTCATTTGCTGCGATCAGCAGGGCATTGCAGTAGTCCAGGCGGCTTAACACTAATGCCTGGATAAGTGTTTTCCGCGTGGTTAGAGGCAAAAAGGGAAATACCTTCCGAAGGAGACCAAGCACATGAAAACATGACCCAGTAATAGATGTGGCGTGCTACTTCATAGTCAGTTTCAGGTCCAAACGGACACCTAGATTTTTTACCACTGTTTTGGGGGTCGGTGTAATGCCAAATTCCTCTGGCCACCACCCAGATGACCACCTTGATGATGCTTCCCCCAACAACATGATCTCTGTTTTCCCCGCATTAAGCTGGAGGAAGTTGTCTCTCATCCAGGCTGCGATGGTCATCATCCCCTCTGAGAAAATAGACTGGGCATATGGATTGTTCTTATCAAAGGAGAGTAGTAGCTGAGTATCATCAGCGTAAGACATAGGAACAAATCCTAATTTCCTTAGTAATTCCGCTAAGGGAGCAACATATATGTTAAATAAGGTGGGGCTCAAGCAAGAGCCCTGCGGTTTGAACGGAAAGAGACAAGATTTATGGTTTGAGTTCTGTCAGACAGAAAACTCGTCATCCATTGCAGAGCACTCCCTTGGAGGCCAATTTCCCCAAGTCTCTTGAGCAGAATCTGGTGGGATATCGTGTCGAAGGCTGCCGATAAGTCAAGCAACACCAGAAGTACCGCTTGTCCGTTGTTAGAACAGATAGGGGCAGCAAGTTGTTTGGCGAGGAGTGTGGTGGTCTTGGCTGGAATGATGTCCAGCGGGGAGGCGGATTTTATGGTTTTTAGTAGCACCTCTACATCCTCGGGCTTAAGTGTCCTGAATTTGTCTAATCTCTGTGCATTATCTATGCCCAAAGGGTGGTTTGCTGTGAGGGCAGTCCGAGGACTTCCGGCTGAAGTGATTTTATTGTAAATCAATTCAATTTTCTCGGTAAAGTGTGTTGCTAGTTTGTCGCACAGGGCTTGAGAGGATGTTTCTTCATTATCGCATGCCTTGGGATTGGTGAAAGTTTTTAAGATCTGATAAAGAATTTTGGGGGCGTTCCCCGCCTGTTCAAGTTGCATCGCTATGTGGGTTCTTCGAGCAATTTTAATGTTTTTATGGTATTGGGCCAGTACAAGTTTATATTTTTATTTATCCTGAGAATCGTGCTAAAGGCGCCAGTGTCGTTCCAAATTTTTACAGCGGCTCTTTTCTGTCTGGAGGCTTGGGGAAAACCATGCTGTCTGGGGGCTCTAGCTAAGCTGTAATATTGTTTCAGCGGGGCTAGACGGTCAATAGTGGCTTTAACCGCGACGGCAATTCCGGCGCGGTGCGGCGGTTTAGCAGAGTGGGCGGGGTTGCGTCGGCCAACGGACGTTCGCAGCACTACAGAGGTAGTGCTCGCGACGGCCGTTGGCCGACAGACGCACGCAACGGGTTAATAGAATTAAAACCGGCCAGGCATTCCTTCGACGTTGTCTAAATCAAGATTCTGCGGGCTAGGAAAGATATCTTGAAAATGCTCCGGCGTGAGTTTGTGCCACTGTCTGCGCCACCTAGGTGAGTTAGAGCGGGAGATATTGGGCGTCCCAGGGCCCTTAATGTGAAACTCTATTAGTGAGTGGTCTGTCCAGGTTAGTGGAGAAGTAGCTCCACAAATGATATTGGGGGAGTTAGTAAGGATAATATCCAGCGTATGCCCAGCTAGATGGGTGGGGCCATTGTTGATCTTACTTAATTCCAGTGATGTTAAGTCTGCCAGGAAAGTAGAAGTATCTTGGTTTGTGGTGTTCTCACTATGGACATTGAAATCACCTAGGAGCAAAAAGTTTCTAGTAGAAATAACATGCGGAGAGATGAGTTCCATGAGTTGGAGCGAGAAGTTAGAAAGGGGACCCGGAGGCCGGTAGACCAGGACATCTTTCCAGCTATGTTGGGAGAGCATATCAATTCTAAAAACCAAGATTTCCAGTGTCATTGCTAAGTTGGCCGAGTATGGAGACTTTGATGTGGTCTTTATGGATTATAGCTATACCCCCCTGCCTTGGATGATCTATCCGATGACCCTCCGGGAGAGCCACTGCAATTGCCGGAATAGAGCTGGGTTTTATCCAGGTTTCAGTTAAAAACCCGATATCAGGGAGTTTAGATGAGAACAGATACCATATTTCGGTTGCGTGTTTAGGTAGAGATCTAACATTGCATAATAGGCAATTCCAGCCTCGGATTTCCGATGTGGTCGAGGGGGAGAAGTCGGGCTGTCGACTTTGACCACTGCTCAGGTCATACATCATGCTGTTAGTAGGAAAGTGTTCTGTTTCATTCTCTGAAAGTGGCTTGATCTACATGTAAAGGCACCTTCCTTAGCCCTACATGACATTGTGTTTTGCAGATGTAGGCACTTATCTGAACTGGCTTGCCTGATCTTGAGGAGTTCTTGCCTCGTGTATCTCCCAAAGTCCCTTGTTTCACTACCAGGGTCTGATGGACATCCAGGGGTCCTGGCGATGCCAAGGCGCAGACGGGCTTGCCTTGGGCGCGCCGGCGGCATGTCCGCTGTGCGTCGTGCCAGGCATCAGTACCCCACTCCCCCCTAATTTGGGTGCATGGGCATCAGTCTGGTACAGGTCTTGAGTGAGGTCCCCGAGAAAGAGCTTGAACAGTGCTGGGGCGAACAAGCATCCCCGTTTGAGGCCTGTTGTAGTCTGGATCTTACGGGAGACCCTTGTTCCATCTCTGCTTTTCATCCTAATCCAGATGTCTGCGTGGAGTTGTTGTATTGCTTTCAGTTATTTCTCTGAGATCCCCGAGCTGTGAGTTTGGACCAGAGCTAGTTGATTCTTATATAGCGCTCTTACACATCACGGTGATGGTATCGGGGGTATAAGGCAAGCCCCTGCGGCATGTGGGAGAATCGGATGTCCCTACAGGGGACCCCAACCCGTCAGGGAAGTCCTGTTCATCCCAACGGCAATTAAAATCTGTGAAATGAGGGACGCGGGGACCCTCTTCACATTCTGTAGAGGAGCCACATCATTTTGCGTTGTGCTTACTGGTATGCTACAAACGCCTGAAAAATACATGTAAGAGTTAAAGTCGAATTGGCGTGAACTTTAACAATTGTTTGCTGCTTTTTATTATATTTCCATGTTATCCAGACGGGGATGTGGTTTGTTGACCTCTTAAAGGGATGCGAAAAGAGTTTGTCTGTTTTTACCGCCAAAGAGATCTCCAAAGAATGCTGAGTAAGAAAGAGTAAGTGGACAGATTGGATAGGCCTGCATTTTAAACTGTGTTGTGACACTAATGAGAAACCTCAGATAATGTTGATAGACTGGATATGGGCTACATCGGTATCTTCAGCTATGTTATTCGTTGCGTCTGTGGGGCTGGGACAAATGCAAGGAGTGTTGGCAGTAGCAAAGTAAAGGCTAATAAAAAGGCAAACTGGACGGGTCTCGATCAAGCAGTCGATGATTGTCACAGAGAACAAGAGTAATGTTGGAGACCATAAAAACAACTCTGTGGATTTCCATTATCGTCTCGCAGTATTTGGGTAGCCTTTGTACCTTTTCTGTATACGTGTCTGTTGGTGGCTTTGTGAGTGTGACATTTAAAGCCAGCACACCCTCGTGTGCTCTCGGCCCTGAGGAAGTCCCAGGCGTGAGAACATTGCTTGTAATCTACGTAATCTTCCGGGAATTCTGGCCTTCTGGTGACACTGCTCAGCCGGGACAGTTTGTGTTCTGAAACCACCCGGCAGCCTGTAGATTCACGTAAAATGTCCCCTCTTCCTCGAGAAAGCACCTACCCTCAATCTTCAAGTCGAAATTCAGGAAGTTCCTAACACCAGAATTCCAGAAACGCCTTTTACGTGGTGTGCTGTATTCACAAAATACATTCAGTGCAGTGTAACTGCATGCTCAGGCTCTCATGGCCTGCGGGTGTAATTCACACGTCAACGTTTGTTACTATTGTACATTGTTTGTGTCACTTCGCTTCAGGGACACTGAATGGTGCTCTGCTACGCCATTGTATACGATTTATAATTTGTGTCACTGCCTCGAAGACACTCACATTTAAATCGAGCAAACGTATAAACAAAACAAGCATTTGCAATGCAATAGGTCTCGCATTACTGAAAGTTTGAGCTAATGGTGTTGCATTATTATTTGCGACACCAATAGGTCAAACTCTCAGTAATGCGAGACCTATTGCATTGCAAATGCTTGTTCTTTAAGAGCGATCGTACCTAGAGTAGCACAACACTGCAGTTCAAAGAATAAGAAAATTATCAAAGCTACCTCTCCCAGTTGTCTAGCCCAACGGTTCCCAAACTGTGGGTTGAAAGCTGATTTTTGGCGAGTCGGGAAAGTCCAAGCAATAAATAAGGATGCCTTTAAAGTATGTATTTATCTTGACACATTTGCTGTGCTTCAAAGACAGAGGTCAAATTTCAGGCTGTGTTCTGAAAAATTATTATAATTTTTTTTTTTTAAAGATAGTGACTGGTGTTTACAAATTCCACTAACTTTGCAGCCAGAGAAAGAAAAATAAAGTGAATTAATCTTGCTGGGGTACATGGAGTATGAAAGGAAACGCTGACACACAATAACATCTAAATTCCTGTAAAAGAACTGAACACATTCAGCAGTTAGGAAAGCAAAAATAAAGTACTTTAAAAAAAAATAATCTGAAGAGTGATGGACGCTGACTAGACAGACAAATTGAAGCACGGAATTTTAGAAACTGTTTCTAGCTCGGTCTGCACTAAACGGACGATGTTTATCTAAACTTCGAAAACAACCCCAAAAATAACACACCAAAAAAAACAATTGTTAGCCAGCTATCATGTATATTACTATTTCTGGTAAGAACAATAACTTTGTCAATCAAAAACACTAATGCACTCCTTTACATCTAATAAGGTGATATTTTGGATAAAGTCCTGGTTTAAATGAAAGTGCAATACAACAACTGCACATTGTATTGACTAGTGTGTTACGAGGTCTAAGTATATTGCAGGTGTGTGGTAATGTTTTAGTGGACCAACCAAAGCACACACGACATTGTGCATCAGCTTGCAAGAACGTACAGCTCAGAGTGTAACTGAGTTATTACCAACACTTTCTTCTGGCACTGCTCTCTAACGGACTATACCATCGTGCGATTTTTGTTGGTCCAGTGACAATCTTTGGTCTTGAACTGGGGGCGCACTTTGACCCAGAGGGCTACAATCATATGTTTGAGACAACAATGGCAGGTTACCATCTCACCTAACGACTTGTTTGACTTATCTAGATCAGAGAAATAAGGCTACGTTCAGCTCAGGAAAGTTCAGGGGTCGCATAAATGTGAACTCACTTATGTCCGATTAGGGGGCAGCATGGGATTCACTCAGCCTCACATTAAGATCCACAAACCTCAGGGTGCCATCGGAGTTCAGGGTAAGGGTGGGGTGGTACTGCTTCTGGAAGTCTGCTGGCTGCAGCTTCTCAGGGCAGCAGCAGCAGCCAGAGGCCACAGTGTTGTCCTTCAAGATGCACTTGGCCGACAAGGTCAGCCGTGCCAGCACACTCACTGCCACTAAAGAACCGATTAAGTAGAGCGTCATCTCCGATTTACCTCTGGGATTGATCTTGAAATCGCAAGACTTGGGGCTCTCTTCCCAGATGTTGTCTTCCAGGGACAGGAGCATGATAACGGTGGGTCCCCGTTGTCCTTGACCAGGATGAGGATTCGCTGGGTTAGGTCATCTCTCTCTTGGAAGGCCCCTGGCAGTCCAGAGCTCTACGGTGTCCGTGGATATCCAGAACAGAGATGGGTCTGTACACTGCAGGAGGCTGTAGGAGAGCCAGGCGTTGTGGCCGGAGTCTGTGTCCACTCCTGTCACCTTGCTGACCAGGAACCCTACGGGGAAAGATGCCGGATACTCTGATCGAGTGTGAGCTCCTTGGAAAGTACAGGGTACATCAGCACAGGGAGGGTTGTCGTTGTGGTCCAGAATATAAATGACCAGGGACACGTTGGATTCAAGTTTCGGACTCCCAGTGCCCTCTGCGACCACAGTGACCTGCAGAATCTGAATTCTTTCGTAGTCGAAGGAGCGCTGGGCGAAGATGTCGCCCTTGTTTTTTTTCTTGTTGAGGTATGCAGGGGTGTCATATGCTTCCTCCGTACTTTTACAGCCTACATGCTGCTTTTTAAAATTGAATGACGGGCTAATGGCCAACAGTGTGGAAGTCCTTTGGGGACGCTTTACTCAGTAAGCACCGCGACTGGTTAGACAAAAAAAAAAAAAACAGTGGTGCACGCGCACCACAGAGGAGCAGGGGGAGGGAGCGCGGCAGCAAAAGCGAGACGAACGCGCGCTGCTGCGCGTTCTGGCCACCGTCGGGAATGGGCGCGGCAAAGGCGGGCCATGCGCCCGCCTTTGACCAATCGCGTGCCGTTTTTTTAAAAAAAACGCACGCTCCAGCCAATGTGGGCTTCCGAAAACAAAACCACACGCACGAGCGTGTGGGTCGTTTTCAGAAGCCCTTTCTAAAGGTCTCGCGCTGCGCGAGCAGTGCTGCGCACTGCAACGCTAGGCGCGAGACCTAAAAAGTCTTCTGTATGTTCTCAGTCTCTTCTCTGACGAACAGGCCTTTTGCAATGTCCTCCTCTTAGCACTTTTACAGATGCGGTGGCCAGATCATGGCAGGGTGTTCAGTGTATGTGGGTTCTTGCATTACACAAACCTAATAATGGATCCGTGAACATCTGTCCATCGGCTCGAGCCCTGGGACGCAGCTGTGTCGCTTAGTGAAGCGGGGGGTTCAGCCATGGTGGTCTCTGCCATGTGCCTCTAGGGGAGGGGAGTTTGGCGGGGCCACGTGGTGTCTATCGCTTGTCTCCCAGGCAGACCCTGAACAGACCATGAAGTTTAGGGGGCATTCGGTAGCCTCCGAGGTGAGACAGCATGAGTTTCCTGCAGTGCAAGGTGCCTGGTACTTGATTCGAGAAGAACAGCTGCACCTCCGCAGCCTCCTGGGGTCTCCGGGGAATGTCGCTGTAGGGTCTCCGTGTTTAGACTGTGGTTGGTGCAGGAGCGCCTGCTTGGCGGGCGGGCTTACATCTGCTGCTATCTTCTCAGGAGGGCTTTCGGTGGCCGGCAAGGCTGCACCCAAGTGCTTGCCAGAGCAAGAACGGTGGGCGCAAAGGGGGTTCGCCTCTAGAAAATGTCTAGTGGGATTGCCCCACCCACCCTTACATCTACCCACTTTGAAGCAGACTTCCCGACCCGTAGGCGCTGGATTCCAGTTCCACGGTCGCCTTTCCTTGCCGAATAATGCTGCAGATCAGACACCGCCGTTTACAAACAAAACACTGTTGGTCTGCCTGCAGCTTGTCCTCGCCCACTCCAGCATAGGTGGGCGCTGACAAACGTTGAATAATTAACTTGTTAGCTCCTGCTGTCACAGGCCTGCTTTCACGCGGCGCTATAATCAGGCGCTAATATTTCACTGATACCTGTTTTATAAACCTTTAGCCCAGTAGTCAACCCCGTGCTAAGAATCACACGGCTTACTGCGGGAAGCTCGTCTAACCACTGCATTTTCACCACTGTTTATTTCAGCAATCCGCTTTGTGTGTATGTGTAAGAGTTTGGTAGACAGGAAAAGAAAATCGCGATGGGTGAAATGCTTGACTTAATCGCGGACATGGTTAATTGCTCCGGGCCACCTTCTGCTCAATCGTATTTATTTATGCATTTTTATATAGCGCGGACTTTACCCGAAGGTGTCAGAGCGCTTCACAATAGGAACAGTAACATTGCATGAGGAGAAGGTTACAAGTGAGCATAATACAAAAGCAAGCGTTACATTACATGAGGAAAAAGTGACAATTGTGCAAATAACAAAAACAAACAAGATACAAAAAGAGGTATACGTTGCAAGAGGAAAAAGTGACAGGTGTGCATGATACATAAGATACAAAATACAAATAGAGGTATAATACTGCAATAGGTGACAGTCACTCAGAACACACTGGGAAGGCACTTCTATAGGCATGGAGTACAGAATTTCCTATAGTGGAAGAACTTCCTTGAGGGAGTAGAGAGGGCGTGAATTAAACAGGAGACTTAAAATGAAGGGTACACAAACATAAAATCCAACACAGCACGCAAGGGTGAGGAATGTACAGGAAAAAGTACAAATTTACAATGAAGAGCGAACTTCCTAGAGGGGCCTGAGAATGAAAGTATTAGTTCTGAAAGTGTCTTTGGAAGAGAAGAGATTTGAGGTCAGCTTTGAAGATCCGGGTAGAGGAGGTGGCACGGAGCAATGGGGGAAGCGAGTTCCAGATTCTCACTGCATTGCCTGAGAAGGATTGCGCCATCAATCTTTCCCTTTTGAAGACGGGGGCTCAAGCAGAAGCTTTTCCGCATTGCGAGAAGGGCGAGAGCCACCGGACAATTTAAATTTATTCGCCAGGTAACGAGGGAGGACGTGTGTAAGGCTTTGTGTGTGATGCAGGCAGTTTTGTAAATAGATCTTGCCTCGATCGGCAGCCATCGAAGAGAGGACAGGATAGGAGTGATGTGGTCGCTTCGCTTAGACCCTGAAATGAAGCGAGCTGCTGAATGGAGGATGGATTTGAGAGGGGAAAGGTGGGATTTGGGTAGGCCCGTCAGAAGAGAATTGCAATAATCCAGTCTTGAGAGAACCAGAGATTGTACCAAGGTTTTTAAGTCTTTCTCCGGGAAGAACCGACGGATCCCCCATAGAAGGCGCAACTGGTATCGTGCGTTCTTAGCAATGGAGTTATGTGGGAGATTAGGTTGAGTCTTTTGTCAAGAATGACACCTAGGGATTTAGCGCTGTCGACAATGATGGGTTTGTTGAGTAGGTTCAGCTGATCCATCCAAGATTGAACAGGAGGTGGTGAGAGGGAGGTAGAGAGGAGGAGGAATTCAGTTTTGGCGGGATTAAGAATGAGTTGGTGAGCTAACATCCAGTTGTGAATAGAGTTGAGAGTAGAGTTGAGTAGTGAGAGATCGTGTGCGGAAGACACCTTAAGGTAGATTTGAGTGTCGTCCGCATAAAGATGGTAATGGGTCCCAGATTTGCTTAGAAGGTTCCCTAATGGTTCCAGGTAGAGATTAAACAAAGTGGGTGCCAGGATAGAGCCTTGAGGGACGCCTTGACCTACAGCCAATGGAGAAGAAAGACTGTTCGCTATCTTGATCATTTGGGATCTGTCCGAGAGGAAAGAGGCAAACCATTTGAGCACTGTGCCATCCAATCCCATTCTCTGTTGAAGAGTGTTGAGGAGGGTGCTATGATTAACAGTGTCAAAGGCTGCAGAGGGGTCTAGAAGAATCAGAAGACACGATTCCCCAGAGTCGAGTATATGCAGCGCATCATCAATCACTTGCAGCAGGGCTGTTTCAGTGCTGCAATTTTGGATGAAGCCAGACTGGAAGACGTCGAGGAGGTTATTGTCCATAATATGCAAGGAAAGTTGTTTCGCAACACATTTTTCTGTGATTTTCGAAAGAAAAGGGAGGTTGGTGATAGGGCGGAAGTTGTTGAGGTCGTTCGCATCGGCGGAGGGTTTTTTAGAAGAGGGGTGACCTGACCTGATTTGAGGGCAACCGGGAGGGAGCCTTGACTGAGGAAGAGATTGACTAGCCTGGTCCAGTAAGAGAGAGTATAGGTGTAGAAATCGATGGCGATGTCGCTAGGGATGGGGTCAGAAGAATGGTTGGAGGGTTTAGTTTCGAGGATGCATTTGAGGAGGTCATCTTCCGAGATGACGTCAAAGTTCTGCCAGGTAACTAAGGATTTCCGCTCCTCAATGGGGAGGGGTGGGCGACCTGATCCACCAGTGCTTTGACCTTTTCATCTAAGAATATAGCGAAATCTGCTGCTTTCTTTGAGGAATCCTCAGGCTTAATGGTTAGGGAGAACAGTTTGGGTTTTTGATGAGGTCAAAAAGTTTTTGGGTCTGTTTTGGGCTGAGTCAAGGAGGGATCTGAAATGTGATGCTTTTTCAAAGAAGATGTGGTTGTGATATTTGGATCTTGCTGAGCGTAAAAGAGATTGGAGGTGGAAGGAGATTTTCTCCAATGTTTCTCCAGGATTCTAAGGTTTTTCCTTTCATCATAGAGAGCTTTATTGAACCAAGGTGCTGAGGGGGTGGGTCTCTTCCTTTTGCTTTGGAGAGGAGCGACATTGTCGATTTCGACTGCTAGTACTGAGCGGCACTGAGAAGTGAGAACGTTGACATCCACGTTACTTTTTTATAAAAGCTCAGTCGAATGCCCCGGGGTGTCTTGGCGCTGCTCGAGACAAGTTGCTGGGAATCAAGAGGTTAAGAAAACTAGTCTTGCCTAAAACCCAGGTTTTAATGCCTTCCTGAACTTGGTAAGGGAGGTGGCAGTTTTTAGCTCAAAGGGCAGGTGATTCCAGTTTTGAGCCGTGCAAAGTACAATACTCCTGCCACCCGGGGTGGCCAATCTGTGCTTGAAGGTTGGCAAGTCCTTGGCAGAACTGGATCGTAGAGTCCTACCCGGAAGATACCATCTGAACTTTTCTTTGGGGTAACCTGGGCCATGGCCATGCAATGCCTTGTAGGCTGTACACAGTCCTAACCACCCACCAATGTAAACTGTTAATGGCTGAAGAGGCTGACGCATATCTGGGAACCGTAATCCGCTTTCACGTAGCTGAATTTTGCAGAATTTGCCATTTATTCAAAGATGTTTTGGCCAGATGGTGATAGAGCCTGTTGCAGTAGTCTAACCTGGATAGCATTAGTACAGTAACAACAGTTTTAAGCATGTTGATGGGTAAAAATTGGGCTTTTCTTTTTAATCATATGCAGAGTGAAGAAGGCGGTAGATATAACTTTGTTCACCTGCTCTTTGTATGCCGGACAGACATCAAGCTTGACTCCGATATTTTTAGCCTTATGGGCCAGTTTAGGGAAGGGACCTAGTTCCTTTGGCCACCATTTGAGGGATCAAAAGGTTGGGTTATCTCCGAACAAGATGACTTCAGTTTTTGAGGAGTTGAGTTTTAGACCATTTTGGTCCATCCAAGAGCCTACTGCACTCATGCAGCTGCTGAAGGTATTGCTCATGTCGGGGCCTTTATCTGATAAAGAAACCACAGTCTGGGCGTCATTGGTGTAAGATACTAGTGACAACCCAAATGATTTGATTAGTGCCGACAAGGGGGTAACATAAAGGTTGAACAAAGTAGGGCTTAAAGATGAGCCCTGGGGGACTCCACACAGCAACGTAAAGGGTTCAGAGGTGAAATCTTTGAAAGAGACCGATTGTATGCGTTGTCACTTCACACAGGAACCAGCCATATGGGAAATTTGGTGCAATGCATAGGATCAGTCAAGGTTTCATGTTAGAGTAAATGAAAATATGCAATATTTCAGTTTAAGCCTGATTCTCGCATGCTTGTGGGAACCGATGTTATACCGCAGCTGTCTTTTGGCTGATTACAAGCAGTTGCAGGCAGGATGGCTTCAATTCGAAGTGACGTAGTCTTTGCCCCTCTGTTTCGTTTTCTTTGCAGTTAATTTGGTTTCTTTTTTCAGCTCCGATTTGACCAGTTCTCCGAAATAAACTGATGTACATTTCTGGTTGGTTCTCACGTTCATGGGTCAACACCATTGGTGAACAGCATAGCTCCAATGCAGACTTTCAAGATAACACTATGTAATCTTTATTTAGATTGCACTTGGCTTATATGGATAACCTGACGATCTGGCATGGACCGGGCTCGCTGCACCCGTTTTACAACCTTGCTGGCGGGGCTTGTGAATATAATTTGCAATTTGTCGTGTGGCATTTGGCAGCACTTGCTTGGATTAGAGCACTTGGTCTGGGAATGGCATATACATGCAGCATTTTAGAAGAGGAAAGTGAGAGATTTAAAAAAAATAATCCGGAGAATGTATTTCTCCTTGACTTCTATTGAGGTTGGAATCTGGTCTATTATTGTGTGGGACTTGAAAGTGTGCTGCTGCAGGCTCGGATATCAAAGTTAATTAAACGTTTTCTGCTTTATCTGTCAGGAGCACAGAAGAAAGCGCTATGACGGACAGAGAGAGAGCATGGCACAAATGTTGTGCACTGGCCTGCAGGAGCAGGTTACTGGCAGTGCATACTCCGAATCACACACCAGTCCCTGTCGGCTGAAGCCGACAGATGAATCCGTTTTTTGCATGCAGGAATACGGAGGCGGGAGACCAGCCTTGAAATCAGAGGTCTCCTGCCTGAATCGGGAGGGTTGGCATGTATGAATTGGCAGGAGTGTCGCTTAATGGGCTGGAGGGGGGAGAGGGGAGCAGCGTGATGCCTAGCTGCAAATATCCGTTCCTGAGGCTAGGTGGCATGGTCGTTTGGTAGGATGCTCGATTGCATGGTAGTAGAGAGAAAGCGTGCTGGGATGGTGGTTCACATGGAAGGACGGGCTCGGTACACACTTGGGGCGGCATGTTGGTTGGGTGGTAGGCCTAGAGTGTCATACATGGGCGGGTTGGTCATGGACTTTGCATTCGTCTTGTGCATAGGATGGGGCCTTACGGTCAGAGCTGCTGACTTTGGAGCTGGGGAACCAGGTTCCAGTCTCTGTGTCGGCTCCTGTGATTCTGGGAAAATCACGTAATCATCCCGCGCCTAACAAAAAAGGAATGTGTCCTTGTGTAAGGTAACCAATGCTCATGTAAAGCGCTCCAATATCTTCGGGTCGAGTTCGCCCTATATAACTGCAAAAAAAAAAAAAATCTGCCTTCTGCCCTTTTGGTTGCTTTGACATTTGCTCTCTCGCCTCTCTTCGGATTGTGGTTTCTGCTGGTGTTCTCGTGTATTTTTTTGTGCAGTTTTATTATAGGTATTGGAGCGCTTTAAATGAGCACCAGTTGCATTACGCAAGGACACATTCGTTAGGCCCGGGGAGAGATAGATGCTTGATGCCTCTGACAGCATTTTAAGCGCACGTCTGCATGAATATGGCCTATTGGCGCTGCATGGTGCCGGCTTCACCCGTTCTGGAAGACTCGTTCATAGGTTGGCCCATCTGTCCTCGGGGGAGGGGGACAGTGTACGGTAAATTTCATAACTCACAACCAGCCTGACATTTTTCCATCTGTTCGCGGAGGGGTGTTTTTCGTAGGAGTGAGAGCTCGAGGGCACTTAATAATGCGCTGCGACGCTACACGAATGGCAGATTGTGCGCTATACAAATTTGAAATGGTGAGAACAGCGCCACCGATTTGCCGTTGATAAAACGACTGGAGACGAATCTAAGGGCATTTCTGGGACGTGGCTTCGGTTACAGTGAGCTCGGGTACAGAAGCCAGCTGATGGTTTCTGGTTTTATGGATAACTAGTATTGTATAAAAGAAATTATTTCAAATGGCAGTGGCGCGTCAGGACACCCGCCCGCCCCGCCATTTGCCACAAGCTGTCTAGGGTGCTTTTTTTTTGTCCCCTGCCCTAAATCTCCACATTCTAACAATCAAGGAGAAGTTAGTTTTGCTAGATTATGATCCCAACAAATTTAGTAATAGTTATACATTATACTCTCTCTTGACTAGGAAAACAAAAAAAAAACCTTCTGGGTTAAGTGTTTCTTGCGACACATTGGTGTTTTCTGCACTGCTTAAGTGTTCCCGGTGCTTCAAGAACAGTTTGCCGACCTATTTGGAACATTGTACGCGTGGCCTCTGGAGTTTGGGGGCGCTTTTGTTATTCGGGATGCTTAACGTGTATTGTTGCCTCTGCGCGGTCTCTCGCCCCAGCAGCCAGCTGTAACCTTTGACCTCTCTTTTGTTCCCATAGAGCACAAAGTCATCATCGTGGGCTTGGACAATGCCGGAAAGACAACCATCCTGTACCAGTTGTGAGTATTGGCCTCGCAGCAGATGGCGGGGAGAGGATAGGGTGGTGGGTTTAACATTGGAGGGGTCCTGGGAGCCTCCTGCTAGGGATCTTTACCACCTCGGCATGGCACCCTGCGTCAGAGGCACGATGTACGTGTTTAGAGAAGGGGCTTGGAGTGGTCCGGGGTGGCGCGAGTGTGTGAATTAGGATGCTTTTGTGTGGGGGGGAGGGGGAGCAGGAAGGCGGGAGGAGGACGTTTGTGTGTGGATGTGCGCGCGCTTTTGTGTGCGCGCAAGGGCACTACATTTCTGGACAGCCTTGGGGAGCGCACGAGCCAAGGGTGTGGCTTGGCTCGAACCGCCAGAGCATGAGCCAAGCCATCAAAAGATGTAAATCAGACATGTTATGAGAAAAATTATAGACTTTCATTAACATTTATTAATATATATTTTTAATGAAACACTCGAGTATATCCCCCATATCCTAAGAAGTTGCCACGAGTTACCCAAAATGTCAGTTTGACATGTTCTCTACATAAATGTTACTTATTTAATTTGTGGAGTAAGAACATTTGATATTACCAATATAAACGAGGTTTGTGTGTAGTGCAGATCCTGTACTGAATTACTTGACTATGCCTCCAAGCTGTATGCTTAATGAAAATGATACACGGTGAAGTAAAGCGAAGGGTCATAGATCACGCAATTTGGTCATGTGGAGAAGCAGAGGTTTGTGAGTCCTGGGTTGCATATTGTGCAGTCCAGAGACTGTAATGTTACATCCGTCTCTCTCTCCAACACCAGAGGTCCGTGCTTGGTGCTCAAGTTATTCAATGATTGTTTCAATTATTGTACTTATCACACCTAAATCAAACTGACAGTATACACATATATGTACACGTGCATTGTCATGAGGTTTAAGGGGGTGCTTTTCTGTTCGGACGGTTTCCAGACACTGAAGCTCACAGTAGGACAAGCATCCTGTCTGAAATCATGCTACAGGAACACATGCTGGGGCGGTCCGAGACCTCCGCGGTTTTTGCTAAATTTAATTGTGGTGATTCAGGTGTTGACCCTCTCCTAAAATAGATCTTTTTGCCAAGTCTGCCGAGCCAGCAGTAACATTAACTTAAAATAGTACCTCCTACCTGCCGGCTCACCTGGCTTGACAAAATACGGATTCTTGGGAGAGGTTCAACACCGCAATGTTCCTGTTTAACTGAAACTGAAACACCTCAATTACCACATGTAAATAATTAACAAAGCAATGGGGTCTTTGAGCCCCACCGAGTTTGCTGCACCTTCAAGGAGGCCGGTTATGTTCAGCATGGCTTCAGAGAGATGCATTCTGGCAGCAACTGTGTAATCTTCAGTTTCCCCTTCAGAATCCCTTGAGGCCCCCCCCCCGCCTCCCCCCTTCCCTACACTGCAAAATCTGGGAGGGTGGAAATAAATCCCTCCATGTGTAGGGTAGGGGTGTGTGTGTGTGTGTGTGTGTGTGTGTGTGTGTGTGTGTGTGTGTGTGTGTGTGTGTGTACATGTGTATATGTAGGAGGAGGCTGCATGCATGTGGAGGAGGTTGCATGCAAGTGTGTGTGAAGGAGGAGGCTGTGTGTGGGTGGGAGCTGTGTAGGAGGCTGCACATGTGTATATGTAGGACGAGACTGCATACATGTGTGCGTGTGGAGGAGGTTGCATGCAAGTGTGTGAAGGAGGAGGCTGTGTGTGCCTGCGTAGGAGTAGTTTGCCTGTGTATGAAGCTCTTGAAGAGGGGTGTGTTGCTGAGGAAATGCATGCGTCCACATAAAGCTACAACCCACTTTCTTATTCTTTCCTGCTCTCCTTCGGCCCCCAGCCTGATGAATGAGGTGGTTCACACGTCCCCTACAATTGGCAGTAACGTGGAGGAAATCATCTTGAAAAACACTCACTTCCTGATGTGGGACATCGGGGGCCAGGAGGCGCTGAGGTCCACGTGGACCACGTATTATTCCAACACCGAGGTGAGTGGAGTGACTGACTACTTGACTTGCTACTTGTAAAGAATCAAACAGTACTCTAAAGCTTTCTTTTGAATATACGAATTGAAAGATTAAGAGATGTTACTATTTTTTTTTTACATAAGATTTACTGGATTCTGTCCATTCCCTACACTGCTGTTGGCTCTTTGTGCACTTAACTTGAGGGGTGTACTCTAGCTGTTTACTTCCTCGCTCTCTTCCTTGTTGGTCATTTTGTAAATTCTTTTCTCGGTTTACTACATCATCAGTGAGGTGACTGGAGGGGGTGAGGGCGCCACGAGTAGAAGGCTAATATGGGAGGGGGTGTATTAAAGCCAGGACACGTGGAGCTCGATGTTGGCTTCTCAATACTCCATGCTGAGAGGGCAGGGTAACTGGAGACCATGCAAGGTACTTGGACTGCCTACTACTCCTAGCACAAGGCGTAGGTGGCAGACACTGCAGGATGTAGGTGTGCTTGGCTACATGTGGACAACTCAGGACAAACCCTAGGGCAGATGAGTCAACTTACATCCCCAACATGTCATTGAAGCTATTCTCTGGCATTACCATGCTGCAGCATGTTGACCTCATACATGCAGATGAGGTGAGCACCTGAACCACGTGCGCCAGGAAACCATGAGCTTAATATGTACTCACTACTTCATAGTCCCGGTCAACGTCATCACCACCTCCTGCTACCACACCCTTTGGCTGCTAGTTTGCAGAAGTGCACTGTCTGCAGTTAAGGTAATGTTTTTGTCCATTTGTTAATGCTGTTCAAACATGTATTTATGGTTCATTAATTGAAAGCCTTTATTATTACGGTGAGCACTCTGAGTAAATGTGTTAAGCTATGACTGCACTACTAACAGTGGTTCCAGTATAAAAATGTGTACACACGTTTTCAAAGTTTAGCAATATGAGGCTATGTATAATGTTCCCAGAATGCTCTCTGATTTGATGCAAATATTTGCAGAAACTTGAAAGCAAGATTGATGGTTCTTTGCTTTCAAAATAAAATGTTCATAAAAAAATGAAAGCAGGAGAAAAAACATTTTGCTAAAGTACTGTAAGATTTCAGGTACCATTTCTTTGCGGCATCATTTAGTAACATGTGTTGATGATGCATGCTAGTATTTCCAAAAAATATTCATAATGGAAAATCAGTGTAACCAGTTTCAATAAGATTATGGGAAACAAAAATAAACAAGCACTGGCAAAGCCGGTAGGTCTGAAATTGGTAGTCCGCTTTTTAGTTTTGTCAATGTGTGACTTGTTTTGGCATGGTTTTTGTAAAAACGTATTGGTGTGGGAGCTGCCGGGCCCTCACCATTATAACAAACATTGGCAAAAGCAAAAATTGTTTTTTGGTCTCAAAGCGCACACTGCCACAGCAGTTACTGGCAATGAGCAAAATAACTGTGTGCAGATATGCTCCTTGTGAAAGAGCAGAATGCTGTCACTCACAGTGAAGCCAGCCGATACAGAGCGAGAGACCGAACTTTAATAAACACAAATTAGGGGCCCAATTATTAAAGTCACAAAAGTGCACCCATGGTATAGGTCCTTGAAATAAGTGCAGCTATACGGCTTTCGTGAATTCCCAAGAATTTACAGAAGTAGGCCAAGAAATAGTACTCCTAGAAAATATTTGTGAACTGCATTTTAGCATGAGCAAATATGCATGTGTAGATTTGCTCATGCAAAAATCTGAGTGTTTGCAAGTTCACTTTCCCTCCAACCACTTTTTTCCAAACTCTGGAAGTAGGTTTACGCCTGCCATTGTCATGAGTAAATTTCCAACATTTCTCAATATGGGAAAAGATTAGAGAAGATTTGTTGAAAACCCCTAAAACATGCAAGTTAGTAGGTTTGCACATACTCAAAAGGGCATTCTAACCCTGGAACTATTGCTTACCACTACCTTCAGCCCCAGTATGTAGATCTGCGTAAACGTGGCATCATAAGGGGATTGCAAGTATTAAAACACTACCATAGTATGAGCCCTGGCGTAATCAGAGAGGCTATCTCCGAGCTCTTATATAATGAGATTGCTGCCAAAATTTGTCGCTGCACTACATGGCACCGAAGAGGCTAGTGGATTTTGTTACAGGACAAGTAGATTTGTGAAGCAACCTGCCACATGGACAAGTAGATATTTTATTAAATTCCACACCCCTGCACACAAGGCCCCCCATAACACCGGACCCGCCAACCTGAACCACAGCCTCTCGTTCCACGCTCCCCAGCGCTCACTCCGTTCGGCCCAGCTCTCCCTCGCAACGGTACCGCAGATCAAGAAAACGAGAGCAGGAGGGCGCTCCTTCTCCCTCCTCGCGGCCAAGGCATGGAACTCCCTCCCTCTCCACCTCCGACAGACCACATCGCCCCCTAAGTTCCTAAAGGACATCAAGACCTAGCTCTTCGACAGGACTCAGTGACCCCCCCGGATCCATGGACCCCCTACACCACCCCCCATCCCTCAGCACCTTGAGACCCGTTCCCGGGTGAGTAGCTTGCGCTTTAAAAACCCATGATTGATTGATTGATAGTACCAGCCGGTGCATTTCCAGGAGCCTCAGATTGCTTATATATACGTTTTTCAGGTACATTGTGTTTGGCCCATGTGCAGAAAGCTTAACCCAGTTTCTTCTTTTTTCTAGTTTGTGATCCTTGTTGTTGACAGCACTGATCGGGAGAGACTGACTGTGACCCGGGAGGAGCTGTACAGAATGCTGGCACACGAAGTGAGTAGCTTGCCACTGCCTGCGCTCTACCCATCCTCAGTAGCAGCTGCTACCAGACCCGGGTGCTGTGGCGGGGTGAGGGGGGAGACAAAAAAAGAAAACCTAAACCAAAAAAACCCCACTTACCTGAAACGACCGCCACCTCTCCTTCGTCCCTCCCACATCTTCCTGCACTCCCGGCCAGCTGCAGGGAAGCACCCAGCCTCCCCATAGCCAATCGCAACGCTGCAATGCAGCGTTGTGATTGGTCTGAGTGCCGTGGATCGGCGCTCAGACCGGTACTGGGAGGGTTTGCATGCTCCTCAACAGGCTTGTGTAATGCAGCCTGGTGGGGGGCATGCAAAGTGTGCAGGACTGCTTGGGGCGGCACAAGAGGGCCGGCCAAGCAGTCCTGCGCACGTCAGGAGTGAAAACCACTCCTCTCCCGTCTCCGCCAGCCCCGCCCAAGAGCCATTGACATATATAGGAAAAATGATAAGTTATCATTTCATTTTTCCTTTTTTTCAGTGGTGCAACACTCCGTCTTAGCGGAGGAGCCACCACTGCCCATCTTGAGGTAGGTTATGCTCACACTAGTGCAGTGGCACCTTTCTGGTACCACTACACTGTTATATTGCTCTGATCTCTACCTTGTTCCAGCTTGTTGGATCTCCCTCTCCTTACTCCTATTATTGGCAGTATTTCAAGTGCTGGCAGAGCCCAGGGGCTTCACAGAGAAAAAGGGATACACCCTGTTACGAGCAAGTTAAATGCCTTTACTGCAGCAGCGAGGAAGAAATACAGAGGATAGGGGCCTCTGGCGTACCATAAATTGTCAGTCTTGTATATTTGTACTGGAGCATGGATTAGTGCAGAAGGATTAGTTGGCACACATCAACAGAGTTGAAGATTTTGCAGTGGGTGGCAGATATTGAGGGGGGGGGGAAATGGAGTTTGGTCCTACCTAACACTCAGGACAGGAGGTAGATCCATCTTTAAGTTCATGCTGTATAGGATCCGCTGACTCGTGCTTTTGAGTTTTGCGCCTACTAGAGTATTATGCCCAGGTAATATACATGTTTGTTTGTTAAGTACTTTAGGGTCTGCACAAATCCGAGTGGAAGAGGGAGGGCCTGGAGGTCTGAGTATGGGGTGGTACTTGTTCGCTTTGGCTGAGTATCAAATTCACCAAGAAAGACCACAGTAAGTTGGATGCATGGGTAGTAGGGTGTTGCCTCTGACAGAGTCCTTGCATGTTGGAGAAATAGGTGTGGGTTGGGATAAATGCTGTCATCTTTCGTAGATGGGCTTGTCTAATATCAGTCTAACTGAGATGCTTTTGACATCTACCTGGATGAGAAGTATTGATCACGTTGGAAGGCCCTTGCTAATGGCTAGGGGGTACATGAGTTTGTCCAAAGAACTGTATATATAGATTGACTGTCATAGGTGCAAAAATTCACACTTGCGGATGTACAGGCTTCACTCAGTGCAAATAAAGGACACGTATGAACAGGTCTGTTGCAAGGAATTGGGTGAAGTTGGTAAGGGCTGCATTAGATATGTCCATGTTATTAGAGAGGTGTTAAGTGAAACCTGGTTTTAGACTGTTAGATATTACTAAGATTAGGAACGCCATGAGAATGGTAATTTTAAAAGTCCTCCATGAATTACAACCAGGCTGTGGCAGTCTATGTGACTTTGAAATAGCGGCAAGTCTCTCTTGTGAGGGTCATATACTCCGCCGATTGCTCACCTGTTCATATTTCCCATTCTACCCTACCCCTCCAGCATACTTCCATCTTTTCTTTGCACTTGATATACCCACCCATGGTCATTCCTTTCTTTGCTTCAATCTTCCTCCTGCTTTCCTTCCAGGATTTACAGAACGCTGCTGTGCTCATATTTGCCAACAAGCAGGATGTGAAGAATTCCATGTCCACTTCAGAGATCTCCAAATACCTCACACTCAGTGGCATCAAAGACCACCCATGGCACATCCAGGCCTGCTGTGCTCTCACTGGGGAGGGGTGAGTGTGGCTTCTACCTTTGTGGGGGGGGGGGAGGGACTCTGGTGAGTGGAGTGTTGCCTATTCAGTGTAGGGGCAAGGGTTGGCACAGGACTTGTGTTCCTCTACCATGTTGTACCTCAGAGGATTGTTCCGTCTGTCTTGACGGAGGTAAGTGTACCATGTCACACAGTTGTATGCCTTTGCTGTGGAAGTGATTTGTCTTGATGTTCACGAGAACTGTAAAATATGTGCTGCCACATTAATGGAAGTGTGTGATACCATGATTGGTGTGAATGTGAATGTCGATGCAAATGGTTGTTTCCACGACTGATGACCTAGAGGGGAGTGACTGAGAGGGGGGGGTGGGGGGGCTCTGTTAGTGCCAGAGGCGCTTAGGAGGGCCAGGAGTATGTGTTAAATACTTGTGGGTGTATGGTGGGGTGGGGTTGGATGTTCCTGTTATGTCAGTTAGTGATTTAAACTAGACTTCTGGCCCAAGCTCCCCCACGGATGACCTTTCCATATCCTTTTTCTATGAATCGTCTCCACTTTGCCCTGCTCTGTGAGATCTCTGCGCAACTCCTGTCTTTTTTTTTTTTTTAGGTCTATCTTCTCCACTTCCAAAATGTTCCCTTTAGGCTACCTGTTACAGTCGCCCCAATCTCTCAACACACTTTCCAGGATGACAGTCTGCCTTATCTCCGAGATAAGGTGGCCTTAAAATGACCCTCATGTTTCTCATCTGCAGCACCACACCACTGTCCATCTCAGCTGGGTCTAATTGGTCCTGTTTGGGAATGCAAACCCAGCTACAGGCATGGTGCAAAAGAATAAGGCTTGTGGTTAATATGAACCATGGGCAGTCTGAATGAAAACCAAACAGATCAGCCACCTAACAACGGTGAATCGAGCTGTAGCTAGTTCAAGTTGTAGCTGAAGTGCGGTTAGCATGAAAAGGGCCAGAAAGAGGGTCTCCTGCAGATTAATGCTTCTGTCACTGAACAGAGCATCCTGGAAGGGCAGCAGTGGGTGAGCTAAGTTACTTAAACTTCAGGAAGTGATAGTCTAAATGCTATTTCTTGCTGTGTGAAGTCAGCTTTCGTCCATTGAGAGGGAGGAGATCTATGCAAGTACTACATCCGGTGTCCTTAAAGAGGACAAGAGCGCAAGCATTGGCTCTGAAAGCGACCCTCCTCCCTCTCTGCTTGCAGGTCAAGGGAAAACAGCCTCTTATGGAAACTTGGGGGTGGTAAAATACAGTGTGTCGAACTGTTCTCGAATAAACCATAGTTAAAGTTCAGACTTTCTTGTGCAGGGTCCTTGAAAACCCATGTAAATGTTTGTTGATTGGAAGCAAGATGTCCCAAATCACCTATAATGTGCAAGTAGAGCAGGAAGCGCGAATGCAGATATTGGGTACAGCTAGAAAAGTACTGCTGGAAAGGCTTCTTATTTAGTCGCAGGAGGCAGTGATGTGCCGTGCTATATAAATTAGTGATTGTTTACCCACTTGAAGTGTTTTTACCAGAACTCTTAGACTTGCACTCAGACTCCAGGCAGCCTGCCACCATGGAGTAAAAGTCCTGGCCGTCTTGGAAAGCTTCAGAAACCGTTTTTTTGTTGAGAAACCTGTGGCTCTCTTACCTAGGCTGACCCAGACTCGTTTAAAGGCGCTACTGACTGGTCTGTCCCAGAGTCTTCACTGACATCAGTCAGACCTCCTCAAAAAGTGACTTTGCTAATCCCCACCCAAAGAACTATGCAGCTTCTAGCTCCTCCCTTATTGCAAGAAATGCATGTTTGATTTGTAAAAGAATAAGTGCCAGGGCCCAATGTTTTGCTCTGAAGTGTGCGGCCAGCCTCTTCAACGCATCATCAAATAATCCCTCTCCCTTCATCTCACTCTTGCAGGTTCCTGTTTCCTCTCTTAGCCATGGTTTTTCCCTCTTTATTTCTCCTCCTTTCCTCTTGTGTCTCTTGCTCTGGGTCAAAGTCTAATCAGGAAAAATAAGCGCCGGCTCCCAAAAAAGAGGGCCAATGGTCACCACCTGCAACCACCGGCTCAAATTAAGTACTGCTCTCCCCGGAAAAATACACTCGTAAATTTATTTGGTCTATAAGGCAATTCACTTGTGTGAACCAAATTACATTGCCTCCAAGTCCAATGGGTCTATTGGCAAAGGCAGTATGAAGTACATTCATTAACTATCAATTAAAACGATATTAACAGATTTAGTTTCTTAATGTGCAAAAAGTGGTCACAGGTGTTGGAATATATAGTTTTTCAAAATTGCATACAAATGGCTGCACATTGCATACATAAATCAGTTAATCTGTATGCGAGTACAATTTAAACATGTTTCAATTTTAGGTGAAAACGACAGTCCCTATAAATCTAGCAGACTCGCAATGCACACAGCGAAAAGGAGTTCTCGGTATATGGACAAGACTCTGGAAGAACTTCTCCCTCCGGTGGTGCAGTTTTGCAAAGATTTCAAAACCCACATCATCACAATGCTCTTAACTTTCTAAACTGTAGTGTATACCCCATACATAAACATGTGCTGTCTCTTCCTTTGCATCCATTTAATGTCAGAGTTCATGTCGTAAGTGTATTTTCATGTCTCTTTCTACATGTTGGCTACGAATTTCTTTTGCTTATTACAATTACCCGATGCTCTCGGAGCCTAGATTTGTGCTTTATGATGTAAAAGGTGACTGGAGTCTAGGCCTTGTGCCTCTCCCTTGAGTTGGAAGAGAGGAGTAAAAGAATAAACGAAACATCTAGATTCCCGGGGGCGTGGCCTAGTGGTCCAACATGGTGGACGCGCTCTAGACGAGCTCCCGCAGCCCCTCAAATATCCGTCGTTAATCCTGCCGTAACGATCTTCCATGTGGACTCCTAATCCGTGGAAGAGCTTCTGAGTCCTGGCAGCACCGGTGTATAGTTCTTAACCAGTCTGCCCTGCCTGGGGGCACTTGGGCCTCCGGGGAAAGCTGTGGCCTACTGATCCCCGCTCTTGCGTTGGGGGCGTTGTTCCGGGGGACGCGCAGTATCGAGCCGCTGTGGGCACAGAGCTGCCTTGCTGTCCCTTGGTGGTGGTGAACCGGAGATCGAGGGGAGCAGCATCTAGGTGAAGCCCTACTGACCCGGCGGATGCTACTGGGCCGCAGACGATCGTGTTCCCTCAGCAGCTGTGAGAACCGGAGGAAACAGGCGGCCATGCTGGATGGAGGTGGCCCCACCCCCTCACTCCTCCACAACGCCAGGTAAGGCTGTGATACCTGCTGGCTGGCTGTCTCGGCGGCTGAATCGAGCCGCAGCGTGCTGTCGCCTCACCCCAGTAGATCTGCTTCATGTGGGGGTGGGCAACTCCTGCTTCTCGGACTGTCGGTGGTTGCGTGCCTGTAGGCGCGGCCTGCTGTGTGTGTGGACGGCCGGGTCCCAGTGATCCGTAACCTGCCTTAGTGTGGGGTCCGAGTGGTGGCGGTGAATACTTGCAGTGCAGTGGCCGTTGGCACTGTGCAGCGACCGGCTGTGTTTGGCCTGGTTTGACTCGGCGGCCGTACCGGGCCGCGGCGTGCGTGCCTCCGCCTGCTTTGGGCTGTTTGGTGCAGTGCCGTGCCTCATCCTGGACTGTGCACGGGCGTCCCTTGGGGTAGCGCAGCTGTCCGTGGTGTTCTAATGCCCCCGTATTGACCCTGCTGATATCCGTCGTACTGGGAGGCGGGCCCCCAGGCATGCTGGAGTCACCGGAACGAACCTCTGTTACTGTGCTGCTAGGCCAGGGCCCCTGAGATACCCGTGGACTGCTTTATCTCTTTGCTTGGAGGGGTCCTACTGTTTGTGTCTGTGCTGAGCCGGCTGGGCCACCTGGGCGATCCGGGCCACGCAGGACTGGTGCTTCGGCCTCTTGTTGGAGCGGTGGTGCTTTGCTTGCTGCTGTAGTCCTTACCTGCATAACCTCCTACCCTGTGAGTGCTCGCTGTGCCTTGATCCGGCTGTCCCCCTGCCCCCCCCCTCTCTGCTTCCTTTTACTGTCCCTACGGAGTTCACGCCCTCGCATTGCCCCCCATTAGGGGACGTATACCACGAGAGTGATACACCCCCACCACATGTCTAAGGATAAGAATCCCGGCGCAACGGGCCGGCAGAGTGCGATGGATAAATATACTGGCGCAGCTGCGCCGGCACCAGCTGCGGGTGGCCCGTCCCCGGACATGCCGGACAACGCCGCCATACTTGCCGCCATAACGCAGTCCAGGGACATGCTTGAGGTGAAGATTGGGGCTGTTGGGTCTGATGTTATGCTCCTCAGACAGGATCTGCGTAATGCGGTGCAGCGCATAACCGAAGCAGAGTCTAGGATTTCGACCGGTCGAGGACTCTGTCATAACACTCCAGAAGAAGGTTACCGCCTTAGAATCCGTCGCAAAAGGCTTGGCGCTGCGGGCGGAGCATGCAGAGGGGTGTGCCCGCTGAAACAACCTCCGCTTCTTGGGGTTTCCCGAGGGTGGCGACGCGGCGGATTTCCTGGCCAAATGGCTAGCGGATTGGCTTTCGCCTGATCTCCTGTCCCCTTGCTTCATTATTGAACGCGCCCCTCGGGCCCTGCTGCAGAAGCCGCCACCAGGGGCGAGACCTAGACCCCTGATTGCACAATTCTTAAACTATAGGGACAGGGATGTTATTTTACAACAGGCCAGGCTTAAGGATCCCCTCCTCTCCTCCTCCTCACAAAAGATCATGATATTCCTGGACTACACAAGGCTGGTACAGCAGCGCCGGCAGTCCTTCACGGAGGCGAAGGCCAAACTATGACCTCTTAAAATCCAATACTCCCTGCTGTTCCCGGCCAGGCTCCGAATCTCCTATAAAGAGCGGACACACTTCTTTGATTCCCCTGAAGAGGTGTTTGCATGGACCGACGAAAACATCAAGCTCAAGCGCCACACGCCGCCAAGATTGGATTCTGACTCTTCCTCGGGGGGGGGGGGGGGACGAGCCGTGGGCCTGTCCGGGTCCCTGGTGAGCAACGCTGGCGGTCCTTATCTAAAACGCTCCAAATCTCGTAACAAATCACATGTTTGACCTACGGAATTACCGCATGAAAGACATTTTCTCCTGTCATTCCTTGTAATGTATGTTCTAAATTCCATTGCTGACGGCATATCATTATGGGCTGCACCTTTTAATGCCTTTCCTTGGACTTCGAGACGTTGTGTCTAGGGAAAGCCATATGGGGATCCATTGACTGGGCGCTTCCCTGAACGCCGTTGGGGCTCGGGGAGGCCCTATGCCGCGACAGATGCTTCTATGTTTATGAGGTATTGGGGTGGGAGGGAGTGAGGGGGGAACGTTGGGGTCAGTTACTGTTTTTTGTTTCTCAGTGTCATCTACATGTCCATCTCACAGTTATATCTAAGCCTATATGCACCACATGCGGTCCCCCGAATTTATACATTGCTGACTACCCCGTCACTAAATATGCCTAGGCCCACGGAGCGGCGCCTTCGGGTGATCAGCTGGAATGTCAGAGGCCTACTAGATAAGGTCAAGCGAGGTGCCATCTTGCGCCAAGCTAAACGGTATGGCGGAGATATCCTACTTTTACAGGAAACGCACCTGCTTGGGAATAGACTTCCATGTTTGACGTGATTTGGGTTTGTACAGGCCTTCCATTCGGGATTCACTAGGGGCTCACTGGGTGTAGCGATACTAATTCACCGTAGAATCCCATTCATAAATGAGAGGACATGGATGGACTCTAGGTAGATATGTCATAGTTACGGGCTCATTGTACGGCCAGTCGTTTGTCCTCGGATCTGTATATGCTCCCCTGCCCCTTGCCTGATGGAACGTCTGATGCGTTTATGGGTTGAGATTCCCCCGGGGCTGTCCCTAATTGGGGGAGATTGGAACGATACGGTGAGCCCCTCCATAGACAGATGGCGCAGTGCAGGGAATATAGTCGAGCCCCGCGAGTCAAAACTGATCTTTGATGCAGGGGCTGGATTGGGTGGACACCTGGAGACGACTTCACCCCACTAAGCAGGGATACACTTACTTCTCTAGCACACATGGGTCCTTCTCCCGTATTGACTACATTTTCTTGTCTGCGGTGCACCTACATAGACTGGTGGCGGCCGAAATACTGCCCTGGGGTCTTTCTGACCATTCTCCGTTTCAGTTGGACCTGCGGCTCGATACTGAACGGCCTCCTTTCCGCTGGCGTATGTGACCGTGGCTCCTCCTAGATGATAAATATAGGTCGCATATTCAAAACGCCCGTACGGATTATTTTTCACCCATCGGATCAGTGGGATCGCCTGCTGTTGTGTGGGAGGCAATGAAGCCTACGCTGCGAGGGATAGACATTGCATATTGTACAGCACAGCGTAAGCAGTGCCGGGAAAAGCTGGTGAAACTGGAGGCCCAGTTGCTGGCTGCGGAAAGCGCGGCTCGTGGCGCGAATGGGTCTGACTCGCGTAGGCAGTTGCTCCATACCCAGCGGGTCTACGCCGGCGAGCTGCTGGGCGAGGCTCGGTTGGCTACCCGCAGCAGAATATATCAATGGGGTGACAAATCCAGTGCTTTACTACACCGCCTGTATCTGAGAGCACTATGCCCCACTTCCATTCCATGTCTGCGCGATCCAGACGGGAGGGCTCTCACGGATCCCTGACAAATCGCCGCAAGCTTTGCGGATTATTATGTGGAGTTATATGCACTCCCGGGAGACTATATCATCCCAACTGGTTCAGAAGTTTATCGATGATTTACCTCCGCGCGCCCTTTCGGACCAGGTGCGAGATGACCTTGATGCCCCCATAACGACTGAGGAGATTCAGGAAGCATTGTCTTAGATGCGCTCGGCAAGGCTCCCGGCCCAAATGGCCTACCATGCGAATTCTATAAGAAGAACCATTCCTTACTTATTGCTCCTTACCTTGCCGCACTTCATGCCGCCTCAGCTGACTGATCTCTTCCACAGGATTGGCGTCATGCTGAGGTAGTGGTTTTCCTGAAGCCGGGCCGACCCTGCCCCGACCTCCACTCTTCATATCGTCCGATATCGCTTCTCAAGTAGAGGCTAAGCTACTCGACAAAATCATCGCTAATCACATAGTCCCGCATATCTCTGATCTGGTCCACTCGGACCAGGCGGGCTTTATGCCGGGCCGCGCTACCTGCCATAACATCCGACGCGCCCATAATGCCATTGCCTCGGTGGACCGTCTGGGCGAACCGGCGGCTCTCTTGTTGGCAGATATAGATAGGGCCTTTGACTCCCTGAGCTGGACGTATATTTTTGTGCTCCTCCGTCTTAATTTTGGTCCTCGCCTGCTACTCTATATATCCAGCTCCTTTACACAGATATCACTGCCTCCGTCCGCGTGGCAGATACAGTCTCACCGACCTTTTCCATCGGCTGTGGCACCCGCCAGGGCTGCCCTCTCTCTCCATATCTTTTTGCGCTTGATATGGAGCCTTTGGCGGCATGGGTGCGTGTAGACGCACAGCTCAGGGGGGTTTGAGTGGCCGGGGGCGGTATCTGATTGCATAGCTCTATATGCGGATGATGTATTATTTTTCCTTACGATACCTGACCGATCGGGACCCAGACTCCTCAGGATCATGCAGATCTTTGGCGACATATCCGGGCTATATATGAACTCCCGTAAATCCTACTTGTGGCCTCTGCGCGGCGAGGACCCGCTGGGTCGGTGGTCCGAAGAGGTTGCAGTGGTGAAGGATGGCTTTAAATATCTGGGGGTCTTCCTGGCTGCCTCGTGACACTTGTCTTGGGAACGAAACCTAGCTCCTTTGTGGGTGCAAATCAAGGAGCATACTCACTTTTTTTTTTTTTTTTTTTAATTTTTTTTTAATGTTTTTATTTATTTATATCCGTGCAAACATAGCACTATACTTTAGGCCAGCATTACATTTCGTAGGCAAATATATATGAGGCAGCTCCTCAAGGATATACTACCGTCCTGTCAAGAGATACTAGCACATCCTAAACATTTGTATTGATACATACAGTAGTGTACTGGGATGTAAATAGGTCAGTCTTGTTAAAAAAAAAAAAACAACAAAACACAACACATAACATCATAACTTCAACTTGCCCATCACCCTACCCCCCCCCCCCTCCCACCAGAGTCACGTAAGGAAAACTTTATCCTGCAACTTGCAATACAGGCCAAATGATGTGTGTGCAGACAATTCTACCCTGCACTCAGGGTATGAGAGGCCTATGGACTTGCTATTTCGTTGGGAAACATCTCCATACCTGCTACATAGGGTGAGGCAACAGATGCTTTAAACAGTTACATCTCTGTCCGTATTTCTCCGCATGTCCAATTCCACCATGGGTGATTCACAGATCTCTCCTCTGTGCTTATTCCATTTCATCCATTTCTTATCCCACTTCTTTGGGCATCCTCTAGCTATGAAGACCGCTTTCTCCGCTATCATGCACCTGTCAAGCTCTTTTAGCCACACCGACACCGCAGGCGGTGCCACTCCACCCCATCCCTTCGCCAGTTCCCTTTTTACTAGTGTGTATCCCAGCGTCGCCAGTTGTTCTATGTCAGTCAGGTCCTTGTCCTCCCATATATTGAGCAAACCCAATCTGGGTGTCAGGTGCATTTTCTTCCCGAATGCAGATTGCATATGCTTCGTGGCCATCTCCCAGAGATCGCGCACCAGCGGGCATTCCCACAGTATATGATAGAAAGTCGCTGGCTGCCTACATCCCTTCAAACACTGGTTATCCGGCCTAGACCCTATCTTGGCCAGCGTTATCCCAGTCCTATAGGAGCGATGCAGAATCCTGAGCTGTATTAGTCTAAATCTAAGCACTATGGCCGCCTCTCTAGGTGACATAAGAGCCTGTCGCCAATCCTCCTCATCGATCGGTCCCAGGTCTTCCTCCCATTGCTCCTTAAGCTTGCCGAAGGCATCTGGCAAATTATTACTAAGTTTTTTATAAGTCAAAGATATCGCCTTAGACTGCAGTGGCCCATCCAGCAGGCGATCCTCCAGAGGCGAGGAGTCCGGTATATTTTCGCAGCTCGGGAAGGCCGCCCGCAGGGCGTGCCTGATTTGCAGATATCTGAAAACCTCTCCCGGCGCCAACTGATAGCTCTTCTGGAGCTCCTCAAATTTGAGTATTGCGCCCTTTTTAACCAGATCTTTCACTGTCGAAATACCAATGACATCCCATCTGTCAAATCCTGGTTGATAGCACAGCATGCCTAATTTCTGCGCATACCATAGTGGCGTTGCCTGAGTGAGGACGCCCGCCCATCCCAGCCGCGAAGTCACCAAACGCCAGATTTGCACCGTGTGCAGTGTTGGGCCAATATAGCTTTGTTTCTGTGTGCGGGAATATAGGGCACCCAAATAGCCCGAACGATCCATCTGGTACCTGTCTAAGGCAAAGGCCGGATCCGTTGGCGGGGCATACATCCAAGAGTTTACGACCACCAATTGGGAAGCCCAGTAATACAGCCTGATGTCAGGCAGCGCTATACCCCCATCATACCACCCCTTCGTTAGCTTTTGAAACGAAATTCTAGGGGCCTTGCCATCCCATAACAGAGTGCGTACCTCCCCTTCAACCGCTCCGAAATACGCGTCTGGAATTCGGTGTGGGCAGTTCTGGAGAATATACAAGAATCGCGGGAGCGCCAGCATTTTGAAAAGAGCAGCGCGGCCCACCAAAGACAGAGGCAGCGACCGCCAATGCTTAACATCCGTTCTTAGTCTGGCTAACGGGGGGCGCCAGGTTGCGGCTGTAAAAGAGAGCTGGGTCAGACGTGATAAAGACTCCTAGATACTTAAAGCCCTCTTCCGCTACCACTAACACACAGTCTCTTGGGAGACGGGGAGTTTTCCCATGTAAAACAAACAATACAGATTTATTCCAGTTTATTGCATATCCTGAGTATTTCCCAAAGTTTGTGAAGATATTCAGAACAGTGTGTATAGACTCGTATGGGGAGGCCAGGTAAAGCAAGATGTCGTCCGCATATAGGGATATTCTGTCCTCACACACCAACGACCATCTAAGACCTCGCACCCTCACATCCCGGCGGATCCATGCCGCGAGGGGCTCCAACATCAGGGAGAACAGCATCGGGGACAGTGGACATCCCTGTCTGGTGCCCCTTCGTAGCGTAAACGTATGTGACGTGTAGTTGTTGACTCTCACCTGCCCCTGGATGTCGGTATATAGCAGCTTCACCCAGCTTATAAATTTAGGGCCCAACCCAACCCTCACCAGCACTTCGAAGAGGTATGGCCACTCAATCGAATCGAATGCCATTGAGGCATCCAAGGACAATATAGCAGCATCTTCTCTCAAAAATTCCCGTCGGGCCATCACATTGTGCAATCGGCGTATATTAAGAGCCGTATTTCTCCTGGGCATGAAGCCAGATTGATCTGGGTGCACTAAGGAGGAAATTACAGTTCCTAGGCGTGTGGCAAGTACTTTGGCTAAGATCTTCGCCTCTACATTTATCAGCGAGATGGGCCTGTACGAGCTACAATCTTCCACAGGCTTTCCTGTTTTATGAATAACAACTATACTAGCCAGACGCTGGTCTACTGGCAAGACACCCTTCTCACAGCTTTCCTCATACATTGCCCGCAGATGTGGGACAACCTGAGAGGCCATAACCTTAAGGAACTCAACGGGGGTGCCATTTGGCCCCATCGCCTTCCCCGACTTAATTTGGCCAATAGCTTTCTGGATTTCTCAGTTTGTCAGATCTTCCTCCAGCGCATCCCTGTCCAGCTTCGAGAGAGTCGGAATGTCACTTTCTTCCAAGAGCTGGCGCGAGTCCTCTGCCGTATACCTAGTGGAGGGAGAATATACCCCTTCAAAGTAGCCTGCAAATGCTTCCGCTATATCCTTGGGATGACAAAGCACCTCTCCACTAGACAATATTAGGCGGGGCACCCACCTCGTCCCCTGTTCTCTCCTTTCCAGCCAAGCTAATGTCTTCCCCGCCCTATCTCCCAGCTCGTACAACCTGTGTTGGGCGGCCCCAAGCTTAGCCATCATGTGTTCACGCGCCTTAAGTCTATACTCCTCTTGTTTCAGCATCAAACTATGTAGTGTATCTTCTGAGGAGTACGTGCATGTTCCGCCTCAAGTCCACGAAGCTCCTCCTCTAAGTGGACTAGGAGCTTGCGCCTATTTGCAATATATTTCGTTTTCAGTGAGAGAGCATACCCCTTTAGGACCACCTTATATGCTTCCCATATCGTTTGGGCCGAGTCCACCAATCCCAGATTCTCTGTGAAAAAATTTCCCGTTTGCACACAGAGCTCTTCCTTGATATCCGGTATTTTCAACAGCCACAGGTTAATCACTATAGTATGTCTCAGCTGTCGATCCCCGTAAGTAAATTCTACCCCAACAGGGGAGTGATCCGAGATACCTCTGGGTAGCGTCCGGGGAAGCCTAAAATTGCCTATAGAGGCCGTATATGTTAGAAAATAATCAATTCGGGAAAGACTACCATACACACTTGAAAAGTACGTATATTTGGAATCCGCTGCTTGCAACTCCCGCCCCACATCTGAGAGGCCCATAGCCGCGGTGAACTCCGCCATAAGTTCATTTGGTCTGGCCCCCTGTCTCTGCGGGTATCTGTCAACCGTATCATCCATTGTCATATTGTAGTCTCCGCCCATTATCAAGGTGCCGTCAGGGAGTCTTGTCAAAACTTTGCCCAGATCCGCTAAGGCAGCTCTACCCAATGCCGGTGGCAGATAAACAGAAACTATATTAAGGGCCCTTCCTTCCCACTGGGCTTCGGCCACAGCAAACCGTCCCCCCGGGTCGGTCCATGTCTTGTGCACTATCAAGGGTATGCCTTTTTTAATCAGAATACACGTTCCCCTGGAGCCAGTGGTATAATCGGCATGCACCAGGAGCCGGTATCCCCACCTGTTAAGAGCCCTGCTTTTGTTTCCCACTAAGTGGGTTTCTTGCAGTAGAACAAGATCCGGGGACTGTCTCTTCAGATATTGTTGGACAGTCCCTCTCTTTATTTTATCCCCCAATCCGCGGACATTCCAGGACAGAGAGCACTGATTCCCAATCACCCCCCATCATATAGCACGGTTTCATCTACTATCTGACAGGTCTGCATTATAACCAATAAATCCTGACTCATCCCACCGATAAAAGTAACACTTTCCCACCTATGTCCGCCATTTTCGAAGCTAGCCTGAAAGTTGCTGCATGGCCACACATTACATTGATAGGTTGACGTGTCACAGAAGCGCTTACGTGTCAGCGTGTCCACCTCATGCCTGAGGATCACACACCCACTTTGTATTGCGGCCAAACAATAAAGGACTCTGGAACACCCCCCCTCCCCCATCCCCCGCCATCCCGACCCCCTCAATTCCCATCCCCTCCCTGCCCCCTGCCCGTGGATTTAAAACTACCCACCCCCAAACATGGCAGAGTGCCTCTCTCCCCCCGAAATGCTAAAAATGCACGGGGTAAACTGATCCCCCTTCCCGCAGGTACACATCACAATTGACTTGTCTCTTAGCCATCCACACTTAATGATATCTTATTCCTTTCAGATCACTTCAATGAAGCCCATCAGCCTGTATCTGTACTTTAGGTCCACTCAGTTACACTGTCACATAATGATGGGTATTTCCACCCCTCCCCCAGTCCCCCTACTTGCACTTCCAGCCGCTCCAGGACTCTCCAGTCTCATAGCCCCAGTTCATCAGTCCTGCTTCTGCAGCTGACTGTCCGTTTCTGCAGAGCCAGAGTCCATCCCCTCCGTGCGGACCCCTCTGTGCTGGCCACGGCCCCCAGGTCGATCTCTCCTGTGGCTTCCCACTGTACTCCAGCCTTCCATCCATTCCCAGACTGCCTCTGGTGAGTCAAAGAACCACGACTTGCCCTCGGATTCCACTCTCAGCCGCGCAGGAAAGAGCATCGCATATTTCACCTCCCGATCTCGCAGTTCCTTCTTCACCGCCTGAAAGCTGCGACGTTGAGCTTGAACCTTGGCCGTAAAATCAGGAAAGAAAGCCACTTCATAGTTATCTATCTTCAGGGGGATTCGAACGTGCCGTCTGCAGGATAGTGTCTATCTCGAAAGTTGAACACCCGAGCAATAAGGGGCCTCGGGGGCGCGCCTGGTCTCGGTCTACCCCCTGGTACCCTGTGGGCTATTTCAATAGAGAAATAGCTGGACAAGGTCTTAGGTTTAAGGTGTGTCGTTATGAGATCTTCCACGTACAGGTCAGCAGCCGGCCCCTCCGTTTTCTCCGGAACCCCTAGGATACGAATGTTATTGCGTCGGGCCCGGCCTTCGTAATCATCAAGCTGTTGCGACATTCTGTCCTGCTTCTTCTGCATTTCAAGCATTTGCATTTGAAGTTCCAAGTATCTGTCTGCAGGGCACTTGTTACTATCTTGAGCTCTTTGACCTTCTCGTCCATCTTTTTGAGGTCGGCTCTGATTAGGGAAACCTCCACGGTGACCGTGTCTACTGACGCACGCACACCATTTATTGCCGCCATGACATCGTGGAGAGTCGGCTCCGGGTCTTTTGTAGAGGCGGCTGCCCCTCCATCCTTCTCCGCTTGCGGCGATTCACCTCTCATCATTTTTGGACCATGCGAATTTCGCTAGCTGCTTTTGGGTGCTGGCCTTGGGACCTCTCCCCCCCCGTCGCCATGCTGCACACCTCCTGATCGTCCACCGGGTGAGAGCACCAGGTGGCCCCGCAAGGGCAACCCTGTGGCGAGATGGACCAAGCCCGCACTGAATGTTTCGGGCGCAACCGCTGCTTTACCTCGACCTTCAACACACGTGTTACTCCAAGCAGACCACTGCCACTTGCACGCGTCGTCCTCGACCACTGTCCACGCCACCTGAGCTCAACATTCACTAGTGTATGAGTGACGGCGTCCAACCCTTTTCCTCCTCTATATATGTGGAGTCACAAAACGCTCCCCCGGCCCCCACACCTGCGCTCGGATAGGTCGTCTTCCTTCAGGCAGATTGGGGCTTCTCCCCACCTCAGTAGCAGCCCCGCAATACACACTTTGCCGCTCCCGTGGTCACACAGAAAGGGCTTGCGTCTTCTGCACCTCTCCGGTTCAGATATAGGGAATCTTTTAGGGTCACTCTCCCTCCATCCAGGACGCCCCTTGCAATTGGTACCTCAGCGTGTACCGCATCTGCTCCAGGTCTGCACCTCCAGAGTCTCTCACTCGTGGCCACTCCTGCCCCGCCCCCACGTCAGGTGTCTTCCACAGGGCCCTTTTTCCCGGTCGTCTTTGAAAGGCCCAACCAGTCTCGGCCGCAGTGTAAAATACTTGCTCAGGGGCCAGTGTCTCGCCCAGGTTTCGTCTACCCTTGTGCCCCCCCGGATCGCAGGTACAGCAGGGCAGTCGGGCAGCCCTTCTCTAGGACGGAGGCTTCTGCCTTCTTTCCTCCTCCTGACACCAGCAGGCAGTAGGTCTTTCCGGGGACCGCCCCTCCAGTAAAAGTCAGAGGCCCGGGCGAGGCCTCCTCCACTCACAGGCCTCAGGCCGGGACCTCGATTTGCCCCTGTCGCGTCCAGTGGGCCACGTCAGATTACCCTGCCACGTGCCTTCACCACCCGTTTCAGCGTCCACGTTCAGCCAGCTCAGTTAGTTGGGACTTCCAACGCATCGGCTGCGACTCCGTACCCCCTCATGGGCCCCCAAGCCTCCTCACCTCCAGTCCGCCGATGCCCGCACAGCGCGGCTCGTTGTTCAGGCCTCAGAGCCGGGGCCCCCGGCAGAATGGCCCGCGCCGGGGCTTTCCCTTCTCTGTCCGCTTTGTCAGGCCGATTCCGTTTTTTCGCCGCCTCGGGGGGCCCCCCCCCCGTTTTTACTCCGTCTGCGCCGGGAGCACCTCGCCAGCGGCCTCCGGGCCTCAGTGCGCAGTCCCCGCCTCGGCCAGAGGACACGGACTACCACGCTCTGTGTCCAGAAGCACTCTTCACCAGGAGCCTCTGAGTCGCCCAGGGGGTCCGGGGGTGGAGCACTCACGCTTCAATGTATAATTTTTGGTGGATGGCCCAAGATAGCACAGGATAAGCGCTGGGAAGGAAGGAGCTCGTTCAGGCTGCGGCCATTCTCGACGGCTGCTAAGCCACGCCCCCGAGCATACTCACTCTTGGTCACATCTGCCACTTTCCCTTTTCGGGAGGTCGGCCAGTTTCAAGATGGTCTCCCTGCCCCGTCTATTGTATCGACTCCAAAACCACCCTTATTCGATACTACCTAGTTGGTTCAGACAACTAAATTCTACTCTCTGGAATTTTCTTTGGGGGTGGGGGACGGCTCAGCTCGAGTGGCGTTGAAGACGTGCTTTCAATCGACGTATTGCGGTGGACTGGCAACGCCTGATGTCCAGGCGTATTATGCGGCATCGCATCTTCTTGTATTAAACGACTGGTGGTATGGCGATAGGTCGGACCCTGCATATACGCTCGAGCGCTGGCCGATGAACAACGTGCTCCTCTATTCGGGCCCCCCGGCGACTGCCACAGTTTTTCAATTGTGGAAACGCACGCTTCGACAGTTTGGTTGGTGGGGCAGAATAACAAAGGAGGCTCCACTCTGGCACAATGGCCTTATGCCACAGCTTGCTGGGCTCCCAGGCTTCTCGGGATGGGAGGCAATAGGAATTTCAACTGTGGGGTCTGTCCTTCATGGACAGACCCTGAAGTCCTTTCAAGAATTACAGCAAGAGTATGCGATGCCTCAATCACAATTCTATAAATACCTTCAGTTCCGCCATGCCTTCTCTCCAGGAGACCATACCTGATTTCAGCCCTCTTGAGGCGAAAGTTTTCATGGGAGAACTGGGAGAACCCAAGATTACCAATATATATTGCACGCTTGTCACAAATAGCCACACGACACTGTCTAATATACGGGAGGCTTTGCAGACCGACTTGGACCTTTGGACGACGAGGACTGGGCTGAGGCGCTGGCATCCCCTCGAAGTGCCGCCATAGCGACTCGGCTACGCTACATACAGTTTAAGTACCGACACAGAGTATATTATACTAGACATCGACTCTGGAGGGCTGGACTTCTTGCCTCTCCACTCTGCTTGCGATGCCAGGCAGCCGAGGGTACTTTCCTCCATACTATTTGGCTGTGCACATCTCTCTCAAGATTCTGGCACGGGGTCATCGCGTGTATGTCGCAGGTCCTGGGTTGGGACATCCCTCATTCTCGCCAACTAATTCTCCTGCACATAACTGATGATATTGAGGGTAACATTTATAAACGCCATCTACTGTTACTGGGTCTCACACTGGCGAAGCGAGACATTGCGAGGGCCTGGAAGGACACATACCTGCCCTCCCTCGGTGCCTGGAAAAGGGGCCTAGATTTTTGTATGGGGTTAGAGATCCCTATATTCGCTGCGTGGGGCTGCCCCCAGAAATACCCCAAGATATGGAAGAGATGGGCAGACTCCCGGGGAACTTACCTAGAACTTACACCAGATCGTCCGATAGATTGATGTTCCTCATGCCTACCACTAGGTTGGGTGCTCGAGGTATTAATGACCCAATTCTTCACTTTGGGGTTGACTCGACATGTAACATATCACAGATTGGATATATGACACTTCAGTTGATTGTTAATATAATATGTTATGCATATGATTCTTTTCTGCATAGTTGGACACAAAATGTCGACATCAATACTTGTACTATGTATATCTTGCTGCTACGATATATGGCCTTAACGGGTGTACTCTGGCTGTTGACCATAACATTTTGTTGTGGAAAAAAACCATCTAGATTCCCAAAAGTAAATGCTGCTGGTAGTGGGCTGGAAGACTCACTGCCACGTGCTGGAGCGCAGATTCACTCTCTGAGCTGCTTTACCCATCCTTGTTGCATCCTGTAGTGGTCGTTCCCATACCTCCCCCTTCTTGATCCTTTTCCAAGTAGTCCGTGTTAGTAGTGTGCCCAGCCCTCTCCTCAAACTCGACTCTCAAGGTTACTCTGATTGTGCTGTTGTGGCCTGTAACATTGCTCTCTCTCTCTTTGTCAATTAGGTTACCAGCTGGACTGGAGTGGATGAAATCTAGACTGATGACCACGAACTGAATGCCTTTGACTGATGCCAACTGAGGATCCCTTGTGCTGATGTCACCTGAGGATTTCCCCACAAATGCCAACTAAGGGCCGAATGGAGGCCTGCCTCGCGGATGCCAACTGAAGCTTATATTGAATATGCCCGCTGAGTGTGTCCTCTTAATGGACACTGGGATCCCTGTAACATTTCTAAAGGCATGCGTTGTTTTGTTATTTATAATTTTTTTTTATGCACAAGACTTATGTTTTTTTGGAGAGCCTCTTCAACTTTTCTATTTTAAGACTTGGAAACCGGGTTTTTATACAAGTAATCTATTTTTGCGCATCATGGATGGAGTTTTTTTTTAAACGTACTTTTTTGGAAAGGAGACTGACCTACAGTGTTGCAGTTTAATATTCTACATGCTGCAGAAACTAACATGGCGTCAGCTCTTGGACAGACCTGATTGGCTGAAACCCAGTACTCTGAGACTCTGCCAGTGTAACGCAGTGGCCAAGATCCTCTCCAGGGCAATTTTAATAAGTTACACGGGTAGACTTTATTTTTAATGTACTTTGTGCTTCCTTTTTCATACCTCTAGCTAAAGAACACTTCAGATCATGAGAATGGATAGAGCCTCTCGCAGCCTATGATCAGCGGACACTGAAGGTCTTGAAGCTACTAATCTTAAGAAAAGGACCTGCCATTGGTTGGAAAGCCTTTCATTAGGAAGGCACACAATTTGGTTGAAAGCTACTCTTTATTGGATCTAATTCTGATGGATTATTTAGGTGGTCTGAGAACTGGTGCTATGCCCTTTTGGCTTTCATACTTTTCAGATGGACCCTTTTGGGTCATTTTGTGTCACGTGGAGAAGTCTGTCTACAAGGAGGGCCGCCTCCGCTCTGTTGAAAGGAGAGTTTTTGTTTGACACAACATGCAGATAGTCCTGAGCTGCATGTGGGTAGCTTGGCCACCCTTTGAAACTCTCCGTCCTTCTTTTTCTGCCTCAAGTGCAGTCCGTTGTAATGATCATGGACTTCTGATGATATCATTACTACAGTCACCAATCAGAATATGTTTTGAGTGTTCTGTGTCTTTTGATATAAGAAAGTTGGCTGTAATCCAGTCCCCTCATTAATGCCTTCTGTGACAGGCATTAATGATCAATATTGCCCTACTGGCTTCCCTGAGGGTGCAGTCCGCTGCAGAGAAGCAGTAATCAGTCATTCATCATTTCATTGTCATGTGGCATGTACCAACACTGGATCTGCGTGTCTGCCAGGCTCGGGGTGACAGCCTCTCTGGGAATGCTGATGCTTCAGGAGATACATACCCAAGAAAGATTGTCTGCATCTGTTAGCTTGGAAGAGCATTCCCTACCCCACCAGCCCTTACCCCATTATCCTTGATGAGGCCTTATTGCAAAGCACTCCCCCCTGAGCCATGAGCACTCTGTTACCTCGAATTCTGCAAGATGCCCATAACACTGTGAGTCCATATTTTTCAGCACATGGATAGACCGATTGTAGCAAATAATGGGACCCTGGATATTAATAAAGCCTTATAGCCCGCCATAGAGGGCTATACTGGCCATTAAAGACCCAGTCCAGCGTTGAAGGCCTGAGCCAAAGACTGTGTCCTTCAACAAGGGAGTGGGACTTTAATGTCGGTATAGCCCAGCTATGGAGGGCTACAAGGCTATTGGAACATTCCGCCAGTAGAGGACAGAATGCTCTAACAAATATAACAAAGACCTCACAGAGCCCGTAGGCTCCGTAAGGCCTTTGTTCACAGCAACAGCTGTGAAGGTCTATGTTGGAATTTTGGAACTCCGAGCTTATACCAGCCATTAGAAGCCCGGATCCCTCCATTGTTTTCAATGAAGCTCCCAAACTTCCAATGTTCTGGAACAGCAGTAGTGAGCAGCCAACTCCATCTACACACCTCCAGCACAATTGAGCGGTACATTACAACAACTACAGTGAACAAATGTCGTCCCAGGTATACTGTGCATTGTAGTATTAAGGAGTAGGACACTGAAGCATAAGTTTGTGGGTATGAATGATTTAATAGGGCAAACAATTTAGCTTGTGATATAAACACTCGTATCGAGTTGCTCATCACAGTAGCTGTGAGCAAATCATCGCGGGATATGCAGACGGTTACACTATCTTCAGACACTGACGCTATAATTTAAGGTCCAATATATCATGGTCTATACAGTGTCACATCGAAGAAGATATTAATCTTATTCACTCATTGTCTATCTCTTACAAACTATAATGTTATGAAGAGAAATATATGGTCTTAATGGATTTAACCAGGCAGTCGCATATGAAAGCATTAATGTATGTACTATACCAGCATATACAAATTGGAGATGAGATGTCCACAATGTAGAGGGGTGGACTAAGAATCCGAAATCCTGGGGTAAACCGCATCACCTTAACAGGTGATGTTTCCAAAGATGTGCACAGCGAGTTAAGTCTAGCAGGAGAGATGCCTTATTCTCATTCTATAGTTAAGGCTCACAATATCCTGATGCGTTTATATGCACACTGCAGATATGTGGCGACTTATCCAAAGTGTAGTATTATGAATATGAAAGATGCCTCCAGTTGTCACCGGTTTGTTTCACCTAGTTGCAACTTCCTCCTTCTAAATAGGTCAACCTCTGTGTCCCTGGGAACCCTTCCCCATGGGAAAGGGCAGCCAGAGGCCTGAACAGTTCCAAACGCAAACTAACAGAAGAGTATGTACAGAGGTCATTTACCGGTATGACCTCATGGAGCTGTAAAAAAAAAAATGGTGTTCGATATGTTTTTCATACCTAAAACAATCAACTGCTTTATTTTAAAATGTGGTGCGAAATAAAGAACATTGTGGAAAAAAGATATTTGTTCATACAGCAATTGTCACTCCTTTTCTTTACAGCCAACTTTTGAATAACCAATTATGTTTTTTTTTTTTTCTTCAGTATGTTTGCTTGTGCACTCTTATTGTTGGAACCCAGTTAATTTAGACATGTGCTGGAATTCAACCATAACTGTACTTTCAGCATTGTGCTTCGCCTCTGGTTGTCACAATCTGCTTGCCAGTTGCAACTGGGAAAGGCAGGCTCCAAACCTATCTTCCTGCTTTGTACAGTCACAGATCACAGTGCAGCCAGCATCTGTCATAGAAAGCTGAAGGTTCTTGATGGCTGCTTGCTTGTCCTGTTTGTGATTTCTTTTTTTGCCTGATGCTGTTCATTGTCGGCTGCTTCATACAGAAGTGTTAGAGTTGTACAAAGAATATTTCCCCTCTCTGAGCGGCCCTCCCTCTTCATCTTTTGCCCCTCTGTCCAGAGCCTTGTTTCAACCCTTAGTTACTGTAAATCGATCGGAGGATGGATAGCAAGTGGCAATGGATGATGCAAACTATCATGGTCGCAGGAACTATGGTTGGCAGGTGGCCAATAAATTCCTTTTGTTGTATTCAGTCTTTGATGGTGGCCCAACATTTATAAACAAACAGTTGCTGTTATGTTGGCTTGAAAAACTGAAATTCACTATTTTTGATCTTTCCTTGTAAATTGTTTATTAGGGCCCTGTGGAAGTTGGAATCCAAAGCTGCCTCTCCTAGCCTCTGCAGAGTGCACCTTAATAGAGATGCTATTTACCTGGTCAGGTTCTTTGCCTTGTACTCCCAGCTGGTATCCCCCCGTGATTTAACAGGCACTAAAGGTAAACTCTCAGAAGGTAGTTACCTGCCAGACTGAGAATTACCGGGTCTTTTAAGGAAGGTTTTCCTAAATTCTGGGGAGATTAAAGCTGATATTTAGCAATTGCTGCTAGTAGGTGGTCGGCATCTGCAGTGGTGGTTGTGTGGTTTGGGGTGGGGATTGGGTACCAAGGGGTTGGGCTTTGACTGCCTGCAGCCCCTACCCTTCTTACAGCCACGTTTTTTCCTAGTATGGATCTGCACCTAATAAAACCCATCTGGTGTTTCTGGGCCCAGTCATTTCAGGTCAAGAGACGCCCTCCCACTTTGAGTTGACCTCCCACTTGGAGTTGACACTAGGTAGCCACATTTTAGCTAGCTTGGAGTATTTTAATGTTTGCAGTGTTTTTATTTTTTAGTGGGTGATCTGTAGGACTTTACATGTTGGAATCTGATTCAACAAATGTGCCTTTGTAAATTATAACCTCAGCTTCTGTCTGGATTTTGATGCTGTTAGTATGAGGATGATCTTTATGTGGAACCTGGAGCGATTTCACATGTTTTGGGTTGTGCCGTCAGAGGGTGTCCTCCGTTTGGGTTTTTGTGGTGTTTGGGTAAGGGTGTGGGGTGTTCTGTTTTTGTTGGCGACCAATCCCTTTTAATGCTTAAACCTCCCCTACCACACCACTGATCTGAAGGCCATTAGGAGCTTCTAGGTGCTATTGATTTATCACGATCTTCCATCTACACCAATACTGTACTGAAAAAAAGAAAGAAAAAAAATACCCTGTTAATTAGTGATGTCACAATATGATGCAAAAAATGAGGTTGTCTTGGTAACTGATATCACAAAGTGGGAGGAAAATGCCTTTTACCCAATCGACGGCCAAAAGACAAGCCACGTTGGGGAAAACTTTTTTTTTTCTCTTACAATTCTGGGCATCGTTGGAGAAAACCAAAACATGGCATACTGAGCATTCAGGTCAAATTGAGTCTGTATTAGGAGAGGGGAATAGGGCAGGTTGTCTCATGCTTTGATTTCTGCCTCTGGGAGTTTACATCCGCGCCCTATATTTTTCTAACTCCTATATACATGTAAATTCTTAAAATAATAAAAGCAATTATTGGCATTGCCAGTGGGCCTGGCTTATATATGAAAGTGCTTCTTGAGTCACTGATGGGTTTAGGCACTCAAGCCATCTTAATGAACTGTGTCGCTCATCTATATTTTCATGTGCCCTTTGACTCATTTTGGCACAAACTCATTTACACAACCACAATAAAACACACAAACTTAACACCATAGGAAAAAGAAAACATGCTGCTGCCTAATCATGGTGGGCATATGCTTGCAATAACAATACTAAACATAGCCGCAGGTGGCCATCTTGGAATTATATTGTACATCGTGTATCGTTGTAAAGCTCCAACATGGTTGCCATTTTTCTCGGAATGGTAAAACAATGATACACCATGGAAAGTACCATTCTATGATGGTCGCCTGGTTGGGTGCTGTGCAGATGAAATGAGCTCTAAGGAACCAATCTGTGGCGCTGTAGTAATCTTTAATAAATGTAAAATAGAGAAGGAAAGAAATGGAAATCTACCACAAAGGGTCTACTCACTAGCAAGACCCTTGCCTACAAAGTGAATGTGAGACTCCATGTAGCAAAATAACAAGGCTGCATGATTTAGCACAGTCTAATAACAATCTACCATTAAAGGCCTATTGACTGTTCCATATTATTTTCATAGTAAATCAGTCGGACCTTTGGCATAAGACATAACTTTTCCCAATGAACCAATCAGGCCAATAGTCTTTATTGTTGGCTTGTCACCATGACCTAGTCAAGCCTATTGTAGTAAGAGTATGCTTTTCTATAAGGCACTCAAGATCCAACTATCTTTTTTGCACTGGGGAGCGGAAGAGATAGATCAATTACTCCTTGTACAGCAGCTCTTAATTTTTGTGTGCGGAAGATGGACTGGGCCAGAAGCAGAAAAATGCACAACATCCTTTCTTTGTATTTTTATATGGGAAGAAGGAAATGGAGCCTTTGATATGTGTTCGTAGTTCTCGGCTGTCCACCTGTCAGATGATGATTTTTGTCAAGTATATGCCTGAAAACCATGTTTAAGTTTGACTTTTCTTCTTGAAATCCATTTGGCCGAATTTTGAGTGGCACCTTCAGCTGTTCTCAAGAGAGGCTCTTTGAAAGCTTTCCTACCCAACAAGAGAGGAAATTAAATCAACACCAAGCTTGACATTCAGTCCCAGCAAATTGAAATTCCTAATCCCAGTGACATACTTCACAAAATCAGTGATGTTATTCTGCAAACCCCGAATGAAACATTCCCTATAAAAACAGGGTCTGAATCCAACCCTAGGAAAGCCAATTCTTGGTACACAGCGAAACACATTCAAAGGGTATTAGAACTCCACAGAGCTGAAAGGCAAAAAACCTTTGAAGCGGAGTCACAAAAGAATTTTCTTAGAAGCTGAAGAACACCAAGACAAAAGTAAGCGTGCTTAAAAGAATTACTTTTCTATGCTGCTGATTTAACTCATTTTAAAACCATTAAAGAGCTCCAGAAAACAGACGTCTGCAACACTGATTTATTTCCCTCTCAATTCATGTGAACAACTTTCAACTTGTTTCATTGAAAAGATTAACAAAATTAGATCTAATATTGAAGAAAAAAACATTATGCGCCCAGCTCCTGCTTAGATACCTTTCTGCAGACTAAGGGGCCCACCATGTATTTAGGAAAGTTTAGTCTTTGCTCTCCAACTGATCTCACTGAGCTGATTTTGTAGTGCGTCTTTCTGGCTCTCCATCAGCATCCTGTGCAACTAAATACACTCAACAGCTTGCACTAATACTAGGCCGTGTAATTGATCATCTTTTCCTGTTCCCTTGAAACATCATGTGCCACTTATTTATTTTTTAATTATTAAGAGTAGGCCTACATCTGGAGGTACCTTGGCACTTGGGTATCTAGACTGACTCTAAGACTCTATCTGGGACAGTTCAATCACATACAGGCGAAGTAACATGTCTAACTTGGCTAGCAGAATAACCAGGTCTTTAAGCACTTGCTGAATGTTGGCTCTTTACAGAGCTGTAGCCGGTAATTCTAAAGTCTTGCCGGAACTACAGATAAAGATCGGTCACCCAGAGTGACTCATCGAAACTTCAGCACTTTTAGTAGATTGGCTAACTAAGCTCTATGACGTGTCTTACTACAAAAAAGAAAATCTTAGTTAAAAACTCGGTCTTCCATCATAAAGAGCTTCATGTACCAGGGAAAGAGAATCAAGTTTTAGCCTTTGCTTGGCTGGCAAACCAATTCAATTTCAATATTGCAAGAGATTGATTCAAATTTCTTGATCTTTAATATCGATCTGGCGGCTGATTTCTAGAGCAGTTTGAACAAAGGTTTTGCCAGCAGACTTCAATAGATCACATTGCAGTATTACAGCCTAGCCAACACAACAGCATTTATAATCAGTATTCTCTGTTGGAAATTGAAAAGATTCAGTACACTTAAATTAAAATCAAGTCTTCACTACAGAATTTATTTGATCCTGACTCAATTTTTACTACCCCTATACTTGATCCTCGGCGTGGTCCCATCAACAGAGGCCAAAAGGCTTGATTACACACGAAATTCTGTCTGAAAGGAAGGAGGATTTTTGTTTTCTTTCCATTTAACTAATAATTTGTGTGACATCCAGTGTTGTATTTTGGCAAGCATTTCCACAAAGTAGCAGCTCTGTAGAAATCTTTTAAACCAATCTACTGATAGCCAGCCAGGCTCCATAGCGGCACCTGGTTGGCAACAGCATCTAACGCTGCTGACCAGATCAAACCGGATCACTGAAAGAGGGATATTCCTATCGGCAGATTGGTGTAAATCATCCAGTGCTGCCATAATAGTTTCTGTGATACATCCTGCTTGTATTCCTGCTTGACTAGGATGTAGCGGCACCTGGGTCGCCACAAAAGCAGATCCTGATACACAAGCATTTTAGTGAGAAAAGGTAACTAGGACAGAGTCCTGTAGTTTTCCATAGGGTCAGGAACTAGAAGAGCTTTTTTAATTAATGGAAGTATCATGGCTGCCAGTACTTGAAGATAAATATATATATTTTTTTTGCAGGTTTACAATGCGCAACCTCGACTTGAAGGTACTGGAGCACTTTTCATGAGCACCAGTTGAATTACACTGGGATGCATTCATTTTTTTTAGGCAGAGGGAGATTGAGATTTGCTCAGAATCACAGGATGTTGAGCTGATGCCGAGACTCGAACCTGGTTCTCCAGTTCCAAAGTCGCAGCTCTGGCCATATTGGCCTAGTGTATTGAACATGATGTTAAGAGGTTTTTATGCAGCCTGGCTGCTAAAATTTTGCCTCAGAAACCTAAGGTCTACTTCTCTTAAGTAAAGCCACTTGTTGGAAAAAAGCAGTCAGACCTTTGCTTAAAAAAAAAACATTTCTGGACCTAGCTGACCCTGGTAATTTCAGATCAACCTCTAGTTTCCCCTACTTAGCCAAGCTTCTTGGAAAAAATTGCTTTTTCTCAAGTTCAGAAATATGTAGAAACAAATTCGCTTTTAAACTGTCAACAAGCGGGATGTCGACCTGGCTGTAGTACTGAACGAGTCCTCATCTTGGTCCTAGATGAACTTTGTAGGATGATGGACCCCTGAGGTCGGGGATCTTACTGCTCCTCGATCTCTCAGCTGCCTTAGACATCACAGACCACGGCATCTCAACTTGAAGATAGACCGATACAGAATTCAAAGGAATGGCCATTTCCTGGTTAAACTCTGTTTTTAGAAGACAGGAAACGGACTGTGTCTTTGCCACTGTATTTTTGTGCTCCTAAATCCATCAGACATGGTTTTCCCCAGAGTTTCATTCTTCCCCCTCCTTCTCAACGCCTACATGCGTCTATTGGCACATCTGCACCAGTTACGAACCAACTTCTTTATGTTTGCAGGCAACACTCCACTTATTTTCGGAGTATCTTCTAACCCACTAATAACGAAACAGATTCCCATCTGCCTGGCAGTTTTGCGGTAAGTCGCTGGTGGATGTCCACAAATTATTTAAAGCGTAACCTCAACAAGACTGCACTCCTGCTCACCGCTCCGATAAATAGGATTGAAGACCTCCACTGGACCCCACCACAGGGGCCCCGCACCCTATTCAAGAGCATTGAATTTCCAGTCTTGGGATCCAGCCTGGATTTCGCCATCGTGTTTGCTAACACTTTCAAAATGTGCTTTTTTTCCACCTGAAAAGTGCCATGCTACATCTCACCGCTTTTGGACAAAAACCTTGGAGTGCCAGTAATCCATGCCATCGTTCAGTCGAGGATGGACTCCGGTTACTCAGTGTTGCTAGCTGCCTGTTAGAAACACATCGCCCACCTCCAGCTAGGACAACATGCCTGCTACATGTTTATTATGTGGCCTCAAAAAATAGGATAGAAGCAAGAAAAAGTAGACACTTGCTACGTAGCAGAATTATGTTCAACCCCATGCCAATAGTTTACAAAGCTATTTATTCCAGCTTGCCAGAATTCATGGGCAAGAAATTCTCCAGCCATAGACTACCTAGAAAGCTAAAATCCTATCACCTCTCTCTTCTCCAGATTCCTAAAACTCATATCACCAGATTCAGAGAGAGCTTTCTCAGTAGTGGCAGCTAAAACCTGGAACTCACTCCCTCTTGCCCTTCGTGAGCAAACTTCAATCATTCACTTCAGAAAGTCCTTCAAACCTTTTTTAATTAATTACGCCTCATTACAATAAATCATTGCACACTGCCAAGCACACAGGAACCAATGTTTTGGTGAACGCAGCGTTTTATAACTATACTGATTGGCTGGCTATTGTTGGACAGTGTATCTTGCTGGCTGTAGAACCTGTGATCTACAGAATGTACTCTGCAGGGTACAGAGTGTAACAGTCAATTTCCTGAGCAGTCTACCTGGTAATAGTGCCGGAAACGCATAGGTAACACAATTTCCATGCCATGTATTCAGCTCGCTCTTCTATTTGCTTTTCTCAACATTGTTTTTGTAAAACAAATTGACCTCAACCAATAGATAGAATAAATTGGCTTCTAAAATGATTACCTTGCTGAATATCATCCGCTCTCCTGCTGCAACAATAATAGTCCTCTCTACCTCTTGATACCCCTCTCTGCACCATCTTATAACCTAATGTGTATTCATATGGAGAGGTCTCTAGTGCTGTTGAAGGATAACCTGTATTGTTAGCCTCACAACGATGAAAGGCCTAGTGGACCTGCTGAAATTTGATTTGAACTGTGACTAGGGTAGCAGCTCTTAACTTTTCCCCTTCTGTGGGCCCTCAAGGAATCACTACTGGAAGCTGTGCACCCCCTGCAAAGTAATTGCCTTTGTCTGAATCTCAAGACAAATGCAAATAAATATAGAAAAGGGTATACATCAAACAAATACACATATTACAAAATATTTTATTAATAAAAAAATACAAAAATCGAATTTTTTAATTACAGCGGGTTGAAGCTTTTCAATATATGTTTTTATTTTAAAAGAACAAGCCGTGTGCTAGATTCGAGTGTAGCACTTTGTCTTTTTATTGCTCTTTTAGTTTGGGCTATCAATTCTCTATTTGAGGCCACCAATCTTCGATTCTGTTTGACATACTTGCACTCCTTCTAGCATTAATGAAACTAAGGATGCCAACTTAATTTGCAGTCTCCAGTTTCAAATTACTTCACATTCAGTGTTTTAAAATTTCGAATATAATATTTTGTTTTTTTAAGTATATACACTTTATTAAATTCTCAAATAGTCTACTGTTACCTAGATAAATCCACACAACACTGGTGTTTGTACCAATTTCAAATGATTTTATTAGGTATTTTCAATAGAAAAACACAAAGGAACGGCATAAGGTGTACAGAGGCATAAGAGTGATGTGATACATCAGTTGGATAGAAAAGTAACCGCTTCAGCAGTATGATGAGCAGGAAGTATTGTCACAAACGGTATACAAAAAGCGTGGATTACATTGTACTGGTTGATACAAGGCACTGTACACTATTGAGAAATCTTCGGATAATTTACGAAATAAAGAGAGTAGAAAGGAAAAGAATGAATAAATAAAGGGATAAGAGAAGATGAAAGAAGTAGAACAAGAAAAGAAAAAGCCTGCCCATGCTTATGTTGGGTATTGGGTCAATGTTTGTGTATTGGAAAAAAGTCCTATGGAGGTAGAATTTTTCAGGTCCAGTATGCCTGAAGTTCCAGATTGTTTTACATATCCTTAACTATTGTTTATGGCTGGGGGGAAATGAAGGGGAAGTATCCTATGAACAGTATCTGTAGAATAATCATGGTAGTTTGTGTGTGATGAAGTATACGTCTAGTCTGTCCCACATGTGTCTGGTTGAGGGTTTCCAGGGAGAGTTTTGAAGAGCGATGTCTGCGCCCCTGAGGTGTGAAATCCAATTCATCCAACATTTGAATGATGCCTTGTGCTTGTTCTTCCAATTATTCAGGACAATTTTAATTGCGGATGTGAGTAGGAGGTCCAAGAGAGCCTTGTCCGCACTGTTTAATGTGTCAGCACTAAGAAAGCCAGTTGTTAAAGTGGAGAGTTCTCTTTTTAGTTGACAATTGAATAGTTTTGATAGAAAAGCAAATACGCTGTCCCAATATGCTGATACAGCCTTGCAGTGTAAAATAAGGTGAGCTAAATCGCCTATCTCTTCCTTGCAGTTCCAGCAGATAGGATCATTGCGGAGATGTTGTGAGTTTAGTCGAGCAGGTGTCCAGAAGGCTTTATGTAGGAGCCATAGTTTTGTTTGAGATAAGACCGGAGAGATTTTATTACGGGTAGTCGAGCTCCACATTTAGTCTCGGCTAGAGAATTAGAGGAATGTAGCTCCCAGAAGGTAATAAAGTTTTTATTGTGAGTCGAAGTTTTAGCGCAGAGCAGTTTGTATATAAGTGATACTTGGTGGCTTAGCTTGTTGATCTTCGTAACGAAGTTTGGTAGAGATGGGGGTGAGCTATGTAGTTTGGCTTTTGATAATGCTGATCTGACCTTTAGAAAATTGTAAAATTCCATATTGTCTAAATTAAAAGTAGACTGGAGTTCCTTAAAGGTAACTGGGTATGCGGAACTTTGTAGCTGTTGGGGGAAGAAGATCCCTTCGTTAATCCAAGCTTCATAGTGTAAAGTTTTGCCCTTGTATAGGATGTTGCGGTTGTTCCATATGGATTCCTTCTTGCAGTGCTTTATGCTTGAGTTGAGTTTCTTATCTAATTTTAGTAACGCGGCTTTTTATATTTTTTAATATAGACTTTGATCTAAGTAGATTTGTTTGGCTAGAGGCGAGTAGGGCAAGAGGGTTAAGGTTGTCAAGGATAGATTTTTCGACTTCTAGCCATACTGGAGTGTAGTTGAGGGGAGGCGAGAGCCAGTAGGAGCCCTGCTTTGCCAGGTAGGCTGTTTGGTATGTTTCAAAATCGGCTAGATTGCTCCACCTAGGGATTTGTCCAGCCTGAGTTTTTTTAGTCCTATTCTAGCTTTCTTGCCTTGCCATATAAATTTTGATAAGAGGATGTCAAGTTTGTGGTGGAAGTCTTCTGTTAAGATAAGAGGGAGCATGTTGATAAGATAATTAATTAGGGGTGTGATCATCATCTTTATCATTTCAATTCTGCCCCACCAAGTGATACATTTTGGAGACCAAGTGTCCAGAAGTTTCTTAATTTTCTCTAGCGTGGTATTTTCATTGTGATGTAGTGTCAATGATATTGCTACCAAATTCTATACCCAAGTATTTTATAAATCCTGGTTGCCACGCAAGACCTGAGTTGCCTAGAATCTCTCTAGTGCAGTGAACATTTAAGGGTTTTACTTCAGATTTGTCCCTATTTAGTTTATACCCCAAGTGAATAGAGTACTTCCCTATTGTTATCATCAAAGCATTGATCAAGGGGCCCGGATTTTCTGTTACTATTAGGATATCGTCCGCATAAGTGGCTAATTTAACTTGAGCATTATTAAAGCCTACTCCTTTGAAGTCTGTATTCTGTTTAATGTCTTGTAGGAGGGGCTCTAGTGCTAATAGGAAGAGGGATGGTGAAAGTGGGCAACCTTGTCTTGTGCCTTGTTGGAGATTGAGAGACTCAGAGAGCGAACCGTTAATTGCAATACGTGCAGTGGGCTTTGAGTAAAGGGCCATGACCATATTTATGTAGGGGTCACTGAAGTCCAATGAATGCATGCAGTGTTTTAAAAAGGACCATGAAACTCTGTCGATCGCTTTTTCTGTGTCCAGGGTGATTGCTATGGATGGGTCTGGTTTAAAAGCCGCATTTTCTAGTACATGGCATAGCAGACTGGTGTTGTTGTTCGACATATGGTTTTTAAGAAAGCCTACTTGGGAGTTACTTATTAATTTTGGGAGGACTGCATTTAGTCTCGTGGCTAAAATTTTTGCGTAAAGTTTACAGTCGACGTTGATGAGGGATATTGGTCTGTAATTTTTTGGTAGTAGGGGATCTTTCCCTTCTTTAGGGATAACTATGATGTTGGCCTCTGTCATGGAGTTTGTTGTTCTTCCTTTATTAGCTATATTATCAAATACTTTTAACATGGTTGGTTGTAGTAAATCTGCAAATGTCTTATAAAATGTGGCAGTGAAGCCGTCGGGTCTCTGGGCCTTATTGTCTTTCAGTGATTTAATAGAATTTGTCACTTCTTGTTCGCATATTGGTTTCCCTAGAGCCAGTTTGTCTGTTTCGTTTAATTTGGGGAGGTTCAGTTTGTTCAGGTATTGGGTGCACCCTTCTAAGTTAAATTCTTGATCGGTCCGGTATAAGTCTTCATAGAAGGATTTAAAGGTGTTTAAAATTTCCTTCTGTTTAGTGTGCGTTTGATTATTGGCATCTTTGATGAGATAATGTTTTGGTTTTGTTTGTGTTTAAGGTAGGAAGCTAGCATTTTCCCTGCACTGTTGGCTTCGCAGAGTTTGAGGCCCTTGAATTTATTTATCCATACTCCTGCTCGTTTACTCAATTTTATTGTATTCATATTTCTTTTGTGTTAGTTGGTTGAGAATATTAATATTTAGCGAATTGGCATGTGTAAGCTCCAGGTGTTTTTTATTTCACGTTCTAATTTAACTAGATCAGCGTTATACCTTTTTATTGATTTTCGTTTTAATCTCGATGAGGACTCCCCTCAAGGTTGCCTTCAGTGCGTCCCAGAGGGTGCTCACGTTTGTCTCCGGAAGATCGTTATGTTTGAGGTAATCTGTGATCGCATCTTCAATTTTCTTTTTGTCGTTAGGGTCTGATAGGACATCATTATTAAAGCGCCATCTTTTGGGCGAAGGTTTAGTGTGGCTGCCAGCTAATTTAGTACTGATACATGAGTGATCGGACACTAACTTGGGTGAAATATCTGTCTGGTCAACTAGGTGTGTGATTGTTCCCGATATAAGTATGTAGTAGATTCTAGTGTATGAGTTATGTGGGGCTGAGTAAACGGTGTAGTCCCTAGAGTCTGGGTGTTGAAGGCGCCAGGAATCTTTGAGGTTAAACTTAGAGCATATTTTCTGTACTATGCCGTGAGATCTTGTGATGTGATATTTGAAAGTGGATTGGCGATCAATTATTGGGTCTAATGGGAGATTAAAATCACCGCAAAACCAAAGGGGATGATGGATGGAGTGTTGAACATTGCAAGCACTCACCCCCAGTCAACTGATCTGGGTTTAATCCATCATTCTTTAGCCCACTCCGCCACCCCAGTTCAGACATGGCCATATGCAAATCAGTCTGACCCTGTGCCTCATGGGAACAGTCCAGCCCGAACTGCCAAGCCATGTCTTCCCTGGACCAGAAACAAGCATCCTGGGACCGGTTTCTGGCTTACAGCTGTCATCAGCCAGGCTATCTTGAATCCAGTGGCAAAGTGAGCAAGGGACCCACGTCTGGGCATACCCTGCCAACTTAGGGCAAACATAGCAAAACCAAAGGGGATGATGGACGGAGTGTTGAACATTGCAAGCACTCACCCCCAGTCAACTGATCTGGGTTTAATCCATCATCATTCTTTAGCCCACTCCGCCACCCCAGTTCAGACATGGCCATATGCAAATCAGTCTGACCCTGTGCCTCATGGGAACAGTCCAGCCCGAACTGCCAAGCCATGTCTTCCCTGGCCCTGGCCTGGTTGACTGGGGGTGAGTGCTTGCAATGTTCAACACTCCGTCCATCATCCCCTTTGGTTTTGCTATGTTCGCCCTAAGTTGGCAGGGTATGCCCAGACGTGGGTCCCTTGCTCACTTTGCCACTGGATTCAAGATAGCCTGGCTGATGACGGATGTAAGCCAGAAACCGGTCCCAGGATGCTTGTTTCCGGTCCAGGGAAGACATGGCTTGGCAGTTCGGGCTGGACTGTTCCCATGAGGCACAGGGTCAGACTGATTTGCATATGGCCATGTCTGAACTGGGGTGGCGGAGTGAGCTAAAGAATGATGATGGATTAAACCCAGATCAGTTGACTGGGGGTGTGTGCTTGCAATGTTCAACACTCCGTCCATCATCCCCTTTGGTTTTGCTAGATTAAAATCACCGCCAACTATGATGAGATCGTCCTGGTGAAGATTTTCTATGATTTTTGATACATTTTCCGAGAAACTGGGCTCGTCCTTGTTAGGGCCGTATATGTTTACAACGTGTATGGAGTCTTCACCTTTTTTTCAAATGTGTAACCAATACTCTGCCCTCATTGTCCTGAGAGAGTGATTCAAGGGATATGTTAGATTTTTTTCACTATTAGGGTGATGACCCCTTTTTTTTTTTTTATGGTTCGCTGGCAAGCATGAAACATGTGATATCCAATTATGTTTTATAAAAGCTACGTCTTCCCCAGATAGTTTCGTTTCCTGTAGTAGTATAATATCACCTTTAGATTTTGCTAGGTAGTCAATAATTCTCCGGCTTTTGATTGGGTGGTTAAGACCTTTCACATTTAAGGAGACGACGCTATGGTCATCCGTAATGTTATATGTCTTGTTTGGTGTCATTGTATATGTAAGTGATGGTAGTTTGACCTGATCTTGTGTAGGCTATGATGTTTGACAGGCGTACCAGGGGGACTGTCACCATGTTAGGACTAGATGTATGTGGGGGAATAGTACTGATTGTTGCTAAAGCAGTAGCGCTACCAGCGTATATAAGATTAGCAGATAGTAGGATCTCTTGCTGAGTGTGGAAAGCATGTAACAGTGAGTACGACAAACAGCAGGCCAGGAATGATAATAAGGGTAGAGAAAAAGATAGTAGAGATGAGAATAAGAGTTCAACTGAGAATACCAAAAGTAAAATCCAAAAAGCCCCAATCCCTCCCTTCTCCCCCCTCCCTAACCCTGAGAACATCGTCAGATGGAGGTGTGTCGGCAGGAGCGTCAAACTGACAACTTGGAGAGAGAATGCATTATGTAGTATCTATATAGCTAACCTTATATGTATTATGAACTGTTTATAACTGGAACTAAACATTCCTAGGGCATATCTATATTGTAGAAACAATTCTGAGTTGAGTGGACGATAGGATAATTGAATGCAGACAGGAGTCTTACCAGTTAGTACCCCCGACTCTAGTGATAATCAAAGCAGTAACATCACAGTGGTAAACATGCGTAGCGGTTTAGTAATGAATTGCCAGCTTTTAAGTTGTGCTGTAATGACATCCTGTAGTGGATTGTGACAGACTGAGTGAAGCATAAACCAGTGCAACTATACTGAATCGCAACACAGTATATACTTAGTAGTAATCGTATAGTTAAAACAGCTGTTCAGTCTAAACATGTATAATACATGCCTATTCATGGGTTTAGTGATGGTGTGGTAATGGTGCTTAAGTATGCTGGAATACATCGGACATTATGTGTAAACCTATCGGCATATTGGAAAAAAGGATATCAGGTTTTCCTTTTATTGGAGGAGGAGGTCGAGTGGTCCATGTCTTGCATGGTAAGGCAGTCAAAGTAGTTTGAGAGTTCAATCGGGTCCGTGAAGAAGTGGAACCTACCGTTCTCTATGATTTTAAATTTAGCTTGGCCTGCAAATGAGAATTGGATATTTTTGTCTCGTAGTCTCTCTTAATAGCAGAAAACCTTTTCTAGTATCCACAGTAGGTTTTGAGTAGTCTTGTATGAAAGTTATTTTTTGTCCATTCCAAGTGATCTGGCGATTTTTACGTGCAAAGCTGAGGATGGCTTCTGTGTGTTGGTACCTTAAAGGTTTGCAGATGATTGGTCGAGTTGTTTTCCTCGTTGTAGGTCGTAATTCTGTGTGCTCGGTCCAGTTCTAGAGCTTTGTGGAACTTAATGCCCGTAATTTGAGGGATCCAGTTCTCCAGAAAGGCAATACATGATTCCGCTGAGTCTTCTGTACCTTTGGGAATGCCAAAAATTCTGATATTGCCCCTCCTATTTCTATCTTCAAGCTCGGCTGCTTGACGTTTCAAGCCATTGGTGACAGCCAGAAGTGATTATCTCTTTGCTGGTTCGGATCGAGGAGTCTTCCACATCACTTATTCTTTGCTCCGCAGCGGTAATTTTAGAGTTAATTGTGTTCATGTCAGCACGGATTGCGGTTAGTTCTAGCTGCATAGCGTCCGTGTTCTGTTTGGTTGATTTCGCCAAATTGTGGACATCTGCCAGTTTCTTGAGGATCATTTCCATTGTGCTGTTCACATCCGCTTTGGCTTTGATGGGCGAGTCAGAAAGAGCTGGTTCACCTTTAGACCGTTTGTAGTGTGCCTTGGGGTCTTTTTCCACCATGATGTTTGAGATGACTTAAGATGATGGTTGACGGATGTAGGATCGACAGAGTAGTAGGTAGAGTCGGTAAGAGGGCACCGGTGAACTTGTCTGGATCCTGCGGGTATTTTTCGGGTATTTATTGAGGAGCTGCTTTCTGTGAGCCTTCTTGTGGGTTAGGCACTGTTAAGAAGCGTTGAGCAGTAGTTTAAACGTTAGGAGGCTGCCAAGTGACCTCTACTTGAATGAAATGCGGATCTGGGTTTAGAAAGCTTGATATATGTTTGATGATCACCAACAAGCTATACCAGGCCCTGCCGAAAGTGGCACTAGAGGATGGTTTGGAGCAGCATGGATGCCAACTGGGAACAGAGCAGCTTGAAGTCGCTTGAAGACCAGACAGGTAAGTTCAGGCAGGTAAGTTCAGGTAGGTAAGTACATATAGGGAACTGAGCGCTGTTATGGCAGCTGAGCACTATTTTGGCACTGATTTGGCACTATTTTGGCTCCATTCCAGATATATTCAGGTAAGTTCAGCTATATTTAATTGTAGGCTTAGTTAAGATTGCCGCGGACCACCGAAGATGAGAAGCAGGAGCAAAGTTGCAGCTGAGGGAGACGCAGGAGACACTGCAGGGTGATTGTTTGCACAGTTCCCCCTACCTCCAGCGAGGCACGCTGAACCACAGTGAGGGTCAGACAGTGTCTCTGACTGTTCCGCTATCTCCGTTGGGTCCGCGCAGCACTTCGCAGCGAAGCTGGCCGCGGTGGCAACGAAGGTCCCTGATGAAGGTGAGGAGACTGTTGGCGCCTTGAATTCACTTTGAAAGCCGCGTGAAACCCGCGTAGGTAGGAGGAAACATCGGCACCGATACAGTGGGGTGATTGTTAGCAATTATTAGCCCAATTTCACAATCGCTGACGAAGCAGGTGAAATCTGTGAAGCGCGCTGATTTATAATTAGGCCGCCATCTTGGGGTCAGGCAGTGCCATCGGTTAATTCTATTGCGGCGTCCTTGCTGCACTCGGTAGCGGGGAAGGTGTTGCCTTATATGATGAAAGGTTGATGATGTCCTGAACTACCTTGGGAGCGCATAGGTAGGGGTCTCAGTCCGATCGTGGTCCGTGGTATCTGCAGCATGTAAACAATGGATGGATGGTCGCCATTTTAGGTCCGCTGTAAGGGAGATATCGGAGAAGGCACTGGCCCCGGTGAAGAGTTAATCGGTGTTTTTTTGTTTTTTTTTAGGGCAAACTGGCATTCGCATTAGATGGTGCCTCATTGCGTGTTGGTCCGAGGGCTGAGACTTGCTGCGGTAATGCCGTGGTGGAGCGCCAGAGATGTTGGTTGCAGCACTAGGAGGCTGCCATTTTGAGTCTGCTAAGTGAGGGATAGCGGGAAAATTACCCGCTGCAATTTAGTAGGTTTCTAGGGTGAACCTGCGTCCTTTGGTGGGCTCAATCCATGCCCCGTATCGCGTTGGTCCGAAGCCTGGTGCGATCGTGGAGTTTAAGCTCCGGAGCATAGGGAAGGAAGCATTAAAGTCTCCGCGTTGTGCAGAGCATAGGGATCAGGCAGCCATTAGCTCTGCCGTACAAGCCACGCCCCCTCAACACTGGTGTTTGTACTACAGATCTGACACTAAAGTCATCTTTTTTAGGATGCACAGGTCCTCACCCACTGAGATGGCATGCTTCATCATCAGGCCGTGCTTCTCGCTGGGTGGATGATGCAATGCCCAGCGGGCCCCTATGAGGGGAATCTTTGCCAGAGATCTTTTACTCAAACCATTCAAAGTGTAGCTGTTTAATATTGCGCTATGCATGACTTGGAAAGGGTAGATTAAAATGTACAGATTCAAATTGGCTGTCAGTTTGCAAGAGTGAAATCAGTGCATTGCAAAACTTTAACGTTGCTGTCAATGGGGGAAAACACTAGTGACAAACAGTCACTTGCGGGTCGAGATCAGTGGAAACTACTGGGTGTAGAGGTGAGACAGGTCCCAGGACCAGGTTCAGACAGTCAGTTGATTTTTTACCTGACTCATACGGCCTGGGTGCAGAACGGGAGCCGCTGTTGCTGCTTTTACCACTTAGACGGTGCTGGTGAGGGAGGGGAGGCAATCTCTCGACAAAGGGGCCAAGGAGGCGTTGGGTTTAAAATGTTTCTGGGTTGCCTCTAGGCATAGCGTTGAACAAAGGTGGTGGTACCGGACTGGCCACCAACAAGCCTTGGCAGTGGCAAGCTCAGCCTTTGGTCACTTCGACATCCTGAAGTCCAGGAGAAAATAGTAGCTGCCTGAAACTTGCTGAAGGTGAGGACTACATTTCCCACAATGCACTAGATCATTTACTTTTGGACGATTAACTCAAGCCCGATGGCCAGTGATTCTTTGGTTCTGGGAGCGGTTCTTGTCTGCAGGCTGCAGGGGACTAGTACCGCTAGTCCAAGGGAGTTCTGGAGTTCTCTTTGGCTTGCAGAGGGGTTCCTCTATCCTTTGGAACCGGTCTCTGGTCCAGGACAAATTGCAGTTGTGCAGTTGCAGGGTGGTTGCCACAGGTGCAGATTGTGCTGCCTTTGCTTTGTGCAGGTCCTGAAGTCAAAGACTCAGGTCTCTTCTTTGTCCTTTTGTTGCAAGTCAGTTAGGTCTGAGGTTCTGGTGCCAGGGGAGCCCCTAAATTCTAGGTTTAGGGGCATTAGGGGTGTGGGTGCTAGTAGCCAATGGGCTACTAGCCCCAGCGGCTAATCCGCCCCTGAGGTGACAACTTCATGGGGAGTGTGGCACCTTTTCTACCCAGAAGCCTCTGTTCTGCCACTTTTAAAAATGGCTGTACAGACCAGATAGCCCACCCTGGGGGTGCGGCTAGCCTTCTAGGGGGTGCACGTTTCCACACTACCTAATTTTCCAGCCTGCCCAGGTTGCAAATGTGCCTAGGGTGGGGGTAGGCTTTTTCTCTTCTGGGAGGAATCCTACTTGCATTTCAGAGGCAGTGAGAGCTTTGAAGCTCACCACTCTGATATGCCACTTCACTGGCCATCCTATCAGGGGGAAGGTAAAACCTCCCTCCAAGGCAGGCCTTTGTATCCGATTCCTGGGAGTTCACACCTCCTGGCAGGGGCTCAGATTCCTGTCTTAGTGACAGCAGCTGCAGGCTGTCAGCAAGGGCACAGGAAAGGCTGGGGTAACCAGGTGGGAAACCTCAAAGGTAGCCACTTGGGTGCATGTCACATCAATCCGACCGGGGAGAGGTGTGGCGCCGAGGCCAGGGCGACTGACGCTGGACGCTGGGGATCATGGTTCGATCCCTGGCTCCGACGGCAGGGGTCTGCCCAGCACCATGCGACTCTAGGCAATAGCTCGCTTAATCTTCCCAACGGCCCCCAGTGCCGAGATACCCCTTCGGGGGTGATTCGTGCGCTATACAAGTACTGGATTTACATTTTGGGAAAAGGTTGGGTTTGATGAGACAAGCTGACTGATACCAAACATGACACTTTTCAGTGGGACCATAATGTAGCTGGCAACGTGGAGGTGCTCAGGTGCCTGCCCATGTTATTTTATGCCCCCCTGAGCACTTATAGTAGCCCCTTACGGAAGGAAGCTACTATAGGGCCATATAAGCTTGCACTTATTTACCCACATCTTTAATATAATGCACCTTGCTTCCTGGGCTCGAGGATGCTTACCTTAGGAGTGACTGTCCTATACTAAAAATAGTGCTGTGACCTTGCCACTCGTGGTGAGTACAAAGTCAGGTTTGAGCAGTTTGCACTGCTCAGGCAGTCTCAACGGCAGGACTGCTGTCATCCTTTTACTTGGGTCACCCAGGCTGGCACAATCAGTGCTGCAGGCCCGGGTGACTCCTTTAACTCCCATACCACTGGTACCATTTACCAGGGAAGTATAAGGGGGGGTTAACATTCTTGCCAATTGGGGTTTCCAATTCACATGCAGGAGGTTTTAGGGAGAGCGCACCCGGGCCTAGTTAGCAGGCTCCAGTGCACTTTCAGAGTAAAAAACCTTCAGCATTGGAGAAAAAAGTGTTGGGTGAAAATACAAAAAGGGCACTTTCCTACAATCTTAATGGCGTCTTTGTTTTGCTAATTCATCTAATTTCCTTCTGTCGTGTAGTTCCTATAAATCTATATAAGATATGCGCGTTTAGACAACATACACTGCGGGCTTGGTGTCTGAACTGATTCCAAACACCCCCACCGGGTATGTTGGTCTGTATGCCAGCTAGCTCACAGTGCCACTAGTAAACTCCTCTTATCAAGGAGAGAATAGTTCTTGGCAACTATCGAACATGACAACCCTGATCCCTCAATCGTGGAAACAGTGCAATACTTTTCGTTCAGTCACTCGTGCTCACTTAGTCTCAAAGATGTACACAGAATAAACGGTATGGACGTTTTCAATAAGCATTTATTGAACATTCGTCATTCTAGTGTAAAACAGGTGTGCTGAGACAATCCGACAGTAACAGATATAAATGATTAGAAGCACTAGAAAAGTGAAAGGATGGTAAATCTCTACCATTTTGCTATAATCATGAATACAGAAAAGTATATAAACTACATGACAATAAAATGGGTACTCCTACGATGCAATCCTAACTAGATGTACCTAAGTGTACCTAGCATGTGTGTAGGTGTTACAGCCAAGAATCCCTCTAGGATAAAGACCACCCCATTACCTGAAGTGAGAGACTGTGGAACCCCGTCTTGGTCTCGAGTTGGACACCCGGCAAGGGATGCTCAGAACCCTGCGAGCTGGAGTGCCTGCATGCAGGAATCTCAGCGTCTCGCGTCAGTGTGTCGGCATGGAAGTCGTGATCTCCTCTATCTCAGAAAGATGTGATGTTTATATACCCGAAAGGTATCCCCAGGGGTTCTACCTGGCTGTGCCACTGTCGGACTTAGGATGACGTAGGGAATGAACCTTGTACATAGTTATTATGCAGGAGATGATAGTCCTGCTGAATTTCCGAGAATCCTGAATCCTCATGCATAATGTATGAGGCTATTGTTCAGGGAAAACCCCACATTCTGTAAGGAGTACTGTAATTAGGTGAAGGGTCAGTCCTAGCAGCCGTTATGTATGTAATGTAGGGACGAATATAGGTGAACGGTTGTGATGTTACCTAGGCCTATATTGGGGTACCTAAATGAAATATAACACCCACTCCTCATCCGACTGGACGACATAATCTAATTCTAACGTACTACCTATCTAGGTACTGGTACGCAAACATACGTAACAACAATAGTTCCATTTAAAAATTTTAAAAAATGTAAAACTCTTTAAAAAAAAAAAAAAAAAAAGTGCTAAAACAGACATTGTCACTCAAGCAATAGCTCTAATGTGTCCGTATATATAGTTTGAACTACTACAAGCATTACAAAGCCAAGCAGGTCATAAAGTGTCAATTTGTTTTGGAACTCCAATGTGTTTGTTTAAATTTTTTTTTTTTTTTTTTTTTTTTTAAAGAATTTTTCCCAGCACATGACGGGCCAAATGTTTGTGTCCTGGCTGGTAGACGCAACATCGCTGTTGCCTGCCTTCGCAGACGGCGATCCCTGTAACACCTCGCAGATTAAGTCAATTGAGCACAGATGATCTTCCGTACTGCCTGCAGCCGATGCTGGGGCAGCCTGTGCACCATCCAAAGCCTGAGTATTAGTGGAGGAGCCGGTATCCATCCCAACAGGAGCAGAAATTTCATGGGGTGGCTCCAAGAATGCCGCCATCAACATAGGAATACACTGGGGACACTGCAGAACATGGGCCGTTATCGGGTCCAGCAATGCATCAACGTCCGGTTGCGCAACTGATGGAAGTGGCAGACACAGATCTAACATGCATTCCTCTCTGCAGAATAGGCATCGGAGAACAGGTAAGATACAGTCCGTCCAGACTGGTCTAAATGACAGGAACTAAGAAGCACTTAGTTCTCGTAGGCGAGGTGTGCCCAGATTTGTACCATGTGATCACGGTATTTGCGCTCCAGGAGTGCCTTTTGCATCTCCTTGGTGACTGGGACGTCCATTGCGTAGCAGAAAGATTACATTCAGGATACCTGCTATTAGAAACAGGATCAGCGGAAGTCCTCCAAAAATGCTTCCGAATACGGAGTGTATAAAGTTTGGTATAACTCCGAGGACCGTCTGAAGGGTGCTTAATAGTCCCGAACCTATGGTCTTAAATAGGTGGACTATACCCGTTGTATCAGACATGTTAAAGATACGATTTACCATTTCTGCAAAATGGAAAGAGCAATTTGTACGTATGAGTGCTTGTATCTCGGCCGAGGACCTTGCGATCTGGAGATCAAAAGTCTCCCGGGCGGAGGTTAAGGGCACGGTTTTCTGTGAAAGCATGGCTTTCATTCTGCTCAGAGTATCAAACCGTATAAGAGAAACATTCAATGAAGGCCATAGCGGCACCTCCCTGACTGTATGTGTCGGTGGAAACGATGCTTGCATACAGCAAGTAACCCTGGAGCGCACGGTTACCAGATATGCGATGCCCTTTAGCATCCCACAACAACCTTGTTCGTTCAGCATCAAGTAACTCCCATTCGAAAGAAGCCTGAATACCGGAGTGATAACAGCTGCTGGGGCACCTTTCAAATGACAGGATAGGTTTGCCACTGAACCATTACAAGCTCCGTGTAGCGTAATATCCTGGCATATGAGAGATCCACTCAAAGCATTCTCACAGTTCGTACCGTTTAGAAACACTTCAAGATCCCTACTCCTGCATCGAAATCTGTACGGTAATTCAAAAGATTCCCTGATGTATTCCTTACCCATCTTTTCATATCTGCCCGCCTGTTGTTGTTCTAGGCAATATTGAAACTGTAGGATGTCATCTAGCGTAGCCCCTTCATCTGATGTAAGATTTCCCCCGGTATGTGTTGGTGTAGGAATCCGAGGTGTGTTCAAGTCCTTGGCTATCCCAAGACAGGAAGTCTGCTGCACAGTTTCATTTAAAAAAATAATCTGCTGTGGAATGAGGCATGCTCTAAATAGCGCTTCTGTTCCCAGGACTTGCCAATCCCTAGAACCCCAGACTGGTTTTAAGTCTATAGTGTCTTTTCATAAGTCGAAACCCTGTTCAGACAGTTGGGTAATAAAGGAAGCAGAGTAAATCTGTTTGTTAGCATATTTTTCTGTGCTGATGTAGGTGCAACCTTATAGTAAAAAATGAGGTCGGATCTGAAATGTTAAACCCTGAAAAATATGAAAATTTCTGTGCAAACGTTTTTGAACTGCTTTTTGGTGGTGTAGGGCAATGTTCTCATTGGTGATAAGTGAAAACATTCCTAGGGCTGCTGGATTTGTGTAGAAAGTGATGACCATAATGTTGATAACAATACATAGTGTTAAAATCTGATGTGTCTTCTAACATTTCATTGCTAGAAAATGCGGCAGATTGTTCCAAATCAGACAACATATTATTCACAGTTTCAAAATCCCAATCATCTGAGAATGTACTGGAGGTAATGATATCATTTAAGGAAATTTTAAATAAATATGGTACTTTTAAAAGTTCTGTTGGGCCAAATATATCATAATCAACCTTGTCCCACACTTTACCATCAGGTATAGGAACTGCTGTAATGTTCACTTATGACAAGTCTCTTTGTTCACGATGTGATGAAACATGAGGTCTCGGGATCAAGGTCACTTTCTTTTTTAAACTTTTTTTTTTATTTTTTATTGGTTTTTATTTTTATTTGAAATAACAAGAATACAAAAGATAACAAAACAATAGTCAGCAGGCATATCTCCCTTTTCTCCAGAACAGGTGGAGTATGTAGTGGTTACAGTTGGTAGGAATATAGAGTATATCACATTACATTTCTTTATTTTTAGGTCTCATACTGTGCTCTTCATCCCGTTGGTCGTTACACACCTCCCTCCAGAGATTCGTGGTCTGGGACCCTGGGGTCTGCATCCACACGTTCCCGTAAAATCAGTTGCATAATGTCTGTGTCTCCATCATCTATCTCTAGCCCATAGTATCGCAGCCAAGGTTTCCAAATCTTCCGAAATTTCTTGGGACATCCTCTTGCCTGATATACTGTCTTTTCTGCCCCCCATGTACATTTCCATACCAGCCCTCCAATCTTTCATAGTCCGGGGATCTGCTCTTCCCCAGTTCCTGGCTATGTCACGTTTTGCTACTATGAGCCCTAAATTGCTTAGCAAGAGGTTATGTCTGGGCAAGTCGACATCTGTGTGGATGCCCAGTAAAACGTATTTGGGGTCCATTGGGATTTGCGTCCCAAATATATTGGTCAATTCCTGTATTACCCGTGTCCAATAGCGATGTATTATTTGGCAATCCCAGAGAGTATGGATATAGGAGCCCCGCTCAGTTTTGCAGCGTAGGCACTCGGGTGTCAGCTCGGCCCATTGCATGCAGTTTCGCCCTATCATAGTACACTCTATGTAATATTTTAAACTGGATCAACCGTAACTTAAGTTTTATTGCTACTTCTCTAGGGTGCATTAGGGCCATCTCCCAGTCTATATCCTCCAATTCGCCCGTGGTAGTCTCCCATTTACGTCGCAATACTAATAGGTTGTCGGGCATAATATTCATTAAAGTCTATGTCCACGAGACTGCCTTTTCCAGTCACTCCTCCTGAAGCAACCTGCCTTCTAATGGAGCATACTCTGGGAGATCAGCAATGTCTGGTTTCTGCGCTGTCCAGGCATGTCGGAGCTGGACGTACTTGTAATATTGCCTATCTGACAAGTTATAGTCCTCTTGTAGTTGGGGGAAGGTTATCAGGTCTCCATGTCTAATAATGTCACCCAGGTTAGTTATCCCGATGTCCCATCCTCTGAATCCCCGCAATTTTGCTATCTCGGGTAACCGCCTGCCCTCCCATAGAGGGGTAGCCCTTGTCATCCTATTGTCCCATTTCATTTGGCATTCTGCTTCTTTCCAAGCCTCTATTACTCTCCTTGTTGCTGGTAATAGACCCTGAATCCCGCCCCCTCCGTATACATAATGTAGGTGAGAGTGCTTTGAAAATTGGAGTCTCTCTAGTGCATACGTGGGATGGTCTCCGGGTGCATGTCCCCATTCGTTAAGCACTATGAGGTGAGCAGCCCGATAGTATGCCCGTATATCTGGTAGCGCTATTCCCCCATTATATTAACTGCGTTGTAATGTCTGGAGTGCTACTTGGGGGGGTGGCCACCATCCCACAATAATGTGCGGACTTGGTCATTTATAGTCCGGAAAATTGTCTCCGGGATCTTGTGGTACGTATTTTGAAGAATCTATAGGAGCTTGGGCAGCGTGATCATTTTATACATGGCGGCCCTTCCGAGTAACGTTAAAGGGATGCGCCGCCATCTGGCCACGTCCTCCCGGAATTCTAGCAGAACACACAATGTTGTAAGTGAGGCAATTTGCGTCATTAACGGAGATAAACAGACCAAGGTATTTAAAGCCCTCATCTGCAATCTGAAGATGCAGTGGTATAGATTGTATGTCAACAGGGCCACCAATAGGGTAAATGGTGGACTTCCCCCAATTAATGTTATATCCAGCTCGTTTACCATATTCCGTGACGAATTCAAAGACCACTGGGAGTGTTATGTCCGGACTAGCAATGTATAATAGGATATCATCTGCATAGAGGGAGAGTCATTCCTCCCTCATCTGCCCCTCCTCATCCTGAAATCCCTTCAGTGCTGGGTGTGCTCTGATTAAGCATGCCAGTGGTTCAAGGACTAGTGCAAAAAGCAGAGGGGACAGTGGACAACCCTGTCTAGTCCCTCTCTGGATGGGGACGGTCGCTGATTTGACTCCATTGACCTTAATTCTAGCGCTCGGGTTTGTATACAATAGATCTACCCACGACCGAAAATTAGTCCCGAACCCAGTTTTTAAGAGCACTTGTCTCATGAAAGGTCAGTGGACAGTATCGAATGCCTTTTCGGCGTCAAGCGATGGGAGTGTCCAAGGCCTGTCTCCGCTTTTAGCCGTGTCTAACCAGTTAGCCAGTCTACGCAAATTAAGGCGTGTGGAACGTTTAGGCATAAAGCCCAACTGATCCTTATGGATCAATGATGTAGTAACCATCAACAGTCGCGTGGCAAGTATAGAAGCCAAGATCTTAGTCTCGATGTTTAAAAGTGAAATGGGACGGTAGGACCCACAGTCTTCTGGGGCTTTCCCAGGATTTGGTATGACCACCACCGTGGCCTGACGGAGGTCCGGGGATAGCGTTCCCTCCTCTTTGGCCGCCAAAAGCATTCGTAAGATGTGTGGGGCCAGCAGACTATTATTCAGTTTGAAAAACTCTCCAGGTAGCCCGTTGGGACCTGGGGTTTTCCCTGACTTTTGCTTGGCTATAGCTGCCTGTACCTCTGCAAGAGTGAGCTCTACTTCCAGGGCGTCGGTGTCTTCATGGCTCAGGGTGGGCATTTCAATGTCGCTAAGATAACTGCTAATATCACCCTCATCAGATGTTGTTTGTGCCTGATATAAGTTTGTATAATAACGCTCGAATGCTCCTGCTACGTCTGCTGCAGTGGTGTATTTTGAAGCTGCGTCCACTATCTGGGCAACCCAGTTTGCCTCCCTCTCCTTCTGGCTTAACCATGCTAGGAGTTTCCCTGCTCGGTCCCCTGACTCGTAGAGTCTGTGCTGTGTTGCCTGTATTTGTGACTGGACCTCCCCATCAGTCAACGCGTGAAGTTGCCTGCGGGTAACCTCCAACTGCCTAAGTAGGGTCGCCTCATTTTCAGGGGTAATATCGTGTTCTAGTTCAAGAAGTCTGCTTTCTAAAGTTTCTATCTGAAGAACTTCTGCTCTGCGTTTCCTCGCTACCGTGTCCTGCAGCCTACCTCGGATAACTGCCTTGTAGGCCTCCCAAAGGGTGACTGCGGAGGACACAGAGCCGCCATTTTCTTGGAAGAACAGCTCGGTTTCTCTTTTAATAACCTCCGTCACTGCCTCATCTCGAAGCTCCCATGCACTTAGCCGCCATTCCGACGGTGCTCCACGTGGAGTCCCTCCTACACGTAACCTTAACGGTGAGTGATCAGAGATGCCTCTAGCCAGGTACTCTACTTCCTCTACTATCCGTATTTCCCCCGCTGGAGCAAATAGGTAGTTGAGTCTAGAGAAGGTCTTATGTGCCCCCGAGAAGTATGAGTAGGTACGTGCTAGTGTATGGTGCCTGTGTCACAGATCTATTAGCCCCATTGATCTCACAAATTCAGCCAGCTGGGTAGGAACACGGGTCCCCGCCGTCGTTCTGGACCGGTCTTTACCCGGATCTATGACATCGTTAAAATCTCCACCAATAACGTGGGTTAGGGTATCCGAATCTAGCAAGATCTTAGCGACTGCACCTAGCGTTTGGGATTGCAGTTTTGGCGGAGCATATACGCTAACCAGGGTGATCTCCCTCCTGCCCCACACACCCTGAACAGCAGCATAAGTACAGTTGGGATCCGTCCAGGATTTAGTTATACGAAATGGCAAGGTTTTCCTGATCAGGATAGCTACTCCACGAGCCCCAGGTGAGAATCCAGCGTGGGCTAATGCAACATATGTCCCCCTACCTATGAATGTGCACGGTTTCTTGAAGGAGGACCACATCTGGCCTGGTCCTCTTAAGATACTAATTAACTAAGCCTCTCTTAATTTTACTACCCAAGCCATTGACGTTCCATGTCATAACCGTATAAGGTAAGTCAGCCATCATATATGTGTTTAGTGTGGGCCCCGTAGGAGTCGACCTCTTTCCCCTCCCACCCCCATCCCACCGTTTCCAGTCTCTCGTCCTGATATGCCCTGCTGCTGTCTAACTTAAGAACAAATTGAATCTTTGATCTAACAATGTCATCCCCCCTAGTCCGTAACCCCCACCCCACTTTCTCCCGCACAGTACGCCCATCCCCTAAAGTGTCAACAGGACAACTCTGCGTATGTGTCAAACGAGAAGTCTGTTGATCCCACCCCCCACCCCCCCATTAACTCTAAATTTCTATCAAACCACTAAAGGATATATGGTGACAGAGAGAAGTGTGTTCTGTCTCACTAGAACCAGGCCCGTCTGGGGGTCAGGCCTCCTTGTTGGCAGTCCATTGCCAGTTTACTCCTGTCACACGCCCATAGTTCAGTCCTTTCTACCATCTTCCTTCTGTTGCAGCTGAGGATCATTGTCTTTCTCCTGATGCTTGACCCCCGACCCCTCTACATTGTGGATGCCCTTGAGTAGCGGGTGATCGCTATCCGTGTCGACCAGTGATTCTTTGTCGGAGTGAACCGTCTGTGCACTATCTCCCTGGTAGGACTGTCCGTCCGTGTCTCTGGTTTGTCTATTCCCATCCGTCGAGGTCACACTCCTTCTGTACGGGGTATTCGGCAGCGTGGCTCCGCCCGGCTTCTTAAGTTTCCCTGTCAGTCGCCTCCGTGGTTTAATCCTCTGCGGTCTAGGTTCCCATCTGGGAGGGGTCTCTCTGGGCCATGTCTCCGCCCCGCCCATGTCCGGTCGTAGCCTAGGTCTTTCTTTAATCCACGCCCAGGCTTCTTCGGGTGTTTGAAAGAAATGAGCGGATCCCTGCAAGATCACCTTTAGTTTCGCTGGGAAAAGGAGCATGTACTGAAGTTTCATGGCTCGGAGTTTACCTTTCACTGAGTCGAAGGTTCTCCGCATTTTCTGTACCTCCCTTGAATAGTCGGGGAAGATCATAATATTAGCATTGGCCAGTTTGAGTTCACCTACTTTCCTCGCCTCTCTGAGGATCATATCGCGATCTTGGTAGTTCAGGAATTTTGCGATCAGTGGACGCGGTGGGGCTCCCGGGGGGGCCTCACATTAGGCATCCTGTGCGCCCTCTTGATGATAAAGCAAGTGGAGAACTGTGCCCCTGGGAGAGTTCCTCTCAGCCACTCCACCAGGAAGATGATTGGGTCGGATCCTTCCTGTCCCTCTGGTATCCCAATAAAGCGGAGGTTATTTCTTCTGGCCCTGTTTTCAGCATCGTCCACCCTCCAAGTCATTTCTCGCATATCAGCTTGGAGTTCTTTAATGTCTTTTTGGAATTTGTGGGTCGTATCCTCCACTTCCGAGATACGTGTTTCCGTCTGTGTCACTCGATCCGCAATATTGCGGACATCCTGCCGCAGGAGAGTCACTTCCAATCTGATCTCAGCCATCTTCTCTTCAATGGCCTCCCTCGAGGCATGGATCGCTTGAAGGATAGCAGTATTGTCTGGTGGGTCCGCCGTCGCCTTGCCCGACTCGGCCTGGGGCGGGAGGGCCTTCGTATATTTATCCATTTTACCCTGTTTCTGTGTCCTGGGCTCTTTGTCCATCACCATCTGGAGAGCCAGATATGTCGGGTTCGTGCCCACGGAGGGCATGGGGTCCAGAACCTCCCTGGTCTGCACTTAAACCGTCGTCTTCCGTGGATGGACCACTGGCTCAAATCTAGGCATCTGCGTTCCAATGCGGGCTCTCCCCGTATCCCCAGGGCCAAGCTGTATGTGGGGGCCCTAGGCTTATTTTTGGTTAACACAAAATAGTCCCCAACTTGTCCTGCAGACACTGGTGGCTTGCTCAGCACTCCATCGGCGCTTCTCGGGTCTCTGGTCTGCGCCGCTGCACCGGCAGCGCAGGAGCCCACACCTCTTGGCCGTGACTACAGCGTCTCACTGTGACCTGATCACCTCTTAGGCCCCACAGTCTTCTACCACCACGCCCTCGTGCAGGGCCGCAGTTGGATATCCACCTCTGGGCGATCCGGCCGTGGTTCCCTCCCCTGCTGTTAGTGCCACCCGTCTGGACTATGGCGTTCCCCCCCCCCCCCAGGCCTCGCCAACGCCGAGTGTTATTGCGTCAAATACCTTCGTCCCAGTCGAGTGGGGGTCAATAACATAAGCCCCCTCGGACGCCCTTCCATCTAAGGCGAGTAATTATTGCCAATCTGCCAGATCCTATATCAGTCCTCCCCTGGGGGCCAGCCAACAGCATCAGTCACAGAGAAGTATGGCCCCATCCACCAAACTCCTATGGAGGTGATCCAGCGGCATACTAGCAACAGATACTCCACTACCATATACTCACCTGGGCCCATATAATTCACTTCCACTAAACACCAAGTAGACGGCTGGAACTTTTTAGTTTTATGATTTTCCTACTTCAAGATCTAGTTATTTCTTCTCTAACTAAACCTTTCACTGATCAAATAGTTCTTTCCTCTGGTCAATGGACCATTCGGTGGAACTAGTTGATGGTGATAATTAACATAACTTGATTAAACTTTTCTTAATTAAATAAAATAATCACAGACTCGAAGTTTTAAAATCTTTATCTAAATTAGTTGTTTGTGAACCATCTCAAACGTTTCAGTACAAACACCCTCATTCGCAAGAGTGCCAATTCAATCAAAAATTCAATAGATATAGTAATTCAGATCCACACAACAACTATGCTCAGAAAGAAGAGGATAGAGAGAGAAGAACATTTATCAAGACGATTAATTTATAATTACCAAGTATGGTGTGAAGACCAACCACCTGGCCAAAGGGCTGGTAAGGGTCCCCGGGACGGATCAGGAGACAAAGACTTCAGGACAGGAATCAGGACAGGATACTTCACCTCTCTAGATACCGACGACTACGTCGCACCCCTCTCTGACACTCTTTTCCTCCTCGTGGTTCTTCCGCGATCTTCTTTCTAACCCAACCAAATTAAGTAGATGCTTCTGCATTCGATTTCTTCATCTGCGTCTCACAGCTTCAGCACCACCCCCAGCACCAACAGCATCCCGAGCTTTGCATCGCCTCAGCACACCCAGTTCTTCTCTAACTAACTAAAACTACCTCAATTATACCCTTCCATAAGCATGTACCATCCATTAATGTTTCAATTCTACAAAATACTAACTCTGATTGGACAGGCGAGGGGGATGATCATCACACCATACTTACATTTCACTTATTTCTTTAAACCATTGTTTCAAAACTCCTCCCCTCAAACTTTATTAAGTCTCTTCCTTTCTCATACATCTCCAAACTTTATTAATACAATTGTTGCGATCTCCTGAATAAAGTTCCTTTATATGAACTCTTCACCCTCATGTTCCCAGGGCACATCTTCGCTGGCCTTGGACGCGTGACAAGTCCTTAGTCATCTTTTCGTACTTTCTCGCCAGAGCGAATGCGTGGCGCAACGTCAGTCAGCTCGACTCAGACAAATTTGACAGGCCCAAATACGTACTAATAATAAAGTCAAAAGGAAAAATGTTATTCTCAAAAATAAATGATTTCACTGTATACCACCAACCTCTACTCTAACCCATTCCATTTATCATTTCCCTTTCTGCATTTGCGTTAGTATAAAACTTGTCTTCTAATTTCAGCAAGCAGGTGCCATGCATGTGAGTTTCAAGCGGCCATTTTTAATACCTTTGCGCAGGCGCGTGAATTTCCCTCCAAACGTTAGTACGTCATACTACGTAGATGCAGTAGACGCATGCGCAGTAAAGATCCCGTTTTAGAATGCATCTTAGTCCTTCGCTCATGTTATTGCAGTTGGTAAACACATAGGCAAGCTTCATTTTCTTCCGCGTGTAAAGGAAATGCGTATTATTAATCACAAAACACGTTGTTAGTAATTCGTTGGTGAGTTAAGCGAGAGGATTGCTCCCAAGCAAGTCTCATTTACGAGTCCTTGCTCCATCAATCCCCTCTCTGATGGCATATTAAGCCATCACAAAATTACCCATCCATCCCAGATACCAACTTTAACATTTCTCAGTTTTCTCTATTTCTCCTCTCAAATTTTCATCAATCAACTCGTTTCCTTCTAAATCCTGCATCTTCTTATATAACCTGCCTTTCATTTCTTCCAACTGTATTCCATATTTCCTCTTTCGTGTCTGTCCCTTTCCTTTTCTTGCCAAGTGTACTTTTTCTTTCGTACTTCTTCTACAACACTTATATGTAATTATTATTAACATTACTACTGTTACTATCATAACTAATGGTATTATTATTTGACCTAAGAAACCTTTCCCAAAGTTAGTAAACCATTTCCCTATTAATGTTATACTTTTAGTTAGTCTTCCCCACACACTGTCAACCTTCAGTTGAGTCAAATCTTTATGCATTCCTGTAATGTTTTCAATATATCCTTTAATTTCTCTGCTCTTGTCCGGAATATAAGTGCAGCAGTGTTGAACTTTCAACATGCCACAGACTCCACCTTCTTTTGCTAACAATATATCAAGAGCAAGACGGTTCTGTAAAACCATAGACCTAATTGCAACCATTTCTGTGTTAATCATTAGAAATCCTCCTGCAGTGTCTGTAGGAAGACGATCAACTATGCTTGATAACTTAGAAATTTTCTGTGAATTTAGAATGACTCCAACTGAGGGTATCAGTGCACTAAAAATGTCTCCTACAATTTCAGAAAAACTAGCTCTTCTACGTGTTAGTCCATTAGAATTTCCATTGGTTCCACTGATTTTATCTACATGATAAATCTTTGGAAAAACTATTCCAAAATAACAGCTTCCATACCATCTTGCAGGTAACCTATAATAGGCATTGCTCCCACAAACATAATACACTCCTGGAAACACAGGATCAGTTTCCCCTTTTAGTCCCCATCCTCCTAATATTAGGAAGTTATGTTCACATTCACTGGAACCAATGTAGTTATTGTTGTAATCTGTCTTTAATCTATGGAGGCAGAATTTTCCCCTTTTCACAAAGTCCAGGGACATCGCAGCATCAAACTTGCCACTTGCATAGATTCCCTCCTTCCCAACCCATGGAGGTACATGGGTTTTCTGTGTAGTTGCCTTCCTCATTAAATCCTGTCTCCTTTCTTCTACTAAATTCAAAAAATCTTTTTCTTCTTTTCTTAATGTACATGTTAGATTATCTTTACGTGCCTAACTAAATCTATTGAACTCATCGTTATGAAAAATTCACCCATAAACTGTGCATTTTTACTACTAGCTACTGGATTCATATTCTTTCTAATAGGTAATTCAGAAAATACTACATCTATATCTGAATAAAAATATTGAAGTTTCCCTGTAGCATAAAATAAACTTGACAAAATACTACATGACACACCATAAGTTAAAGGTATATGGTGATACGTCATTCCTTCTGATACTGATGAGGGTGACTTCATACACACGTAGCAGTTATTAATCTCCATAGTACTAACATATTGAAATAACAATTTAATAAACACAGAGGACGTATTATAGTCTGATTCATTATGATAGTTTGCTTCATCTTCTACCCCTATTTCTTTTTCAGTTTCTTTTATTCTATCTACCTTAACATTAGTATCTGTATTATTCTTGTCACTCGTTTTCATTAACAAAGGTACTCCTACTGTTAGGAATAACCATCCTAATAAAATACTACAAAAACAAAATTTAAAACACTTTCTTTTTAATCCACACTTTGGTTTCCCGGTAACTTCAGTTTCTGCCATTTTACTCCTGAGAATTTATTTTCTCTTATCTTTTCCTTTTTCAGTCTTAGCCTTCCTTTTTGTTCTTAAGGAGGTTTCAATTTGCTTTCATCAATTTGTGCAATATGGACCTCTTCTGTCTCATCAGACCAATCCAGGGACTCAAATTCCTTGAGTATAACGTATGTCCATTCAGGAGCCTTGTATCTCCTGTTTAAGTTTCTCAATCTTGGACTTCGAGTTATTTTTGCTAAGGTTTGTTTAGGTCTTGTTTGACTTGTGACTTTGTTTACTTGTTCTGGTCTCTTTTCAGATTTTCTCAAGTGATATTTTAGTTTCTTTACTCCAGTTGGCCAATTGTCTCCCCTCCTGACTCTTTTGATTTGTATTGCGTTTTCACCTTCCTTGTCTCTTTGTAAAATTCTTTTTATTTCATTTATTTTTAGCACAAACTGTTCTGTTTCTCTGTTTTCTGTGCTTGTACCTTCCTTTGCTTCCTCCTGCTCAGGTTCTACCGTGTTTTGTTCTTCTTCTTCCTGAGCTTGTTCTTCTAATTCTATCTGCCCCTGTTCAGGTCTTACTTCAAACCTTTCTTCTTCTGCCTGAACTTGGTCTTCTAACTCTATCTGGTCCTGTTCAGGTCTTAATTCAAACTTTTCTTCTTCCGCCTGAGCTTGTTCTTCTATTTTTCCCTCCTCAGGTTTGTTTGTGTCTCTTTCAATTTTCACCTGTGTGTTCTTCTTCCCCTGTCTCTTCCTGACTACTTTCCTGTCTTTTCAGTTCTGTTCTTCTTCCGGTTTCAATAGCATCATCAATTATTTCAATCACTGGGATCCATTCTTCCTGACTTATATCCGGCTGTTCGTCATATGGTTGTCTTTCAGAATCTATCACTCTAGATTCTTCAATTTCACAGTTTACAACTCCTGACTCTTCAGCCTGCTCAGTCAGTGGTGGCTCTTGTTGATCTGATGGGCTCGGAACTCTTCTGGTATGGCTGGCATGAATCCAATTGGGCAGACCTGCACACTTCACTGCTGTAGTAGTGACTAGTATGACTTGCCGTGGTCCGTCCCACCTTGGTGCTAGACACGACTTCCTTGCGTGTTTCTTCACTAGCACCCAATCTCCAGGATTCAAATCATGCGCTTGGTCTGGCTGTCTTTCAACTGCATCTTCTCCAACCTGGTGAGAGAGAGAACGCATCATTTCAGCCAATCCTTTGCAATAGTCCAATACCAGATCATCAGTTATACTCATTAGTTTATTTCCAGGAATAAATGCCTGTCTCATGGCTCTTCCCATGAGAATCTCATGTGGGCTCATTCCTGTTTTTCTGTCTGGAATGCTTCTGAGACCCATCAATACAAGAGGTAATGCATCTGGCCATTTCAGCTTTGTGGATGCACACACTTTTCCCAATCTTGACTTGATTGTGCCAATTTATTTGCTCAACAACTCCAGAAGCCTCTGGACGATAAGCACAGTGCAGTTTTTGTTCAATGTTAAACGCAGCACAGATTAATCAAATTATTTCATTATTAAAATGAGGGCCTCTATCTGATTCCAAAGTGACCAGAAAACCAAATCGCGGAACTAACTCCCTCAACAACAATTTTGCAACTGTAAGACTGTCATTTCTTCGAGTGGGATAAGCTTCCACCCATCTTGAGAAAAGGCATACTATGACAAGTATGTATTTAAGTCCATTGCATGGGGGCAATTCAATAAAATCTAACTGTAATCTGGTGAAGGGCCCTTCTGCCTTTCCGATCTTTCCCCAGCTTACCACTGTCTTTCTACCTGGGTTCTGCTGTTGACAGGTTAAGCATCTTTGGCAAAGTCTCTCTGCGATTACCCTGAACATCGGATTGTACCAACTCTGTCTGAATAGCCTGATCATTGAATCTCTCCCTATGTGTGTTGCTCCATGATACACTCTCGCCACTTTTTGAAAGCAAACAATCTGGCATGACGGGTCTTCCATCTAAATACACCCATACTTCATCAGGTGGTCTCTTTGTACAGGCTGCCTTTATCCAAATTTCCTTTTCCTCAACTTCTTCCTGCAATTGCCTAATCTCATCCCATGTTTCTGGTACTGAGAAATACATAAGTTGGCATCTGGTTTCACTCGTTTCAATTTTTCAGTTTATGGCCACTGTATTTTTAGCACAGTATTTAGCCACTTGGTCAGCATAATTATTGCCAGCAGTCACATAGTCATTTCCTGACCGATGTGCAGCACATTTTACAACTGCTATCTCTTTTGGCAATTGTAATGCTTCCAACAAATCTTTCACATTTTTGCTGTTTCTGATAGGAGATCCTGAAGAAGTCAGAAATCCCCTCTGCATCCAGAGCTGGCCAAAGTCATGCACAACCCCGAACCCATATTGACTGTCCGTAAATATGGTTACTCTCCAGTTTTTCCCCTTTTTGCATGCCATTGTTAAGGCAACCAATTCAGCTACTTGTGCAGACTTGACCCCAGGTAAACAGGATGCTTCAATTACCCCAGATATTTTACAAACGGCATATGCAGCACTTAGTCCTCCTTCTTGTGTCCTGAGGCAGGAACCATCTACAAATAATTCATGGTCAGCCTCTTTCAACGGTGTCTCCTTTATGTCGGGGCGGGGCTTTGTGCATAACTCAGTCACGTCCAAACGATCATGATCACTCTAATCTTTCACTTCTTCATCGCAAGGATCTGGCAATAGGGTGGCTGGGTTCATGATCGTACACCTTATCACAGTCACGTTCTCAGCTCCCAAAATTACTCTTTCATACTTAGTCAATCGACTAGGGGTGAGATGCTGTGTTCTTGTCAAAAGAATCTCAACTGAGTGTGGAACAAAAACCTTTACCGGATGTCCCATCGCTATTGGCTCACTTTGCTCTAGACTCATACAAGTAGCAGCTACTGCTTTTAAGCAGCCAGGCAATGCTGAAGCCACCGGGTCCAGTGTAGCTGAAAAATATGCCACTGGACGTCGACTCAATCCATGTCTCTGTGTTAAGACTGAAAGTGCACAATTCTCTCTTTCACAGCAAAACAGAGCAAAGTCCTTTGAATAGTCAGGCATGCCCAAAGCAGGAACCTCACACAAACAATTTCGCAATTGCTTCTATGCAGTCATCATTCCAATCAATTGGATCTTTTGCTCGTTTCTGGATCATCTGTATTAATGGTTTCACTAACATAGAAAAACCATTAATCCACTGCCTACAGTACCCAACCACTCCCAAAAACATTCTCATTTCTCTCTGTGTCTGTGGCATTTCTTTGATTATTTTTATTCTTTCCGGTGTCACTTTTCTAACTCCTCTTTCTATTTTATGCCCTAAATATCTAACTTCTTGTTGACAGAACTGTAACTTTTCTGGAGACCCCTTGTGTCCTCCTTCAGCCAAATGATTCAGCAATGCAATTGTGTCTGTGACACAATCTTCTCGTGTTTTTGATGCCACCAGTAGGTCATCTATGTACTGAACCAAAACAGAATTTCCAGGCATAATCAATGATTCTAACCATTTTTTCAGAATCTGATTAATAATTGAAGGACTCTCTGTGTACCCTTGAGGAACTCGACACCATGCGTAAATATGATCTTCAAACTTAAACGTAAAAAGATACTGGCTGTCTGGGTGCAAAGGAATTGAAAAGAAAGCTTGACATAAATCAATTACTGTAAACCATCCTGCATTATAAGGTATCTGATAAAGGATCACTGCTGGATTTGGCACAATTGGACAACCGGGAATTACAATTTTATTTATTTTCCGTAGGTCTTGCACTATTCTGTACTTTCCGCTAGGCTTTTTCAGTCCCATTATTGGCGAATTACAGGGACTACCCATCACTTCTTTTAAAATACCTTGTTTAACCATTCGTTCAATTTCTGGAATAATTCCTGCTTTTACTTCTGGACTCATTTTATACTATCGGGTGTTTGGATACACTGCACCTTCTTTCACTGTCACTTTAACTGGGTCTATATTTGTCATCAGCCCAATGTCTTTTCCTGTAAAATCCCACACTTCTGGATTAACTGTGGTTCTCAACTCTTCTGGTAATTCATTCTCAGTTATTAATGAAAACATTTCATCTACTTCTGTTCCCTGTTTGGCCAACATCATCTTGTAAACAACATCTTCATCAGGGGTTTGTAAAGCGACACCATCCGGTGTACAATAGATTGTGCAATTCATCTTGCACAAAAGATCTCTTCCCAACAGATTTACAGGACTGGAATCGCATACTACATATCGATGCATTTCTTTGAAGTTTCCAATGTGCACCTCCATTGGCTTTGTGATTGGGGTTCTAATCTGTTGGTTAGATACGCCTACAACTTGGATTGACTCTCCCGAGAGGGGTAGGTTTGGGATGTCTGCTGTTCTCACAGTAGACCTGGTAGCACCAGTATCCAATAGGAAAGTAATGTCTTTACCTTCTACTCTCCCATCAACAAATGGACCTGACTGATCTACCGGCAAGGATGCACCAAGCACGCACTCCTCTTCCTCCCCCCTCAGGCACCGTCATTGTGCAGCATCTGAATGTTCTTCATCACTCTGTAAAAAATATTGTGCAACTGTTCTATTATTCTTACCACTTTCTCCTTGAAATCCGGTGTTCGCACTGAAACTTTGATGGTTCACAAAATTTGGCATAGGAGCTGGTGGCACCTGATATGTGGAGTAACTACCTGCTGCTGCTGATTCATAAGTACTTCATTCTGCATCTGTAGGATTACATTTTGATTTGGCCCATTATTATTCTTATTATTCTGAGTGCTCTTACACTCGTTCTTCCAATGTCCAAGCTTTCCGCACGCATGACAAGGAAACTTCTTTTTCGCTTCTTCTCTGTCCATTCGTCAATTATATTTATTACCATTCACTCCTTGATTATTCTGACTCTGTTCCTCCACTTGATTATTATTTTGGTCATTTGCCTTCTCTTCTTGCTGTTCTGCCAATTTAACTTGTGCCCACATCATTTTCTCTTTTAGCTTCCTACGCCTGGCTTCAATGTCATCTCCGCAATATTTTGCATACTTCAAAATCTCATCCACTGGCTTACTTTGCCAACACAACATGTGCTGCTGTATCATCTGACTGATTTCTGGTTTCAAACCATATACAAATCGATACACAAAATGTCCCATATCCTTGTCACCAATATTCTCAAAACCACTATACTGCTTAAACACCTGCAATAACCTCTCATAGTATGCATGTACAGATTCATTTGGTTCTTGCGTTGTTCTATCTATTTTTACCCAATCCGTTTCTTTAGGAGGAATTTTTCCTTTCAAATATGTAATCACTTGGTGATACTTTTTCATCACTTCCTCCGAGGGTGCTCCTGTCTTCGCATCCCTAGGGTACTCCTCATTAGGCCAATCAATTGTGATCTTACATTCTGTCCATAAATCAGCAGGTACCACTATATCAAATAGACCATCCAGATCTTTCAATAGCACCTTTGAGACCTTCACAAATCTTTCTACCTGTTTGTACCACTCAACTGGTTTTTCTCTTAACTTCGGAAAATCATTTGTAAATGACAAAATATCTTGTCTACTCCAAGGAACATGAACATATCCACCCCCAGGAACCTCTCTCATTGGACACAATTTTTCCACTCTGCCTGATTCTCTTACTGGAAATGCAGCTACTGCTTCTCTCGCTTGTACTTCCTCTTTCTTATCCATCTAATTCTCCATTTATCAATGTCTCCCCATTTTTGCAAAATGTTCATTAATTCCTTTATCTGTAGTCTCTTTCCAGAAGCATTTACACTTTCTAAATCTTTATCAGTAAAGTCCACTGGATAGGGTTTCTGTAACAACTTTGATTGCCCTATGTCTATTCCAATCTCTGAAGCAACTTCAGTCAGTCTCTCATGAAATACTCTGGCTCTCCTAGTTATACTCTTACATAGAAATAATAATTCCTCATCATTGTAAACGTTTAATCTTTCTGTACCCAGACATCCTGTCATCTCTTCCAATTCCACTTTCAATTTGCTGATATCTAAAATCTTTGGTGTTGGGATCTGATTATCTCTTTCCTGAGCCCACCTTTCTATTTCTTCAGAGGTGACTACTGTTGCGCCTCCAGTTCCAGCCGGAACCAAAGGTCTTCTTTCTCTCAAATTCATAGGCGTAACTCTCTTTGGAGTTTTCGTCAGAGGTTCCACAATAAGAGAGATCCATTAATGAAATAATTGACTCACTTTCGCTAACCTGACCATCTGTGATTATAATCTCTTTTCTAGGACTATTTAATGGAACTGTCACAAGTTGTGGTTTCTGGCAAATCTTATTATCTCCATACAATGGGATTACCGGACCAATGGTCACTGATACTGTCAAAGCTTCAGTATTCAAATTTAATTGACTTATCTTTTGAACTAGTTCTTCTCTAGTTTTATTCAAAGCTTGCTTTTCATTATCCTGCAACACTGTTATATGACGTTTCATGTATAATCTGTGGGGTTAATGGCATTCCCATTACTGGTGCACTTGGGGTAACCTTACTAGCTGCTTCTTGATACAGTGGTGGATTTTTAATTAAAATATCCTCTAACAACTCGTCATCTGATTCACCATATCCTGCCAAATTCATATGTCTCGTTTGCTCTTTACACTTTCCTCCAGATTGTTCCTCAGCCATCAACACTGGATATAACCCTTCTGATACCATAGCTCTCCTCCACTGTTTCATCTGCCCTTCACGTGACTCATGCAAATTTCTGGGAAAGAATCCTCTATATCTTCCACCTCTGCATTTCTCTCGTTCATATGACTCAGTCTCCCATTTTTCCAAAGCCTCATATTGAGTTAAACTAGGTCTAGGTTCTAAATCATTCATTTTCAATCTCACATTCTGAAGAATCCTCCCATTAAATGTACCATCCTTAGGAAACGCTAACACACCATCATCCTTCGTATATTCTATCCAGTTTTCCAACCACACGCAAGTATGATATCCTTTTTCCATCATCATAAAAGATGCTGGTGTCTTCGGTGGTGGAATAGGAATTCCCTCTCTAGTCAACACAGGCTTATCCTTTACAAAGAAATTCTTTATTTTCTTAAAAAATGACATCTTTCTTTTCTCTCCATACATCCTTGAAAAACGGTGTAGGAAATTGTATTCCGCAAACCCTTGAAATCTTTTACCTGTACGTCTTGCACTTGCAGTCAAATCAAAATTCCGCATATAATCTTCTCTCCGCCAATCCTAGCGCGGCTTCTAACTAGCTATCCAATCAAATCAGGCTCACGCCCGTGATCCGACCAATGCCAATGCAGCCCTTTTTCTGATGTCGGTTTTGCTCCTTGCTACTGACCCCTCCTTTACAAGGCTGCTCCTGTCACACGCCCGCTGTTTCTACCAATCCCAGCGCAGCTCTCTGGGACGTCAGTCCAACTCAGAAGACTTCTTACCCCTCCTTTACAAAGCTCCTCTTGTCACACACCCGCTGCTTCTACCAATCCCAGCTCGGCTCTCTGTGACGTCAGTACCACTCCGGCAACTGACCCTCCCTTTACAAGGTAATACGAAACTTTATTTCTCAATATTTTCTTTAAAACTTCTTTGTTATTAACGATGTAAAAACATTCGCTACTCTGTCTCTTCCACTAAAACAAAGGATAGTTTATTTCTTTTCACTGCGAGTAAAACCTTCCGCTTACTCTTCATACAAGCTCCAGAGAACCTGTTACTCCTCCGGTATCACCCGTTTGGGAAATTTGAGACCAAAGTTGCACCAGCGAACTCCTTTTGCTATCAATCTAGTTTAAAAGAACCTGCTACTCCTTCAGGGTTACCCTTTCTAGGTGATATAACGCCTAAAGTTTCACTAGCGAACTCTTTGCTATCAATCACTCTCACTTTTATACAGAAAGTAGTCCCTACTTTAACACTGCTAGCTTTTCCTAGCTCCTCAGTGTTATTCCAACAGACGAGTAATCTCACTGCAGTGTGGTTTCTATCGCCACCCGCTATTCATTTCCCGGGAATTTTCCAAACGACATAAAACAAGACGCTAACTCTTTTTTGTTAAACATAAACCAAATAATTAATAATCTATACTTATCACCAAACTAGTCACTAATAACCATCCTCTGCTACCAGAAAACTGATCCAGCGGCATACTAGCAACAGATACTCCACTACCATATACTCACCTGGGCCCATATAATTCACTTCCACTAAACACCAAGTAGACCGCTGGAACTTTTTAGTTTTATGATTTTCCTACTTCAAGATCTAGTTATTTCTTCTCTAACTAAACCTTTCACTGATCAAATAGTTCTTTCCTCTGGTCAGTGGACCATTAGGTGGAACTAGTTGATGGTGATAATTAACATAACTTGATTAAACTTTTCTTGATTAAATAAAATAATCACAGACTCGAGAAGTTTTAAAATCTTTATCTAAGTTAGTTGTTTGTGAACCATCTCAAACGTTTCAGTACAAACACCCTCATTCGCAAGAGTGCCAATTCAATCAAAAATTCAATAGATATAGTAATTCAGATCCACACAACAACTATGCTCAGAAAGAAGAGGATAGAGAGAGAAGAAAATTTATCAAGACTATGAATTTATAATTACCAAGTATGGTGTGAAGACCAACCCCCTGGCCAAAGGGCTGGTAAGGGTCCCCGGGACAGATCAGGAGACAAAGACTTCAGGACGGGAATCAGGACAGGATACTTCACCTCTCTAGATACCGACGACTACGTCGCACACCTCTCTGACACTCTCTTCCTCCTCGTGGTTCTTCCGCAATCTTCTTTCTAACCCAACCAAATTAAGTAGATGGTTCTGCATTCGATTTCTTCATCTGCGTCTCACAGCTTCAGCACCACCCTCAGCACCAACAGCATCCCGAGCTTTGCATCGCCTCAGCACACCCAGTTCTTCTCTAACTAACTAAAACTACCTCAATTATACCCTTCCATAAGCATGTACCACCCATTAATGTTTCAATTCTACAAAATACTAACTCTGATTGGACAGGCGAGGAGGGATGATCATCACACCATACTTACATTTCACTTATTTCTTTAAACCATTGTTTCAAAACTCCTCCCCTCAAACTTTATTAAGTCTCTTCCTTTCTCATACATCTCCAAACTTTATTAATACAATTGTTGTGATCTCCTGAATAAAGTTCCTTCATATGAACTCTTCACCCTCATGTTCCCAGGGCACATCTTTGCTGGCCTTGGACGCGTGACAAGTCCTTAGTCATCTTTTTGTACTTTCTCGCCAGAGCGCATGCGTGGCGCAACGTCAGTCGGCTCGACTCAGACAAATTTGACAGGCCCAAATACGTACTAATAATAAAGTCAAAAGGGAAAAATTTTATTCTCAAAAATAAATGATTTCACTGAATACCACCAACCTCTACTCTAACCCATTCCATTTATCATTTCCCTTTCTGCATTTGCGTTAGTATAAAACTTGTTTTCTAATTTCAGCAAGCAGGTGCCATGCATGTGAGTTTCAAGCGGCCATTTTTAATACCTTTGCGCAGGCGCGTGAATTTCCCTCCACGCATTAATACGTCATACTACGTAGATGCAGTAAACGCATGCGCAGTAAAGATCCCGTGTTAGAATGCATCTTAGTCCTTCGTTCATGTTATTGCAGTTAGTAAACACATAGGCAAGCTTCATTTTCTTCCGCGTGTAAAGGAAATGCGTATTATTAATCACAAAACACGTTGTTAGTAATTCGTCAGTGAGTTAAACGAGAGGATTGCTTCCGAGCAAGTCTCATTTACGAGTCCTTGCTCCATCAGAGGCGTCTCATAAATGTCCCTGGCAGAAATGGGCCACGTCTCTCCTTCTGTACTTTCCCTGAGGTTCTGTGTCTTTAGGCACGGGGCTCTTGTGTTCCTCAGCGCACATGCGGCAGCACTCGGGGCTCTTCCCCGGTCAAAATCACTCCCCATCCACTCGCACAGCCCTGGGTCGAATTAATGGGCCGCGGGTGCGCCCTCTGGCTGCCGCAGGGGGAGGGGGGGACGAGGCAGAGACACTCCCCCTTCCCCCCCGATCGCCGTGTTGTCGCCTCTTAGTCCCCTTAGGCACCACTGCCACAGTCCCAACAGCAAGCACCCGCAGGAGGGGCCCCACCCCAGTCCAGTGTATGTAATATCGGAAGCCCACTCTCACAGCAAGGGTGCCGGTGATGCTTGCCTTTGCCGCCGATCTCGCTCCTCATCCAGGGATCCTTACGGGAGGAGAGCCTCTGCCTATGGGCGTTTCTCCCCAATGTACTTTGCAAGGGGGGAGGAAGCGGGAAGACACAACTCACCCGGCCTGACTGTAGTGGCTTCGTCGGTCTCAGCCTCCGGCGCGGCTTCTCCACTGTCCCTCCGAGTCCATCCCTCCGCAGCGTCGGCCGAGAAACCGGCATCGGAGTCTCCTCCAGGCGGGTGAGCACCAGGCGATGGGCTCAGTCCTGCTCACCGCACATCGTGCTACGGCCGGTCCCCGTTTGGCGCCTCTTGATCGGTGCTGCGCCACTAACTGGTCGTGTCGGCCATGTTAGCAGCTTCAGGTCACTCCGCAGCGGCGTAGTTACCAGCCTCCACAAGCCTTGATCCGCAGTCGGGAAGTGTCTATCCCGGCGTCAATGTAGCAGGAGTAATTAATTAATTAGATAGGTCGTCGATGGTATCTAGGAAAACAGGATAACAGGCAGGATTAATGGCGGGCGGCCGGAGCTCCGGCGAGTGTGTCTATTCAGCCATGCTGCTGGCCACGCCCCCGACCAAGTTCACTTTCGATGCTGCAGAGCTTTGGCTTAGATAAGTTCCATTAATAAGTAAGTGGAAAGAAGTCACTAGGCCTATCCAGAAAAGAAAGAAAAGTATCCTGGTGATTATCCAAAGTTCTATCCAAGGTGACACCAGGTAAGTCTTTTTAAGAAAAGTGATAAAGCCTTTGATCTGTTGTTGATTAGTTTTTGGGGCTGGTGTCGTTTCAGGTTCACTTGGATCCAATGAAAAGGTATCAAAGTCGATGAAATAGCCAGATGCAGTTCGATCTATCTTTGGTAGCTCGGCAGGTTTTGTTGAACTTGTAGATTGCTCTTGTTGAGGCATATTTATGTAGGCATCAGTGTTAGGTCGAATTGAAATTTGTTTTTCATTTTGATTTTGATTTTCCGTTGCAAGAGGAACGGGTTCCATCGCATTGTTGTTTATTCCAGTGCTTTGCAAGGGCGACCCTTCAAACGTGATGAGCCTTTCCGTCTGAACTTCCTGTATAGTAGCGAGAGGAGGGTGTCGGCTACTCAGGAGCCCACGAGGCCTATTATTCAGTATTGGCCACATAATGTGGTTTTATCAGATCAATGGAGACAAACCGTTTCTCCTTTTTTCCGGCAAGAGGTGGCAGAAGTACAGTTCTTGTTCCTTCAAATGCCAGGACAGGTACAGGCTTCCTGTAAGATGGTCCAAATTCTCTTTTGTCCGTTATCTTTTCTCTGACCAGATCCCTGACTTTAGGAATCCAGACAGGTCTTGTCGTGACTGACTTGACTTCCCCAGTGGCAAACCTTTTCACCTGGACATTGCTCTGTAGAGCCCTTGATTCATTTAGTTCCTGTAAAACACCTTAACGTTTATTGATGTCAAAGGGTTTTTCATCCGCCACTCTGCCTCCACAATCTAAGTCAGGTACCCACATTCTCGTCCCAAAAAGGACCTCATAAGCAGTGACCCCCCCCCTAGAGAGCTTCTTGGCATATTATTTAGGGCCCTCTGGACCCCATATAGGTGATTGACCCAACTACCACCCGTGCCTAATTCCCTTGCTGTTAATGATTGCTTTAAGTCCCGGTTTTTCGTCTCCACAACCGAATTTCCCTCAGGATAGTACAGAGAGGAGTACCGCAATGCTACACCCAAACCTCCCATGGGCTCCTTGTAAGCCCTAGAGCTAAACGCGGGGCCACGGTCAGAATGTAATGTGCCAACTGCGTATGTCCCTATAAAGACTTGCAAATCTTTGATAACAGTTTGAGCGTCAGCCGAGTGCTGAGACCATACCCATAGGAATCTTGAGCAGGAATCCACTTCAACCATTATGTACTTGTAAACCCCGTCAGATTGTAAGGGGCCGCAGTGGTCCAAATAGACGCACGCGAGAGGTCTGTCCGATATCAATAATGGTGTCTGCGCTGGACGTGTTATGGTGGAGCCTTTCATCTGTTGACAGATGTCGCACTTTAAGACATAGTCCTTGGTCTGCTTCGTTAACCCTGGCCACCAATAGCGTTGTTTCAGTAAAGAAACTGTTGCTGTAACTCCTGCGTGTGCAGAACCCAGACCCTCGTGTGCAGCTAAAATTAAGCTTAATCTGCGATCCGTGTTTGGTATTACTCTATCCCCCACTCCTGGAATCTGAGCAAATGGAACGTTGTTTGCATTTAACTTGTAGGAGTACTTGAGTGGAAAACCTTTCGGAAGTGCCTTGTTGTCTTTGCGTGAAGCAATGACAGCTACCATTATCTGTCCGCCTATTCTCGTTTTTGAATGAGTGATTGCAGCTACGGATGCAGTTCGTACTGCCCCCTTTGCGGCTTCATCAGCCAATGAATTCCCTTCAACGTGAACGCCATCACATTGATGACTCAGCGTGTGTATCACGTGCGCTCTTGGTAGCTCGTTTTTCAACTCCGCTACCTGTTCCCATAGCATTTTGTGCTTTATTGTGCCACCTTTTGAGTCTTTAAACCCATTTTGTCCCCAGTACTGTAGATATCCGGGCCGGACTGGCCGTAGCGGGCACCGGGGGGCCGCTAGGGTGTGGGCTGGTTTCAGGCCCCTGGGGGCCGTTTTTGTTTCTGGGACGTTTTTGCAGCATAGCTGCAATATCTGCCCTGTAACAAAAAAGGCCGAAACCGGCCCTGGCAAATAGCTCGGTAGCACCCCCTACCCCCCGGGGGGCCGGCCAAGCACTTTGCCAGGGCCGGTTTTGGTTCCCAGTCCGGCCCTGGTAGATATTCATTATATGACTGGACACAGTAAAACAAATCGCACACAATTAGTGTGGGGAATTCTCGATCCGTGTTAACCAGCGCCAGTAAAAGAGCTTTCAGTTCTGCTAACTGAGCCGTGCAGTCTCCTAAGGACTGAGTCTTTGTACAGCTCGGATGGAATTTGCCATCTTTCATCCGACCCTTAACAACTGCACATGCGGCGCTGTATTGTTGTTTAGTCCCAATGGCCGGTTTAGCAGATCCGTCAGTGTAAATTATGAATTCATACTGATTTAGAGGCATAATTTCATTCGGGAGAGGATATTCTTGTTCGAATTGCAGGAATGCCTGTGTTTTTAGACTTGGGTCGTACCTGTATTCTACATCTGATACAGTGAAAGAATTAGCCCATTGTATCCATCGCAGAAGTAAAGCTTTAGCATTTGGAAGGCTCGCCTTTGTAGCAGCCTCTAAGGCTGGTACTTGGGTCACGACTATAATTTGTTTCCCCTGAGCCAGTGTTCTTTCTCTCACCACAGCAGTCTGTACTGCTGTCAGAATTGTCTCCGTGGATGCAAAACGCATCTCTGCATTTGTGTACAAATGTGATTTGTATGCTATTGGTACTGTTTCACCTTCATTGTATGTCAAGTAGGTGTACCCAGATTGACCCGCCACTATACGGATCACCAGGTTGCGGATATTTAGACGTGTCTCTAAGTGTTTGGATGCTATCATGTCAGCTTGTAGGGAACGAAGGATTTCTGTGTGTTCCTGTGTCCATTGCCTAACTGAAAAATCAGGTCTTATCAGGTCGTAGAAAGGTTTAACCCTTTCTGCGTAATCCAAAATGTATGTTCTGCCGAAATTTAGGAATCCCAGTATTGATTGTAATTTTTTTTAATGATTTTGGAGGTTGGAGCAGCGCCCACTTTTCTAAAAAGTTGGCTGCCAGGCTTTTTCCTTCACTTGAAAGATCATATCCCAAAAACAGAACATTGAGGTGGGCTATTTTTGATTTTTTAAAGTTAAACTTGTAGCCCTCAGAGGCGAATCCCAAAATTATGGTGCTCACCCTGGTCAAGTGTTCCTCCAGGTCATCATCCGTCAGATAAATATCATTTACATAGGATAATGCCGCTTCCTCCAGTTTCTGAAGTAATTCAGTCACTCTGGCGGAAAAGAACCCCGGGCTGTTCTTACACCCTTGGGCTAGTCGACAAAATTGCCGTTGGGGACCCCAGCGTTGAGAATGCTGTCAAATATCTGCTCTCCGTCGCTATATTTTGGCAGAAAAATCCATTTGAGATATCAAGTGTTTTGTATTTTTTCCTCACAATGTTATTCAAATCAAAATGAGCTTTATTCGATTTTAGGCGTATAAAATCATAAAAGCAGACAGTTTAAAACATTTCATCTTACTTCTAAAATGTACATAAATAAATGCAACAGGCATAAAACCAGTTCATTTAGCTATCACTGGTACATAAAAATACAGAATGTTTGGGAACTATACTACTAATATTCCCTCAGAGATCTAAACATTTAGGAGTTTCCTCGCTCTCAATATATTTTTTAGGAAACCCACCATGGAACCAATGCAGTAATAATTTTCCAACATCTGTAAATACATAAAAGCAGGGCGGCATTGTCTCTATCCTCCCTGTTTGAGTAGGGGTACAATCCATCTTCGTCGTTCATTTGCATAGTATTTACAGAATAAAATTACGTGGATAGTTGTTTGTAGAGAGATGTTATCGCAGGGACATGGGCATAATTCCCTTGACCAGTTGTTCATAACCGGATAACTAATCAGACGGTGGAAAGTCCCAAATCTAAAGCGTGTTAACATGTACCTATCGTACCCCCCCAGACAGCATAATAGGTACGGTTGGATGTTATATGTTATGGTGATCAATTGATGCTGGACCACCATGGGTTTATTTATTTCCAAAACCAGCCTATTTTCTTCCAGAATGGTCATACAAACTTTTTAAAATTCCTTCCGATGTATAGAATTTAATGTTTCAGGCTGGGAAAAATATTCTGGATGCCCAATGTCATGCATAAATTTTTTTACGTATTTTAACCACAAAATCTTGCTTGCATGGTCTAGTTTCGTTGCATCAGTTAAAATTTCCTTGTTTAGACCTGTGCTGGTAGAGGTCCAGATTCTATGCCAGAGCAGCACTGGTTGTACCTTAATTAGGTCTGAAATGTATGGTACTCCTAGCTCGCTGTGGCAATTAAAAACAGGGGTGCTAGCAGGAACTGCCAAAATAAATCTCAAAAACTTGTTTTCGACATATTGGATTGGGGCACAATCGTAGAACCCCCATATTCCCGCCCCAAAAATTGCAATGCTCACGCATTTAGCCTGATAGATTTTCAAAAAAATTTCGGGTGGTCTTTTGCCCAGTTTTTTGGTAAAATTTGTCAGGGCCGCGGTAGACCTCGTAAACAGAAGGCTCCTGATCGCCTGTGCCCAAGACCCAGTGCGGTTAAATAAAACACCCAAATACGTAAAGGTGTTAATAGATTCTACCCTGCTTCCCCCAGCTTGAAAACTCCTATACCTTTGTTTCCCTCTCCCACAGGTCATTATAAAACTCTTCTTTGCATTCATTTTTAAACCCAAGTGATCCATAAAGCTAGTATAATAAGTAAGGGCCCTCTGTAAACCAATCTGGGTGCGTGCCATGAGTACCGCATCGTCCGCGTAGAGAAGGGAGACGATCGGACGCTTGTTTACATATGGCGGGTCCCTCGCGTTTGACACCAACTCCTGTTCTAATGCGTTCGTATAAAGAGTGAACAGGAGTGGTGCCAAAACGCATCCTTGCCTCACTCCCCTCTCCACTTTGAACGGTGCGGTACACTCTCCCTTAAGTCCATATCGAACTTTGGCTGTTGCACCTGAATATAACTGTCTTAAAAATTGAATTAATGTTGGGTCTACCTTGAGATCACTAAGGATACTCCACAGTTTGCTGTGTATAACACAGTCGAATGCTGCTGTAAGATCAACAAATGCCAAATAAAGTTTTCCTAATTTAGCCTGCGTGTATTTTCCAATTAAAATACTAAGATTAAGAGCCTGCTCGTTGATTCCTAAACCAGATCTAAAACCATACTGTACATCACTTAAAATATTATTGTCATATGCCCATGTTTGCAGCCGGTCTAAAACTATCCTTCCTGCTACCTTCATAAGGGAATCTAATAAAGATATCGGGCGGTAGCAGGCGGGATTTTCCCGATCCCCTTCTTAAAAATTGGGACGATAATCGATTCGGACCATGTATCAATAAATCCCTTTGCGCAACATGCCTGTAAAATTCGTGTTAAAATTGGAGACCAGAGGTGCGGGTATGACTTAAATAGATCAATTGGTACCCCGTCCGGGCCTGGGGCCTTACCACTCTTGCTAGCTTTTATGGCCATGATTACTTCGTTCAGAGTGATATAAAGATCAAGAGGCAGAAAATCCTGGCGACCCCCCTTGGACTCACATCTAGGATTTGTATCCATCTCTGTTGTATTTTGCAGAGTATAAACATTTGAAAAGAAATCCACCCAGGTTTTTTCTTCTATTGCTACCTCTATGGAAGGGGCATCGGACTCAATAGTGAGAAAAGGTGCGTTGACGGCCCGCCAGAAAATGTTATTCATTAATGCGGCACTATATGCGTTTTGTACTGCAAATGTTTTTGTGCATGAGTTCAGATGTCTGTAATCTAGAACTAGATGATATGAATTATCAGGTTTCATTACGGGAAACAAAGGATTATTCATTGAGTTGCAAGTTTCAATCACACGTTGGTATTCAAGTTTATCTAAGATCTCCCTGACCTGTTTTTTCGCTTCTTGTTTTATTGGATACTGTCTCAGTGGAATTGGAGTAGATTTTAGTGGTATCACGTGGTGAGCTGATTGTTCATCCCATCCAACATGGTTGCGATATAGTGCAGGAGCAAGAGCCACCGCCCACTCCTGCGCGTATGTGTGTTTTATGTATTGGGGAACAAGGTTGGAAAAGGCTGGCATAATTACAGTCTCTCCCTTTGGGCAATCCATAACAAAAGTAGGCGGCCAATCTTTCTCAGCTAAGAGAATGTCATATCCAAAAGTCAGGTTCTCCCAAAAGAGTCCTTTAATTTTCCTGGGCTTGTCCCCTTCCATTTTCAGTATTATTTCATATAACCTATGTGGGACACTTACCCTAGTATCAGGTGTTACCACCGTGATATACTCACTCAACTCAGCTGTCACCAGAAATTCCATCAGGTTCTGGCGAGCTATTGTTACTTCTGCTGCGCTGTCTAGCATCGTCAGAGCCCATTCCCGTTCAGTAGTGGAGTCCTCAGAATTCTGGGCATGTCTAACTTTGAGACCTGCTACTTTCTTCTTTTTGAATTGAGGTTTCGCTTTAGGCTTTTCTTCTTTTTTGGACGTGTAGTCTGAAGTGCGTTGAGAGTCTCTGGACTTCGTACGCTCATCTTGTCTGTGTTCTGACCGTCCTTCCCTCTCGGAGTTTTTTGATGAACCCTGAAAGGAACAAGAGGAACGTGTATCAGTGTCCTGATACCCATCAGGTTTTTTTAATGTTATCTCTATTCCTAAGGTTATACCTCCTTTCTGGGGGCTCCTGTTGAGGAGACCTTTCCCTGGATTGAGATCTATTCTTTTGTTTGTTATTATCCCATTCCTTTTTTGAAGAAACTAGTGTTTGCTTTGCCTGTTCTTAATCTGGACCTGCCACTAGTTGAGGTTTTACTGGTCTAGCTCCCAGACTATCTCTACCTATTTCTGCATAAGCAGTTTCAATTATTTTAGGTAGTTCCGTCTCCTGTTGTAAAGGAGTGAAGTCTCTCAGGCGTTGGCGTATTGCCACTGATGCTGCTTCCCCTTTAATATTTGCTAATATTATAGCTGATACCTGAGTAAAGTTATTTAATAACTTCATCCCTAAGTTCAGAGCGGGTTCCGCTCCGTAATCGTTCTGTATTTGTCTCAATACACCTGGTATTACCGCTAATGAAGGGATACCATGAGTCCTGGTATATATTGCTGCGAAGACTGTACCCCAAGAAGTACAATCCTCTATTGGGGGAGCTATCCCCATTGGCAAGCAAATTGTTAGTATTCTATGCTTTTCCTGCGGGCCAGTGTGTGGAAATACTGGCTCCAGCTGTGTTATTTTTTGAGCTATCCAGAAAGGCATTTATTCACTTTTAGTGGTCATTTTACCCATCAATGCGTGTAACGTTTGTGGGGTAATTTTTGTTGTAGAAGTTTGGACTGGTCCTGGTTGTGTAGCCGGTGTTGGCTGAAGTGTGAGTATTCTCATCACGAACTGTCATGTTTCTGTAAAGTTTTATTAGTTCTTTATGATGTATAAGTAAGTCTCCTCCTGGCATTTTGTCAATGTCAGGGTGTGGTGTGTAGGCCGCTAGTACCGGCCATGTTGCTCCGTCTCTTCCGAGCGGACCGAGTCTTACTCTATTTCTTGTATGGGAGAGGGCGCCTTTAAACCAGTATAAATGTTCCTGGTATGTTAGTGGAATTTCAATGTCCTCATATGGACTATATTCGTTTGGTATGTCATCTTCGACATAGTAATGAAATGTTTTTGTTCGTGCATTTGCCTGCGGGAATCTAATCCATGAATAGAATAACTCTGTTCTATATGATTCGTGTGCCTCAATCATGAAGGTTACTTGCCCACCCCTAGATGCCGTATGCTACTAGTTTTAGGGTGATGGCATTTCTAACATTCTCTGCAATTTGTATTGCATCTGTATCTTCTTTCTCGGCTGAGAGATTTAGTTCCTGTACTCCGTCTCCCTGCTCAGTCGTTGTTTCTAGATAGAAGAGCTTTTCAAGGGAACTGAGATAAGGTGTTATGCACAATAGGAAAAATGTATCCTTCAAGCTTGATTAAACGAACAGCCAATACATAGGATTTTGACTACTCATCTGCGGCGGATTTTGTTCTATTCCACTCCAGACGTCTCTGGGGAAATGTGAGTAGGGGTCTCTGAGAATAGCACGACTGAACTACTCAGATTTGACCATTAAATAAGTACCCAACCAACGTTAGCGGCGCCATGTCGTGTAGTTCCTATAAATCTATATAAGATATGCGCGTTTAGACAACATACACTGCAGGCTTGGTGTCTGAACTGATTCCAGACACCCCCACTGGCTATGTTGGCCTGAATGCCAGCTAGCTCACAGTGCCACTAGAAAACTCCTCTTATCATTGAGAGAATAGTTCTTGGCAGCTATTGAACATGACAGCCCTAATCCCTCAGAATCGTGGAAACATTGCAATACTTTTCGTTCTGTCACTCGTGCTCACTTAGTCTCAAAGATGTACACAGAATAAACGGTATGGACGTTTTCAATAAGCATTTATTGAACATTCGTCATTCTAGTGTAAAATAGGTGTGCTGAGACAATCATCAGACAGTAACAGATATAAATGATTAGAAGCACTAGAAAAGTGAAAGGATGGTAAATCTCTACCATTTTGCTATAATCATGACTACAGAAAAGTATATAAACTACATGACAATAAAATGCGTACTCCTACGATACAATCCTAACTAGATGTACCTAAGTGTACCTAGCATGTGTGTAGGTGTTAAAGCCAAGAATCCCTCTAGGATAAAGTCCACCCCATTACCTGAAGTGAGAGACTGTGGGACCCTGTCTTGGTCTCGAGTTGAACACACCCCAAGGGATGCTCAGACTGCTGCGAGCTGGAGTGTCTGCATGCAGGAATCTCAGCGTCTTGCGTCAGTGTGTCGGCATGGAAGTCGTGATCTCCTCTAACTATCTCAGCAAGATGTGATGTTTATATGCCCGAAGGTATCCCTAGGGGTTCTACATTGCTGTGCCACTGTCGGACTTCGGATGACGTCGGGAATGAACCTTGTACATAGTTATTATGCAGGAGATGATAGTCCTACTGAATTTCCGAGAATCCTGAATCCTCATGCATAATGTATGAGGCTATTGATCAGGGAAAACCCCACGTTCTGTAAGAAGTACTGTAACTTGTTGAAGGGTCAGTCCTAGTAGCCGTTATGTATGAAATGTAGGGACGAATATAGGTGAAAGGTTGTGATGTTACCCTAGGCCTATATTGGGGTACCTCTATGGAATATAACACCCACTCCTCATCCGACTGGACAACATAATCTAATTATAACGTACTACCTATCTAGGTACTGGTATGCAAACATACGTAAAAACAATAGTTCCATTAAAAAATGTTAAAAACTCTAAAAAAAAAAAAATTAAAAAAAAAAGGTGCTAAAAACAGAAATTGTCACTCCAGCAATAGCTCTAATGTGTCCTTATATATAGTTCGAACTACTACAAGCATTAGAAAGCCATGAAAAGTGTCAATTTGTTTTGGAACTCCAATGTGAGTTTGTTTAAAAAATGGGCCAAATGTTTGTGTCCTGGCTGGTAGACGCAACATCACTGTTGCCTGCCTTCGCGGACGACGATCCCTGTAACACCTCGCAGATTACGTCAATTGAGCACAGATGATCTTCCGTACTGCCTGCAGCTGATGCTGGGACAGCCTGTGCACCATCCAAAGCCTGAGTATTAGTGGAGGAGCCGGTATCCATTCCAACAGGAGCAGAAATTTCCTGTGGGGGCTCCAAGAATGCCGCCATCAACATAGGAATATGCTGGGGACACTGCAGAACATGAGCCGTTATCTGGTCCAGCAACGCATCAACATCCGGTTGCGCAACTGATGGAAGTGTCAGACACAGATCTAACACGCATTACTCTCCGCAGAACAGGCATCGGAGAACAGGTAAGATGCAGTCCATTCAGACTGGTCTAAATGACAAGAACCAAGAAGCACTTAGTTCTCGTAGGCGAGGTGTGCCCAGATTTTGTACCATGCGATCACGGTATTTGCGCTCCAGGAGTGCCTTTTCTATCTCCTTGGTGACTGGGACATCCATTGCGTAGCAGAAAAATTACAATCAGGATACCTGCTATTAGAAACCGGATCAGCGGAAGTCCTCCAAAAATGCTTCTGAATACGGAGTGTATAAAGTTTGGTATAACTCAGAGGACTGCCTGAAAGGTGCTTAATAGTCCAGAACCTATGGTCTTAAATAGGTGGACTATACCTGTCTTATCAGACATGTTAAAGATACGATTTAACATTTCTCTGAAATGGAAAGGGCAATTTGTACGTATTAGTGCCTGTATCTCGGCCGAGGACCTTGCGATCTGGAGATCAAAAGTCTCCCGGGCAGAGGTTAAGGGCACGGTTTTCTGTAAAAGCATGGCTTTCATTAGCTCAGAGTAACAAACCGTATAAGAGAAACATTCAAAGAAGGCCATAGCGGCGCCTCCCTGACTGTATGTGTCGGTGGAAACAATACTTGCAAACAGCAAGTAACCCTGGAGCTCACGGTTACTAGATATGCAATGCCATTTAGCATCCCACAACAACCTTGATCGTTCAGCATGAAGTAACTCCCATTCGAAAGAAGCCTGAATACCGGAGTGATAACAGCTGCCAGAGCACCTTTCAAATGACAGGATAGGTTCACCACTGAACCATTACAAGTTCCATGTAGCATAATATCCTGGCATATGAGAGATCCGCTCAAAGCGTTCTCACAGTTAGTACCGCTTAGAAACACTTCAAGATCCCCACTCCTGCATCGAAATCTGTACGGTAATTCCCAAGATTCCCTGATGTATTCCTTACCCATCTTTTCATATCTGTCCACCTGTTGTTGTTCTAGGCAATATTGAAACTGTAGGATGTCATCTAGCGTAGCCCCTTCATCTGATGAAAGATTTCCCCCGGTATGTGTTGGTGTAGGAATCCGAGGTGTGTTCAAGTCCTTGTTCTTGGCTATCCCAAGACAGGAAGTCTGCTGCACAGTTTCATTTAAAGAAATCATCTGCTGTGGAATGAGGCATGCTATAAATAGCGCTTCTGTTCCCTGGACTTGCCAATCCCTAGAACCCCAGACTGATTTTAAGTCTATAGTGTCTTTCCATAAGTCGAAACCCTGTTCAGACAGCTGGGTAATAAAGAAATCAGAGTAAATCTGTTTGGTGTTTGTTAGCATATTTTTCTCTGCTGTTGTAGGTGCAACCTTATCGTAATATGAGGTCGGATCTGAAATGTTAAACCCTGAAAAATATGAAAATTTCTGTGCAAACGTTTTTGAACTGCTTTTTGGTGGTGTAGGGCATTGTTCCCATTGGTGATAAGTGAAAACATTCCTAGGGCTGCTGGATTTGTGTAGAAAGTGATGGCCATAATGTTGATAACAATACATAGTGTTAAAATCTGATGTGTCTTCTAACATTTCATTGCTAGAAAATGCGGCAGATTGTTCCAAATCAGACAACGTATTATTCACAGTTTCAAAATCCCAATAATCTGAGAATGTACTGAAGGTAATATCATTTAAGGAAATTTTGAATAAATGTGGTACTTTTAAAAATTCTGTCGGGCCAAGTATATCATAATCAACCTTGTCCCATACTATACCATCAGGTATAGGAACTGCTGTAATGTTCACTGATGACAAGTCTATTTTTTCACGATGTGATGAAACATGAGGTCTCAGGACCAAGTTCACTTTCGATGCTGCAGAGCTTTGGCGTAGATAAGTTCCATTAATAAGTAAGTGGAAAGTAGTCACTAGGCCTATCCCTAGGGGTGTGGCTAGCCTTCCACAGGGTGCACGTTTCCAGACTACCTAATTTTCCAGCCTGCCCAGGTTGCAAATGTGCCTAGGGTGGGGGTAGGCTTTTTCTCTTCTGGAAGGAATCCTACTTGCATTTCAGATGCAGTGAGAGCTTTGAAGCTCACCGTTCACATCCTATCAGGGGGAAGGTAAAACCTCCCTCCAAGGCAGGCCTTTGTATCTGATTCCTGGAAGTTCACTCCTCCTGGCAGGGTCTTAGATTCCTGTCTTAGTGGCAGCAGCGGCAGGCTGTCAGCCAGGGTACAGGAAAGGCTGGGGCAACCTCTAAGGTAGCCACTTGGGTGCATGTCACATCAATTCGACTTTGGAAAAAGGTTGGGTTTGATGAGACAAGCTGATTGATACCAAACATGACACTTTTCAGTGGGATCATAATGTAGCTGGCAACCTGGGGGTGCTCAGGTGCCTGCCCATGATATTTTATGCCCCCCTGAGCACTTCTAGTAGCCCCTTATGGAAGGAATCTACTATAGGGCCATATAAGCTTGCACTTATTTACCCACATCTTTAATATAATGCACCTTGCTTCCTGGGCTCGAGGAGGCTTACCTTAAGAGTGACTGTCCTATATTAAAAATAGTGCTGTGACCTTGCCACTCATGGTGAGTGCAAAGTCAGGTTTAAGCAGTTTGCACTGCTCAGGCTGTCTCAACGGCAGGATTGCTGTCATCCTTTTACTTGGGTCACCCAGGCTGGCACAATCAGTGCTGCAGGCCCTGGTGACTCCTTTAACGCCCATACCACTGGTACCACTTACCAGGGAAGTATAAGGGGGTTAACATCCTTGCCAATTGGGGTTTCCAATTCACATGCAGGAGGTTTTAGGGAGAGCGCACTGGGGCCTAGTTAGCAGACTCCAGTGCACTTTCAGAGTAAAAAACCTTCAGCATTGGAGAAAAGTGTTGGGTGACCATACAAAAAGGGCACTTTCCTACAGTCTTCATGGCTTCTTTGTTTTGCCAAT